>OY757907.1:109351485-109933985 GCA_963585895.1 Sepioteuthis lessoniana
GATGTGAAAGACACAATCATCATCATCATCATCTGATGATGATGATGATTAGGTACCCCACATGAAATTTGAAGTGGCAGTTTTCATGAGTTCATGATTGATATACTTAAGTTTTATATATATATATATATGTGTGTGTGTGTGTGTGTATTATATACCCAGAGATAGAAAAAAAGTGTAATTTTTTTTTATTCATTTAGTATTGAAATAGGAAAAAATAAGTCATTCGTCGTGGATTTATTTGTCTTTTAATAAATAAATTTTCGCATGAAATTTTCATAACTCTTATCTGATGCTACCAAGAATTGTTTTTTTAATTATTTATTAAGGCTGACTTAGATTTTTAGTACAAAGCTAAAAGTACCTGTTGGGGAGCAAATTCACTAATCAGTCATAATTGGTCTGTTGGACTTTTTCACCACCTATGCAGTTAACCTAAGTTAATATTTAATGACTGCAACCAACCAACCATTTTTAACCTTTCCTTGATCATCTAAGAATATTTAGACACACATGGTCTATCATAGAATGAATTTGAGGCAACTTAATACCTGACTGGCAAGAGCAGAAATAGAGTTGCCATTTTTTTCCCCTTCAGTTGACAGGTGAAGCAGTAAAAATTCTTTGCTATCAAAACTAGAACCTGTGAATGACAGCTCAGCTCATTAATCATCACTTTATTCTAGATTTCTTATGTTGATCCATGATTAAATTCTCAATTCAACTAAGAAGAGTTGATTTACACAACACAGTTATTTCTGGAATCTATTATCATTACATCTTTTGTATCTGCTGTGAAAGGAATAGATTTGCTTTGATAGTGCCAGTAAACTCAGCACTTTATCTTATCATCTACATTGGAAGATTATTGGGGAAACTTTTTGTCACTTGTAACTATTTGTTTATGAAAAGAGATAGTGTAATCTTTCCAAAGTTGAAACCAAAGATAAATGAGTGAATGAATTCAGGAAAGAAATGAAAGAAATATTAAACAGAAGAAAACAACAACGACAAAAAAAGAAGTAAACTATGAAAAAGGATGAAAAGAGAGAAAAAAGATGTTTGAGAAGAATAAATAAACATCAAAACTTAGAAGAGAAAAAAACAAAACAATAAAAGCTAGAAGGAAATAAACTGAAAAGGGTAAGGAAAAAAATAGAGAAAGTGATTGACTACTGAAGAAAATATGAAAGAGGCAATGAATGAAATTCTAAAAATAGGAACAAAGAAGTAAATAGAATTGAATATGGAAAAGAAAAAAAAAATGAAGGGCACAAACTAAAGAAATGTTATTCAAAAAGTATGGGGATAGATAAAGGCACAAAAAAGATAAAAATAAATGTGAAAGAAATAAAAGAACAATAAAGGAAGAAAAAGTAATTTACTAAGCTTTTAGCTTAGATGTGGCACAAGGCCTTACGAATGGGGCACCTAATGAGACTCAAACTCACTTGTGTAGGTTTGCTAACCATTAAACCACCAAAGGCACCCAGGAAAGAAAAAGTAACATGAAAAGAAAAAAAAAGGTTTCTTGTCTCTCTGCTGAAAAGTGAATAAATAGCTGGAAAATGAATTGCAAAGATATCATTTTTCAAACTGATATTTCCTTTTCATTATTTTTCCTATGTTTTCTTCTATTTCTTAGTCCCCTGTCCAGTGCCATTATGCACTAATCACAAAGAATTGTAAGTCTTGATATTGACTAAATTTCACTGAGTTACTTTGATTAGTTACCTCTACTTGCCTGTCATTCTCCTTATATTTTGGCCATTGTATCATCCATTTTTATTCAGGTATTGGTTACATGAATTTACATTATAAGAGTTCTCAGCCAATATTTTTTTGTGTTGTAATTTCTTAAGAGCATTTTTTTTGCACATGATCCTATTAAATAGAAATCTTTTTATGACTGATTTTAATGGCATGTCAACCTACCTAAGGTTATTTATACCTCAAGGTGAGGGAATCATGTTTATCGTACCTTTAAATGTTCATTTTTTTGCATAATTATTTTCACACAGTCATATCAAATAATAAGAATTTTTCAAACGGATCTATTCAACCCAAAGATGGAACCTTAACTTTAGATTTGGTTTCAGTTTCTTTGTTTAATAACATATCAGCCTTCTTGGGGTAATTAATTCCAAAGCCATCCTTGTTGTTGTTCGTGACCGTAGTCGAGGGTGACCAGACAGCTCCCTTTTCAATAGCTACTACACCGAGGTGTTGGGAAGGGTGCTTCTCCTTTCTCTGGATTTCTCCACTTAACCCGTGATACATACCTTATATTGCTGAGTGTTAAGCAAGTATGTATCAAGTACCATTTTTAAAGTCTTTGATATGACGTGACCTGGGATTAAACCCAGGTCTCCCGTCCCATTGGCGAACTCTCTACCCGCTAGTCCAATGAGCTGGTTAAAGAGTAATTACTGCCAACCTAACCATCCTTGTAGAAGAACAATAATAGTGATACTATATGAATAATAGCTGGTGGGATAAGGGACTTGATACCTTTCTCAAGGATATTCGTTTGAAAGTAAACAAAATAATGTGAATGGAGTTAATTCAAGTCCTGTTTGCAGCACTTAGAATACACAATCTTCATTGCAGGTGGTAAACCCTCACACCAACCAAAAATTTGCTTTGGTTACAACACCTGATCATAAGGCTCCAGTTTTGGAGTTCTGGGATGTACGGAGGACCTCTTCATTGCCATTACTGGCATTTCTGACCTGGAATTGTAGTATCTGTTAGGGCCCCATCTATAAATCAAAGAGATCTGTTTGAAAATCATTTTTATTGTTAATCAAGTTGTGCTGAGAGTACTGAGTCCCTTGACACATTCATTCCTATTGTTCATCACTTCTAGCAGGTTCTTTAGACTGCATCCAGTGTCTGCACAGGGCTGATGTATGTAAGTTTTTGCAGGTCAGCTATTACTGGTGTGTCCTTATGTAGGAGTCCATAAGAGAACATAGTTTATGAGTTCATCCTTAGATCTCCAGCAGTGCCCACTATGTCTTTTTCATATAAATTGGATGGTTTTTGAGATGGGAGGTAAGTGGCCGTACAGCTTTATTTTTATTTGGTGCTACTTCACAATTCATTTAAAACAGCATGTAGCATTCTTCCAAGCTGTAGCCATGTTAGTACTATTGTATGCATACACCACCCTGACACTACCAAAATGCATAGTGAAAAAGCTTGGTAGAAATATTTGATATAATATAACCATGTTAAAAGAACTTAAGAAACTACACAAAAATGTCAAGAGAATTGTATAATGTATTCAGTTCCCAGATGTCTAGGCATAAAATAACCCCAGACCAGTTGATGAGTTGTTAAAATCAGTCAGCCCTTTAAGTGACAGAAATGAATTTTTCTGATTCCATTGGTCATACTAGATGATGTAATTTTTTTAGTTAATTTCATTTTGTGCCGTTTTTAGCTTTTTTATTTTTTTCTTCTCCACTGAAATGTTGCGTATGACTTTTAAAACCTGAGCCAGGAATTGAACTCATTGCCAACTGAAGATTAGACAGATAAGTTCAGCTTTTAGACTGAGTAGGAGTAAATAGAGGCTAGAAGATTGCGTTATGCAAAACATTCAGTTGAGGAGGGTCTGACTTCAAGAATAAAAGATCACAAGTTGGAAACATAGTTCAATATTTTAAGTATGAGAGTAGGTAAGTAATTAGTTCGGCACAAGTTCTCAAGTATGGGTAATCATATTCAGATCTCAACTGCAATAAAGGCTATGGTAAACATTAACATACATACATATTTACGTACTTCTCCTATGTGATGATATTAACCAATCTTGCTAAAATTGAGCACAAGGCCAAAATAGTAGAGTTACTTGTGAAGTTTGAGTTCTCTTCAACAGATAGACTCACTTGTTAACCCTTACAGGAAGCACCATATACTTTTTTTTTGTTCTTTTCCTTTAGAACATCTCTTGCTTTTCAATCTACCAGCATATTTCCTCCCTCACTTACATAGCATGACCTATCTCTCCACCCCCCCCCATTTTGTGTCTGATTTTTTTCTCTACTTTCCAATTGTAGACATTAGCATATCACTACCACTTTCTTTTTCTCTTATTCTTTCTGTCTTCACTTTCTCAGAACTCTTGAACTTAGTTGTCTACTTTCTTTCCATATTTGTTTTTCTTTTCAAAGAATCATCACTAATGGAATTGGTAGTCTTCACAAAATATTTCTGACCACTTCTCCAAGACTCACACAATTCTGTCTGTTTTGTTTTCTTTTTTCTTACCTCGTTTTAAGAGATGATAATACACATACTAAAATGTGGATTTCTTTGACTCGTTAAAAAAAAAATTACCTTACATACTGTATTATTTTCCATAATTCCGTAAACTCAACCACAATCACCTGTCACCCATACCTCCTCCCCTTCTCTGACTGTTGCCAATCTCTGACTTGACTGACATAAAAAAGGAAAATTCTGGTGATCATAAATTGGGTAACAACAATTACTACCCTTTCTCTCATCCACTCTCTAACTATATACGCACACGCACATATATGTTTGTATATATGTGTATGACTACTATTGAATTCTTACATTTGTGTTAACATATAAAAGTAAGTGTATTCATGTGTGTCTGTCTACATTGTTAATCATATACATGTAAAATCAGAAAACATACAACATACTTTCAAATATCATATATATATATCCACACAGTGTAATTTACTTAGACACATGTTAGTTCAAGTTGGATTTTAAGATGTGAATATATTCAGTGAAATCAAACACATACAGACATATCTTTGGTCATGTTGGTTTTGTAAATATTAGTACACACATCTGTAGCTATTTTTAGTATTCTTCTATGAAATATTTATATAAGATTACATGGTCAATTAAATTCAAATAAAAATGTGTTTATGTTCAAATTGTAAATTAAGACAATTGAAGAAGCATTTTCTGTCAGTCTATATGTACTTGTGGGTGCATGGCAGGATCTTAAATGTAGATATTACTGTGTTTGTCTATGTATCCATTTACTTGTAAGAGATAATGTGTGTGAATGTTAATCCAGTATCGGTCTGCACATATCTTAAACTATGAAATAACTGAATTTATATATATATATATAGTGTGTGTGTGTTTGTGTTATACTGCTTTTATTAAGGTTCACAAAAGGTGTAACAATATTTTATGGTTATTACTGCTTGAGCACTAGGAGGATGATCATAATGTATGTGCGTGTATATATATATATATATATATATATATATATATATAGGTTATCACTGTATGTGTTTATGTATATGCACCCATGAAAATAAATATGATATCTAAGATAAAAGCTTCCAATTTATTGGCAAACCTATGTATTTGTATGAGTTGGACCCAAACATATTCATATGTATTTTTGACTGTATTCTTTGTGTTTGCATATATAGTCATTTTGATCAGTCTCTGATGGGTCAATTTGTGTGTCAGAAAATATATAGTGATCATGTTGACTTAGAGTTATGAAAAAGGCCTAAAAGATTGGTTAACCAAAATGTATGTCATAAAAATAAATGTGTGTTTGTGCGTATGTAGTGAGGGTCCATTGAAATTAGAAGCAAAATTACCAACAATCAGATGAATAAATCAGAAAGAGTTAAGAATAACTTGAATGTAAATACTATTTCAAAAATTGTTATTGTGGGTAAATAAATGTCAATGAACATACATATATATATATATATATATATATATATATATATTTGATAGCTAAGAGGAAGATGAACTCATCAGTCAACATAAAAAGTGGAAGAAAAAAAGATAAATAAGAATGTATAAGTTCTTAGAGGCAAGCCAGAATATACATACATACATATATGTAGTGTGTGTGTGTGTGAAGATATAGAAAAATAAACCCTGAAAAATGACAATTTGCAATAATAATAGGGGAATAGTGAACTTTGACTGGATTGTGTGTGACTTGAGAATGTAAGAAAATTTCGGTATATTCTAGCCTCCGAGAAATCTTGAGACTAATCATGAAAATCAAAGAAAAAAAATCTAAAGAAATAAAGAGAGAAAAAAAGATAAAATAAATCAAAGCCAAGACAAACAAAAAAATCTGATAAGAGTTGAAAATGTTAAGAAAAAAAAACTTGTAGAAAATAATAATTTGTGGTAATAACGTATTAGTATCGGACCGAGGCAAACTGTGTACAATTTGAAGACATAAGAAAACCTTTCTTTCCCTAGACTTTCCTTTTCCTTTTTTTTTTTTTATTTTTAATATTTCTGTCTGGGAAAAGAGGAGGCACTGAAACTATTCATTATGTCACTGATTAAAGATAATGGAAGGCAGAATATTTGCAGAATCATTTAACAAAGGCCAATGATAACTGCAGACAAAGTGAGCTTCACAAATCAGTGTCAATTAGGTAACCTTTCAAGTATGGCCAAAGTGTGCTTGCAAGAAAGGAGGCAAAAAATCAAAATTGAGGAAAAGAAAGCTGCATTAAAAAAAATATTAAAAATTTATAGTTCAGTATTTGAAGCATCATTAGCTTTTAATAATTTTTTGTGAATATCTCAAATATTTTTTAAATAGTTTTGTATTTCTTACTCAGTTAATATTTCTGACTTGCATCATCATCATCATCATCATCATTTTTGTTTTGATCATATTATTTCTACTAGTACATTTTCTGACCTTCTTAAAATATATGTTGCATCCAATCATCTTCAAGGAGTTTTCAATAGAACCCTCTGTTATCTTTATTAGGTTACTTAGTGATAGGGATAATATCTAGTTGAGTCCCCATTCACCAATTGCCCAGTTGGCTGGGGCTGTAGAATACACTGACTGCTTCTCTACAGAGAGGTAAGACTCCCCCAGCAAGTGTCCTGGATGTGACACTAAGCAATCTGATAGTGAGATTTCAGTTGTACTGGAGCTTTGAGGAATGCTGTCTACCCCTTCATTGTCATCACTCTAAGGTCCACTCTGGCCTGGAGTGGTAGTACCTAATAGGGTCCTATCTATGGGTCAAATAGAACTAAACTGTGTGCTTACATAAAACAGAATTGCTTGAAGTAGAACTGTTTTTACATTTAAACTATGTGCTTATGCTAAACTGAATTGTTTGAAACTGAACTGTTTTTTGACATTGAAACTGTGTATTTATGCTCAGCTGAATTGTTTGAAATAAGTTGGCGACTTTAGTCGAGGGTGACCTGAAGGCTCCTTTTTCAATCACTACTACACTATTGTGTAGAGGAGGGCACTACTCCATTCCCAGTATTGTTCCACTTTACCCTTGATCTTCACCTTATAATGCTGTGCTAAGCAAGACGGCATCAAGTACCATTTTTTGAGTCTTTGGTATGACTCGACCAGGGATTGAAACCCATTTGTTTGAATAGAACTGTTTATTTGTATAAAAATGGATTTGGTATTAAATAACCTACAATGGTTGATATGCCATAGAACCTAACCAAACCAAACCCATTCACCAAGATGAATATTAAAATACGTATATCCAATGATACACTGACACTGAATAAATGGAAGGATAGATAAGATAAGCTCAATTACACATATTGAAAAAAAAAACACAAGTATGTCCCAACAAATAAAATATGCATGTGTTGTTCTATGAACAAGCAGTATATAGAAGGGGATACAAGGGCAGAAAAGATCTTACTTGATAATGATAGAAACTCAAATGGCAATAGCAGAAGCAAGAGATGACATATTTACTGTTCAAAGAACAGAAGCAAAAGTGATCAGTCATGTGCTTCCCCGACTGTCATGTAACACTCCATGCAGCACTAAATATACATGCATACCCTCAAAGAGAGATAATTATTCACTGACTCCCTCCAGCTTTTGCCATCCTCTGAAGGGATTGAATTCAATTATTTTTCTTCCCTATGTTTCATGATCCTTCTTTTTCCCTCTTATTTTCTCTAAGGCACCTGTTTCTTTTTGACCTATGAACATATAAACCAACAAGATTTTCTTGCCTCACTAGGAGATGGAATTTTTATCTCCAATGATTAACATAAACGGGCCCCCACAAGCCAACAGTTTTATTCTTTAGGAGAATAGTCACAACCTTTTTTATACCTATCACCCAACCAAAAGTTTAAAGTACAAATAAGTGGTATCACTTTAATTAATAATCACTGCTCGCCCTCCCCTACACCTCGGTGTAGTCCTATTTACCAACCCCTCCGCTCGGGCAGGATATGACACAAGGTCAATTTTTAAGCAGAGTTTAACAGGTTTGAATTCAGAGTTTTCCTGCTCCTAGACTAGTTGCCTCAACAAGGCTGAAGAACCTAGTCTGTCCTACTATTTACGCATAGGTGGAGGGAGAATAATTGGATTCATACCTTTCCCAAGGGTATTAGTGCTATGTGAAATGCAATCAGTCTCGTCCAGGATTTGAACTCGTGTCGCCATGTCTATTTCCTATGACAATAACCATTACACCACGGGCACCTCAGTGTAGTAGCTATTGAAAAGGGAGCCTTCGGGTCGCCCTCGACCACAGTTGCTCTACCCTCTTGACTGAAAAGAAATGCATTTTGAAACTTTAAACCTACTTAAAATATTTTTTGTCTTTTTTTAAATTGTGAATAAGTAAAGTTAGCGAACTTAGTCAAGAGTGACCCGAAGGGTCTCTTTTCGATAGCTTCTACACCAAGGTATGGTGGGGGGCGCTATTCCTTACTCTCTCTATATTGTAATTTTTATATAGATTTTGATGAGGCTAGAGAATATCCCAACTTCATCTTTGCAGAATGGTAATACTCTCTCAATGTGTGTCCTGGATATGACACAAAACAATCTGATGGTGAGACTCTAGTAATGCCGGAGCTTTGGGAAATGCAGAATACCCCTTCATTGCCATCACACCCAGGTTCACTCAAGCCCACAGTGGTAGCACCTGATAGAATCCTATCTATGGGTTAAATAGAACTAAAAAAAGTGTATTTATGCTAAACTGAATTGTTTGAATTAAAACTGTTTACATATATAAAAATGGATCTGGCATTAAATAATCTACAATGGTTGATGTGCCATAAAGCTAAACTAAATTCTTGATATCATTGAGATAACAAAGAAATGTTAAGTAGAATCGTTAATTTCTTCTTAAATACATGCATTTGTCTCAGCAAGGACCGATGTTAAATGAGGAGCTTGTTGTGCAACGGTTATCATCAAAAGTAATGGTATGGCAACCTGAGTTCAAATCCTGGATGAGGCAGTGTGCATTTCATATTGCAATAATACCCTTGGCAAATGTATACTTGCAATTATTCTCTCTTCTTTGGGGGAAATGTTTGGGTAGACAGGGTTCTTTGGCCTTGGTATGGCCACCAGTCTAAAGGAAGGATAACTCTGAATTCAAAGCTGTTAAACTCTGCTTAAAAAATTGACTCTGTGTCACATCTTGCTTATACAGAGGGTGGGGATAAATGCCTACAATTGGAACTCAGCATATTCACAGATCATGTATATAAAAAATCAAATTGTTATATATATATATATATATATATATACATATATATATATACCAACCGCTCTGCTCGGGCAGGATATGACACAAGGTCAATTTTTAAGCAGAGTTTAACAGGTCTGAATTCAGAGTTTTCTTTCCCCTAGACTAGTTGCCTCACCAAGGCTGAAGAACCCAGTCTGCCTTACTATTTACCCATAGCTGGAGGGAGAGTAATTGGATTCATACCTTTCCCAAGAGTATTGGTGCTATGTGAAATGCAATCAGTCTCGTCCTGGATTTGAAGTCATGTCGCCATGTTCATTTCCTACGACGATAACTATTACATCACAAGCACCTCTATATTTTTTTCCAACCACTCCGCTCGGGAAGGATATGACACAAGGTCAATTTTTAAGCAGAGTTTAACAGGTTTGAATTCAGAGTTTTCCTGCTCCTAGACTAGTTGCCTCAACAAGGCTGAAGAACCTAGTCTGTCGTACTATTTACCCATAGCTGGAGGGAGAATAATTGGATTCATACCTTTCTCAAGGGTATTAGTGCTATGTGAAATGCAATCAGTCTCGTTTAGGATTTGAACTTGTGTTGCCGTGTCCATTTCCTACAACGATAACCACTGCACCATGGGCACCTCCTATATATATATATATATTTAGGCAGCATTTCTTCGTTAATGCAAATTTCATTAAACATAATAGACATTTTATGTCTACATATTTTCTTCTGAATCCGTTCGAATTCCCGTATTACTTTTATCGTATTCGGGGGGAATGGATTTATGTATTGTCCATAGTTGTATGTATCCCTAGTACTTTCTGCCCGACTTTGGGCCATCATCAGGGGAGGATCTATTACAAAAGTGATGTAACTTTTATTTTAGCAAATTACTACTGTGTAAGGGCGTCTTTGCCGTTAAAGTTTATGGTGTTTGCTGATGATGGCCCAAAGTCGGGCAGAAAGTACTAGGGATACATACAACTATGGACAATACATAAATCAATTCCCCCCGAATACGATAAAAGCAATGCGGGAATTCGAACGGATCCAGAAGAAAATATGTAGACATAAAATGTCTATTATGTTTAATGAAATATATATATATATATATATATATCAGTAGATTATCTAAAGAATGGCAAAAAGATAATTTGAAAATCTGATTGAGTCTGTAATAATTATTTTCCATAGGGAAAACTTAAGTTCAACTAATGTAGATAAAACTTTTCAGCACACAACTTCAGGGTATTCTTTCAAATTGATGAAACTTACCAAACTCTCAAAAGACTGGCATATTAACTGATAAAAGTTCGACTTATCTCTATTAATTTGATATTTTCTTAACTCATTTTCAAAAATCAGTTCAGCTCCCTACAAAATACAATACTTCTTTATTTACATCCAGATCTTAATAAAATGTTTGTGAAATGTTGTCTCCTGCTCTCAATTACCTTTTTTTGAACCTCTCATCTATGCTTAAAATGTTTCACCACCCAAAAAGTTGTGTTCTGGGTATGATGCTAACCCACATATGGTGGTGAGTCTCCAGTTCTGGTGAGTGTGGATTACTCATTCATTGCAGTTAGTCCCTGTCTATTCTGGCCCATAGTGGTAACACCTGTCAGTGTTACATCAATGGGTCAAATAGATCTGTTTGTAAATTATTTGTATTAGATAAAAATACTTGAAACTATTTAAATTACTTGTATTAACAATAGTTATTTGAAGCTTTAATTGTTTACTAAGGATTATTATTATCTTATTCTTTTGTGAGTTTTTCACACCAGCTTTAGCCAATGGAATTTGGGTGACAGCAAGTCTCCTCAAGTCTCTTCTCAGTATTCTGGCCAACCTTGATAATACTGTAGTCTGGATGGCTTCTGCTTGGCCTCTTATTTCCAAGTCATCCAGTCCCTTTACTAATCCTTTGGGGATTGTTCCAAGTGCACCAGTACTATTAGTATCACTGTCACTTTCATGTTCCATTATTATTTAACTCTTTTGAGAGATTTTCACACCAGCATCAGCTGATGGTTTTCCACTGGAGTTTGAGTGGCAACAAGTCTCCAGGACACTTCTTAGTATTCAGGTTGATTTCAACAATGATGTACTTCAGATGGTCTCCACTCGTCCTCTTATTTCCAAGTCCTCCAGTCCCTGTACCAATCCTTTGGTGACTGTACCGAGCACACCAATTACATTTGGTATCACAGTCCCTTTCATGTTCTATAGTTTTTTTTCAGTTCTCTAGCAAGGTCTAGGTGCTTTTCTCTCTTATTATTATTAATATTATCATTATTTACTTGAAACAGTATAACAGTGTGCAAACAAATGATTTTTATTAAACAGGAATAATTACTTAAAACCATGTAATTGTCAATAAATTATTCATGTTAGATTGGTATGATTGAAATCATACAACTGTATGCAAATTATTTGTGTTTGATAGGAATACTTGATATCATATGATAATGTAAAAATCTCTCAAGAAACCATAAGACAAAAAAATGTAAATATAAACATAAGATGAATGTAATTCTCTAACATATGGGTATAAAATAAACCTATTTGGATTGACATGCCGTAAAAATCAATCAATTGAACTGTTAAGCTTGATTTTAGATTTAACACTCCTCCAAAAATTTTAGAAATACCAGTTCATATACCCCAGTAGTGATATCTCATCAACTGAAAGTAATGTCGATATATTCGTTGGTATGGCATAGACTACTATAGACATGTGAGTGATCATATGGAAATCTGATCTGAGGTCAAATAAAACACGAATTCTTCTAAGCAGTTGGCATGTCAGTGCTCTTGTATGGTTGCACCAGATAGATTTAATGAAATGCCTGGATAAAAAGCAAGATGGAAACAGCACAAGGTCCTGCATGCTGTTTTGAACAAATCTTTGAAACAGCACCCTACAAAATAGCAGCTGTATTGACACTTAGCTCACCTCTCACAAGCTATCCAATAAGACGAGCAAGACATGATGGATACTGTTTGAGAAATAATGACAAACTTGTGAACAACATTCTCTTATGGACTCGTACACATGGACGAACCAGTGTTGGCCAAGCAGCAAAGATTAGCTAAGTGTAATGATCGATTGGGATGGATTGTGAGAGAGTGTCAAGGGAAACCATGATGATGATGATCATCATCTTGTCGTGCCACTAGCACTGATATCCCTGACCCTCTCTCGCCACTTTTCCCTATCGTTCATCGCCTCTGGCAGGTCTTCAGGGCTACATCCCGTATCCTCACATAGCTGCTGAATGTATGTTCGTGCTGGTCGTCCTGCTTTTGCCCGGCCATATGTGGGGGTCCATAGGAGTACATCACTTATGAGCTCATTCCTGCTTCTCCAGCAGTGTCCTGCATGTCTGTTTTGTCTAACTTGGATAATCAACATCAGTTAGTTCTAAATTCTTAATGTATCATCTTGAGTATTATCTGTTCCTTAGTTGACCGAATCTCAATTGACAATTTAAAATGTTGCACAATAGACTTCACTTTTTAAAGTTTGTGTTCATCATTGCAAAAGTGTAAATTTAAAAATATTTATCCTTTATTTATTTTTCAAAAATCGAATTATTCTTATATCATTGTTTTCCCAGTCAGCTGGGGCTGTAGAACACACTGACTGCTTCTCTGCAGAGTGTCCTGGTAATGACAACGAGTGTCCTGGTAATGACACTAAACAATCTGATGGTGAGGTTCCAGGAATGCTGGAGCTTTGGGGAATTTAGAGTACCCCTTCATTGCCATCGCTTCCTGGTCCACTCTGGCCTGGAGTGGTAGCACCTGATAAGGGTCCTACCTATGGGTTGAATAGAACTAAACGGTGGTTGGAGTTAACTGTTTTTATACATTTGAACTGTTTATTTATGCTAAACTGAATTGTATAAAATAGAACTGTTTTGACACTAAAACTGTGTACTTATGCTAAACTGAGTTATCTGAAATAAAACTGTTTTGACATAAACTGTGTATTGCCCAGTCAGCTGGTGCTGTAAAATACACCGGCTGCTTCTCTGCAGAGGGGCAAGACCACCCCAACGGGTGTCCTGGATATGACACTAAACAATCTGATGGTGAGGTTCCAGCAATGCTGGAGCTTTGGGGATTGCGGCGTACCCCTTCATTGCCATCGCTCCCAGGTCCACTCTGTCCCAGAGTGGTAGCACCTGATAAGGGCCCTATCTATGGGTTAAATAGAACTAACGGCATACTTATGCTAAACTGAATTGTTTGATTAAAATAGCTTGAAATAGAAATTTTTTTCACAATTAAACTGTACTTAAATTTAAACTACGTACTTATGCTAAACTGAATTGTTTGAAATTGAACTGCTTTTTTTTTTACATTGAAGCTGTACTTACACTAAACTGAATTGGTATATATAACTGCTTGAATAAACTGAATAGTTAAAAATTAGAATGTTTTTGACAATTAAACTGTGTACTCATGCTAAACTGAATTGTTTGAAATAGAACTGATTATTTACATAAAAATGGATTTGGCGTTAAATAACCTACAAAGATTGATATGCCTAAAAACCCAACCAACCATTATATCATTGTAGATGAGGATTAATGGGTGATTTTCTATACCTCTCATGTGTGCAATTGGTACTGACTTCAAATATATAAGGAGGACTCTAAAATTATTTGCACTTTCGGTGTGTTAGGGTTGTCATTGTTTGAGAAATGAAAACAGAGAATGCACATGCACTCATACCACGTTTAATACATGTTAAAAAGTTGGCGACTTTAGTTGAGGGTGATCCGAAGGTTCCCTTTTCAATAGCTACTACACCATTCCCTGGATTGCTACTCTTTACCATTGATCCTCACCTCATAATGCTAAGTGCTAAGCAAGGTGGCATCAAGTACCATTTTTTGAGTCTTTGGTATGACTCGACCTGGGATTGAACTCCGGTCTCCTGGACCATTGGTGAACACTCTACTAATTAGACCAATGTTGACATACATAAAAACATTTACAAAGCTGTACTCAATGTTCTTAGTCAGTTCGAGGAATATATTTTGCCTATATTGATGCTTGATGTTAGGAGCCAAGAATTCCACATCTTCATAGATTTGCTAAAAAAGGTAAACTCCCCATCCAATCCGAGGGAGTTAATCTCGATCTTCCTGTATCACTTAACACAGGAGAGTTCATATTTTAGAATCCTATATGTATTATTATTCTAATATTTCACTTAAAGTGCTGGTAATTATTGAATCTATCTTAATAAAATCTGTAAAATGTCTTTTTGACTTGATTTCTGAAAATAGATATTTTTCATAGGAAAATGGTATCATAATACGAAACAGTTGTTGATTATTTTATCAGTAACCCAATACTGAGGAAGTTAAGTAGACCATTTTATCTCGATGTACCTTCCCTTTTTGAGTCATTTACTTCTAAGATGGTATTTCAATGCATAATAACTCAAATTTATGAATAGTAGATAATTTCATTGAAGTAGTCAAATTTTGGATTTCTTGTCAAGTGAGGAATCTTCTTGCAAAATATGGTTCATCTTGATATCTCCTTTTCATGAGCTTGTAAAATTTTCCGTGCTCTCATCTCTTGGACGCTATTCAAAATAAGCCATGTATTACAAATAAGCATGCTTAGCATTACAGTTATTGCCAAAGGAAATGGAATTGGTAGACCAAGTTCGAAACTGGACAAGGCGGCTGGCATTTCACTTCATACTAATGCTATATGAAAAGGCATAAATCAATCTTTTTTTCTCTCTCTAACCATGGGTAAATAGTAGGACTGACTGGGTTCATTAGTCTTGCTAAGAGAACTAGTCTCAGAGAAAACTCTGAATTCACACCAGTTGTACTCTGTTTAAATACTGACCTTGTGCCACATCCTGGCCTATAGGGGTGGGATTGGCTAAATACATACATCTCAGTAATAGTTTGGAGCTTGATTATCTGGTGATATATTACATAGGATACCCGATGATGTAGATTGCATAAGATATCTAGTAATCTATATAGTATAGGATATTTTCCATTGGCAAATGGTCCAGAACACTAGGTTTCAATTCCAGATTGAGCCATACCAAAGACTAAAAAAATGGTACTTGATACCTCCTTGCTTAACACTCAGCATTATAAGGTATGGATCAAGAGTAAGTAGCACCATACAGGGAAAGTATTAGCACCCTCCCCAACACCTTAGTGTAGTAGCTATTGAGAAGGGAGCCTTTGGGTTGACCTCAACTTCAATTAAGCCCCTTATCTATATATATATATACACATCATAGGATATCAAATAATATGTATAGCATTGGATATCAAATGATATATATGCCATAGGGTATTTATTGATGTATATAGCATAGGAGACATGTCATATATAATTTGGAGGCTGCATTGTTTTTTTAGTGGTTGAATATATTTCCCATTTGGATGTGATAAATAAAAAGTGAACATCTATACATGAAAAAATAGAAAATATATTTTCATGGCCAATAATCTGAAATGGATGCTCACATTTATATTTATCAAGAAGGACGTGCCCATGGTGTAATGTTTTGGAAATGAACTCAGTGACATGTGTTCAAATCCTAGACATGGCTGATTGCATTTCTCACTAATACTCTTAGAAGAACAACATATTGTAGAAGAAATTTATAAAAGTAAAGAATTTTACTAAAGGTAAGAGGAAGAATTGGCAGGAAAAGTGTTTAAGGCATTTTAGAATGTGGTTGCTAAATTTGAAGTTGATATTGTTTAAGGAAGGTTTGCGAATCTTTATATAGAGAGCTTTAATTTTTTTTTTTTTTCTTTGTGTTCGATGAAGGTTTGTTTCTTCTTTCTTAGAATTTTATTTGTATTTGGAGGAGGGGAATATATATGTTTTGAGGAGTTGGAAAATGGAAATAGTGCTGGATGGGTGAAGTGTTGAATGTCTGGAGGTGCCCGTGGTGTAATGGTTATCGTCGTGGGAGATGGACACGGCGACACGAGTTCAAATCCTGGACGAGACTGATTGCATTTCACATAGCACTAATACCCTTGGGAAAGGTAGGAATCCAATTATGGGTAAATAGTAGGACAGACTGGGTTCTTCAGCCTTGGTTCGGCAACTAGTCTAGGAGAAGGAAAACTCTGAGTTCAAACCTGTTAAACTTTGCTGAAAAATTGACCTTGTGTCATATCCTGCCCGAGCGGAGGGGTTGGGTAAATATGGTTAAGTGTTAAATGTCTTCACAGAATTGCAATATCTAGTTCTATGTAGGTATCTACTTTATAGGAGAAACCTCCAGAGTTGGGGACCAAAAGTACTTGACGGGGAAAAATGCTGTGCCTTCCTCGATTCATTTCATCCAGAGGTCAAATGACTCCATCAAAGACTTGAATGGATCCAAGATAAAATATAGTCCAGTCTGCTAGGGCTGTCGAATATACCGACTGTGTCTCTGCAAAAGGGTAAGACTACCACCCTAACAAGGGTCCTGGATATGACACTAAACAATCTGATGCTGAAGTTCCTGTAATGCTGAAGCTCTGGAAAACGTGGAGTACCCCGTCATTACCATTGCTCCCAGGTCCACTATGGCTCGGAGTGGTGGTACCTGATAGGGTCCTGTCTACTGCTCAAATAGAACTGTTTGACATTTGAACTGAGTGCAAACAAATGAGTAAGGCTATATTGAATTGTTAGGAATAGAATTATAGCAATAATTGAAACTGTTTAACTCTGGAGAAACAATAGAATTACTAGTGATCAAACAAATTAGTTCTAACTCATTTAAAAATGAAATTATTGACTAACGAATCTCTTACATATCATGTATATCTATTTAAATGCGTGCAAATGAATGATTGATGTTAAATTGTGACTTGAAACCATTTAACTGTATGCCAAAAGAATGAGCTTAGGCTTGTTGAAAAATGCTATAACCAAAATGTGTTTACAAATCATCTATTATATTTACATGTATTTGGCATTAAATAACCTACAGTGGTTGATATGCCATAAACCAAAGCAAAAATAAGTGGACACAAAGTGTCAATCCTATTTAATCAAATATGTTTAAAAGAGAAAAGGATGCCTATATATATATAACTCCTGTGCATATTTTGTTAGAATTTTTTCAGTTTAAAGAAGTTTTTAAAAAGAATAAAAATTGAAATAATTTTGTTTAAAATAAAACATGTACGACATAAAATACACAGTATTTTTTTCTTATTAAATTAAAAGATTATTGAAGACTGGTGTGTATGACAAAAAAAAAGCTTAATTTTATATTATTTGCTTTGTTTGCCTTGTAAGCACACGGTTGTAGATTTAGTCTCAGTTTCCTGACAAGTAATTTCGTACTTGCTGTCTCACTTTTTCAATTCAAAAAACAAAAGTTCACTGATATAGAACTCTTTTTTACATATTGTAATAACTGTTGTATGATTATTCTCACCTCAATTCTATATGTACACCAACTGATTCTAAATTTAACCTGATTTTCATTGTTCTATTTAAGAATATTGTGAAATATTGCAAGCAGAAATATCTTAGTAATATATGAAAAATGTATCTAAAATTTTAAGTGACAGACAAAATGAAATCTAAAAGGATCAACAGTGTTTAATAAATAATGAAGAAAGTGTGATAGATATTCACAGACTAAAAATATCGATAGACAGATGGATAAATATAACTGAATGAGATTAATCGATAAATAAAGATGGATAGATACATAGGTAAAGATAACTGAGAGATAGATAGATGGATATACATAACAGAGAGAGAGAGATGCATAGATTGATATAACAGTGTAATATATATATATTACGGAATGAAATAGATATTAGTTACTTAGGACCATATAATTGCTTGTAAAAAGATTACAACATTAAATAATCCAACAAAGCCAACAACTCTGATAAAATGGTTTTTTTTTTTCTGAACCATAAGTACCATGAAGTGTATTTATTTATGAGTAATACTGAATATAAACACAAATATTTACATATAAACAGACTTAGATAAATAGATTGATGATAGAAACAGGTTGATAGAATTATATTCTTGTGTATGGCAAAGCAAGGGAGGTAAAAAAGAGGGAAGGTAAGAGGGAAAATTGACTTAACAAAGATAGCATTCTGTTGCTTACCATTTGGTAAGCCTGACGAACTAATGCTAACAATTATTAGCATCAATAAGAAAGGTTTCGTTTCTTTGTTCGACAGTGTATCAACCTTCAAAAGTTACTTAATGTCAAAGCCATCGTAATACGCGAGTTCATGCTCCAGTCGCGCTATTACGTTCACTTTCGGGCAAATACCCTTGGGAAAGGTATGAACCCCCTTATTCTCCCAGCTATGGGTTAAATGGTACCACCACTGTTCTTCTAGGAGAATGGCTTTGGCATTAAATAACCTACAAAGGGTAATATGCCTTTAAACAAAGAAACCTAATGTCAAAGCCATCCTTTTAGAGGGACAATAATGATGCTATTTAATTCATTGATTGGGGGATAGGTTTATTTGTCTCTGCCTCCCACCAGACAGGACTTGACACAAGGTCAATGACTTGATGGTCGGCTTAAAATGGGGATTAAGGGAGGGGAAGGTTGAGCACGAGCTGAGGCTTTGAGCCCTGCTGGTCATCAACCCACTTAGTGCAATGTGGGCCTGATGAGCCGAGCTAGACTTGGACCCAAATCTTGGTCCAGGCACGTATGCCTGATAATAGCTTAAACTGTACCATGGGGTCCAGTGCTATACAAGGGTGACAAAGGTGTCGGTGATGCAGCTCACCCGCCCAAAGGTGGCCCAGTGGAATGGGGCGGGGGCAGACAAGCGCTTCTGCCATCATGATACAGGGACATATCTACTCAATAAGAAAAGGGTATATTTTATATGCAGAAGTATACAAGACATTGTTATAATATGAATGTCCATTTTAAGGAACGGACTTCTCTTGTAGTCCATATGGTAAGTCATTATTTTATGTATATATGATTTATAGTCATGTGACTATAAAGGAAAGAGAAGGTTGGTTCTTGTAACTTAGACTTACAATTATCTGCTACTGCTGGATTTTCTGGTTGGTTGCTAATTTTTTATTTTAGTGGAGTGGCCTTACTGGGGTTTCAGACAGAACTGTGAGTCAGGATTCAGAGTATGTTTTGATAGTTGGCATGTTTTAATCCATTGGTAGAGGTCTCTATGCAGCATATGGTTATATAGATAGGTCCTTTTGTGATAATGTAGCTTCAATGTTTGGTTAGGGTGATTGGGCATGTGAAAAAGAGACATTATGCGTGGCCAGTCCTAGCTGTCTACTTTGTGATTTAGTCTGTCAGGCTGAGAGAAAACAAGTATTAATAGCATCTAAGACCAAAAGGTTTGCCTTGAGTTTTTGTTGGCCAAACAAAAGGACATATTTAAAAGGTAAGGCTGAGAAGCCTGCCATATGAGTTCATCTGGCAAGCCACACAAAAAAGGGAATGAAAAATTGTGTATTTGTGTATTTTTAAAAGCACTTGGTGGTAGTGCCTTTCAAGGGGCCAAAAAGTGTCACATGACCCACTCACCACTGGTCAGTGGCTTTGTTATAATTTTGTTGAAATTATGGTTTCTTTGTTTAATGTCATATCAACCTTTGTAGGTTATTTAATGCCAAAGCCATTACTCCTAGAAGAACAGTAGTGGTACTATTTAACCTATAGCTGGGAGGATAAGGAGGTTCATACTTTTCCCAAGGGTATTTGCCCAAAAGTGAACGTAATAGTTGTTGAAATGAGTCCTGAATTATAATGAAATTTAATCTAGTGTAACAGTAGTTATAAACAGAGATAGATTGATAGCTAAAGACTAAGAAAAGTAAAGAATTGTATTTCGGAAAGGTAAGAAATGCTTACCAACTGTATAATATTAATCTTAGTTGTCATTGATAGAAGTTATAATCATTGCTTAGTACTGACTGATTTACCAGACAAACCAGTCCTCTCTAATTAAAAGATTCTGCTATTCAGTTTGGAACTGCACACTCAAGTTATTGCAAATTTCCTTTAGAACTACTTTGTATAATTATTCATCTTATCTCATTTTCATACTGTGCATCTGTGTTTCTCACTATCTGTGTGTGTGTGTGTGTGTGTGTGTGTGTGTGTGTATATATATATATATATATATTTTCATTATGATTGTATATATGTAATAAAACACATCATATCTAGATTTTTATTAAAGAAATAAGTGGGGGTGTCCTTGTGGTGTAATGGTTAAAGCAATGGACTGCGGAATCGTAGTACGCGAGTTCGAACTCCAGTCGCACTATTAGGTTCACTTTCGGCCAAATACCCTTGGGAAAGGTATGAACCCCCTTATCCTCCCAGCTATGGGTTAAATAGTACCACTACTGTTCTTCTAGGAGAATAGAATTGGCATTAAATAACCTAAAAAGAGTTGATATGCCATTAAACAAAGAAACCAAACCAAAGCAATAAGTGTTATGTGCTCTAACTTGAAGAGTAAAGCAATTTTCTGGCTGGTTAGCAACTGAATGATGATTTTGTGTGGTCTGCATTGACAGTGAACACCTTTTGTTAGATCATCAAAGTATTCAATATAACAAACAGTAATGAAATGATAACAGTAATTGTTCACTCCTCTCTTAATAGAAGTATCAATATCATCATGGATTGCTATTAGAAAAGGAACCTAATAGGTTCCCAAGTCATCTAGTATATGTATTTGCCCAGTCGGCTGTGGCTGTAGAATACACTGACTGCACCTCTGCAGAGGGGTAAGACCCCCCCACCTAACGAGTGTCCTGGATATAACACTAAACAATCTGATGGTGAGGTTCCAGCAGTGCTGGAGCTTTGGGGAATGCGGAGTACCCCTTCATTGCCATCGCTCCCAGGTCCACTCTGGCCCAGAGTGGTAGCACCTGATAGGGCCCTATCTATGGGTTAAATAGAACTAACAGCATACTTATGCTAAAATGAATTATTAGAGTAAACTGAATAGCTTGAAATAGAAATGTTTTTGACAAACCGTACTTACATTTGAACTGCGTGTTTATGCTTAACAGAATTATTTGAAATGGAACTGTCTTTCAACATTAAAACTGTATTTACACTTAACTGAATTGTTTCATATAACTGCTTGAATAGTTTGAAATGGAAATGTTTTTGGCAATTGAACTGTGTACTTATGCTAAACTGAATTGTTTTAAATTGAACAGATTATTTACATAAAAATGGATTTGGCGTTAAATAACCTACAAAAGTTTATATGCCATAAAACTCAACAAACCAAACCTAATGTATGTATATATATCGAAGTAAATGATGGAAATGAATATGACATAGAAAAACAAAGTACTCCAAAAGTGATGAATTTATCACAAAGGAATGTCAACTTTAAAATGTTTCGGTTTTAGAAACCTTCTTCAGTACTTTAAGAGGGTGAAACAAAACATTGATTGTTGTTCTATCAACACGTTTCACCATCTTCAAGTTCAGATGAAGGTATACTAAAATTGAAACATCTTAATGTTGACCCTCTTTAATAATAAATTCATCACTTTTGGATTATTTGTGTGTGTGTGTGTATATATATATATATATATATATACACAAAGTTTGTCAATTGATTTAATGATGACCATGAACTAAGATAAAGTTTTGTAAATGAACTACCTGGGCAAGTTGTTTAGAGAGAGAAAGGTTTATGTATAAAAGAAAAATACTGCAAGAGTGTGCCATAAATTCTCCAAGCATATGTCAGGTTTTGAATTCAGTCTTTCCTTCTCCTAGATTGGTTTCCATACTAAAGCTAGAGCCCTGTCTACCTAGCATTTACGTATAGCTTGGTGAGAAAAAGGATAGATTCATGCCTCTCTGAAGGACATTTTATGCATCGTAAAATGCAAGCAGCCTCATCCAGGATTTGAACTTAGTTCAATGAGTCCATTTTCTACAAAGATAACTGTTACATTACCAATGCTGTAAAGTGTGTATGTGTGTGTGCATATATATATATATATACTTATTCATTAATCAGTTTTTTCTCTCACTCTCTTTGTATAATGTTCCAATATATATGTCTTCATAGCTAAAGACAAAAATAGATTCTATTTTATTGACCTTTTCATTTTTTATTTCTCTTTTGATCAATCATTCTACATGCCATTCAATTGTGTCTATATACTCACATTGTCGGTCCAGACATGAGAAAACAAACTAATGTTTTTAGTTATTATATGTACTCGAAATAATTACACAGAAAACACTTTTATCTATTTTTATCAAATGTCGATATTTTGGTTCATTAGGTTTCAGATACTTACAAAGAAAATAAATCACTATTTGCATATTTGTGTTTTTTCTTGTTTTTAATACCTCTGTAAATATCATTTATAAACACAATTCCATGTTAATTTTAATCAACAAAGAAACAATTCTATATAATCTACTTAAACATGATTTCACTTAATCTTAAACTACTTAGATTCACATCTATTTTAATTTTCATCTACTTAGAAACAATTCTTTCATAATCTTCATCTACTTAGCAATTTCATGTTTATTTTAATCTACTTCGTAAACAATTCTATGTTAATCTTAAATGACTTAGAATCAATTCTGTATAAATTTCAAGCTACTTTTAACAATTCCATGTTAATTTTAAACTACTCAGAATCAATTCTATGTTAATCTTTTAAATCTTCTTAAAATGAATTCTATCTATTTATAAAGAATTGCCTGTTATTTTCATTCTACTTTGGTTTAATTTTATTTTGCAAGTATATGTTTGGCCTTATATCCTCATTTGGTTTTATTCAAATGTTTCTGCCATTGGGCATTCCTTGTGTTCCCATTATATCTACAGCCTAGTGTCTTGGATATGAGACTAAACAATCTGATGGTGAGGCTCCAGCTTGAAGGAATGTGTCACACCCCTTCATTGCCATTGCTCCCAAGTCGACTCTGATGAGGACTGAGTTCCATCCATGGGTCATATAGAAGTGTTTGATATTTAACTGTGTGCAAACAAATGACATGTGTGACAGTGAATGAGAGTCAAATAGAGATTCCTGCAGAAAGAGGGCAAGACTTTGTTGGGCAGGTAGAGCAGAGAAATAAGAAGACTTACCTTAAATTTGATGCCGGTGAAAATTGAGAAAATGTAGAATATTAGTGTGCGGAATATGTAGAGACTAGGCCTACATCGTATGTAAATTTTTGTTGCATAAAAGTAGGCTCAGAGACAAACACGATGACTGACACCAGTGAGTAAGTGATTAATATGAGAGAAGAAGAGAGAAAGAACGGACCAGATGGACGGACAGACGAGAAACAAAGTTGGGAGTTAAGATAGTCTGCCCGTAAAATGGCAAACTAGTATTATCGACCCTCTGCTGTCAGAAACAAACGATTTTTTTTTAAAGGCAATATACAACATTGAATTGTTAGAAATAGAACTGATTTTACCTTTAACTGTGTGTAACAGATGAAATAAAAGGTGTGACTTCATGTTATATAATTCCCATACCACCACCCTTGATACTTGGAGAGTCACTGTAGCACTGTGGCTTACATACGGGTCTGCAACATCAGAGTTAGCAAATTCAAATGCTAGTTGTGCTATTGTATTCCCATTTGGACTAATACCCTTGGAAAAGGCATGAACCTCACCTCTTATCCTTTCAGGTTTATGTTAAATTGTGTCACTGATGTTCTTTCTACAAAGATGGCTTTGGCATTAAATATCTCATGAAGGTTGATATGACATTAAACAGAGAAACTTACATAGTAGTAACTGATAGGGCACATGGGAAGGGTTCAATCCTTACTGAGGTAGTCATGGGAGATGTGATTAATTATACAGCTGCTCACTGATTGGTTATTGGCAGTCACATGGTATTTGAAAGTTTTAGTTCGATTCAAAACATCGTAGAATTGACTTTGAGATATGAAGGGAAATGGTTGATTGTTTGGCTCGGGGGAGTAGTATCTCATGGATGAAAGAATGAGTCTTTCCTCCATCAACCATAAAAAAAACCCACACCGTATATTTCTTTTTGTGAGAATGACTCATAAGGAAATAGTTAGCATAGGAAATAAATGAGTGGCGTTTCAAGACATACATTTATCATTTTCTTCTTGTTATCAGCTTCAAGTAACAACCTTCAAAGTATCTACTACCTATGAATTTACCCAACCCCTTCATCATGAATAGAATATCATCATGACGTGTGGCTAGCACGGATATCCCTGACCCTCTCTCTCCACATCTCCCTATCATTCATTGCCTTCGGCAGGTCTTCGGAGTTACATCCCGTATCATCACATAGCTGCTGTATGAATGTTCGAGCTGGTCATCCTGCTTTTGATTGGCCATATGCGGGGGTCCATAGGAGCACATCACTTACGATCTCGTCTTTGCTTCTCCAGCAGTGTCTGGCATGTCTGGTTCGTCTAGCTTGTATAGTTTTCATGATAGGTGGTAGGTGGCCGTAAGTGTGAATTATGTGTTTTTCTTCTCTTTGATGAATTACCTAACCAAGGCTAAAGAAACCAGTTTTCCCTAATAAAGCAAAGTTGGCAACTATAGTTGAGGGTGACCCGTAGGCTCCTTTTTCGATAGCTTCTACACCAAGGTGTAGGGGAGGGTACTACTCCTTTCCCTGGATTGCTCCACTTTAACCTTGATCTGTACCTTATAATGCTGAGTGTTAAGTAAGGAGGCATCAAGTACCATTTTTAAAGTCTTTGGTATGACTCGACCTGGGATTGAACCCAAGTCTCCCGGGCCATTTGTGAACACTCCAACCATCATGCCAATGTCCAGCTATTTACCACTAGATGGAGGGAGAACAGATGGATTCATGCCTTTTCTAAGAGTATTAGTGTGGATTTTGGCAAATTGTTAGGATCAGCACTCAGCTGCGTAATGAATTGACTTGGATCTTAAACTAAACTTTCGGAGAATTATTTTATGGCACATTGGGACATTCTATTGTGCTCAAGTGGGCCAGCCTGTTCCCTGGGTTGTGATTGGCAGCTGATCTACTAGTAGATATATTTGTGTATAAATATCAGATTCAGTACAATAATAGCACCGGGTCTGTATTGGATTGCTACAGCTTGTTTCATTTTTGTCTGCCAACTTGATGCTAGTTGGGACCCCTAGGCCGTTAAGTACTATTGTTATTTTTCTATCTCTTCTCCTCCCCCATTGCATGTGGCTAATAGCGTCTGAGGATGAATGAGTTCCTTCAGGCCTGGGTGTGTGGGAGTAATCTTGATTATGTCCTGGCAATTTTCATCTGCATTAGCTTATCATTTGCATATGTTGCTTTCATGGATTTTGGCTCAGTCAGCAGAGATCCCTGCTTCACTGAGGTAGCATTCCCAACCCTCAGGTTTCATGTATCCTGTGAGGTAATAATCCGTCAGATTTGAAATCCAACAGATTATAAAGTTCCTAGTGGGCCATAAAATACTCTCTTTCTTCTGGAGTTGAGTTTGAGATCTTACTCAGCTTGTTACACAACTATATTCTGATCCTAATAATTTGCCAAACTCTGTATGCCACTATGAACAGCATGTATTTATAGTTAAATATCAACTTCAGTTTAATACTGGCACTAGGTCTTATTGGGTCACAGCCTGTTTTATTTTTTCTGCCGACTGGATGCTAGTTGGGACCTCTAGGTCGATAAATTTTATTGTTATAATTCTACAATTTATACATTGTGCAGAATTTGAACTATGCTGATGACTATTACACTAAGATATATACTCAAAGTAACATTCAGTCTTCTGTGGATCTTATTCTTTATATCCAGTCGATTTTACTTGCTTACTACCGTAAACTAAGTCTGAGTTAGTTGCAATGAAAAGCAACAGAAATTAAAATGAAAGAAATACTTGTCAAAAATCAATAATATTTTTGTTAACTTAAAAATCACTTGCTTATTTATTAATGACTGTCTTAAGAGTTGCTGAAAAGAAGTTGTGCTGTTTTAGCAAACAATGAAAACAGGAATAAAGATAAATCTTCCAATTGATTTTTCAAAATAAGCTTCAAATGAAAATGTGAATCAAAGGTTTAAAACACAGACAAATATTCTTTGATGATTGTTGCAGAATAGTAAATAACTTTAAATTGATCATGCTTATTTATTTTTATTTCCTGGTTTTTGATTTATTTATCTTCTTGATTAAAGTGAATGTCTGTTTAGATCAAGGTTCAGCTTAATGGTAAAAACTTGGGACTTGTAACCTCTAAATTAATAGTTGAATAAGTTTATAATTTCTGACATTGTATATTTTGTAGTAGTTAATGGTTTGTAAATATCAAAGAGTAAAAGAAAGAAATTTGTGTATTCTTAAATTTTAGGAGTTTCAAGTCATTTTCTGTTTGGACAGCAGTTTTTCATTAATCCATGTTTGATAAACAGGAAATGGTTTGGAACTTTTAAAATGTTTTGCCATTTACAAACAAGGGAACATAGGAATCACTCAAAAGATTCAAAAGGGTTTCCTACCATTTTCAAAAATGCTTCTGTTTTCATGGAATTTAGATAAAGTTGTTTCCAGCTATATGAAGAATTTTAGGAACTAGCTTTTTATAAATTTGTTTTAAAGAAAGATGGCATGGACTATTGACGCATTTGTTGATGTTGTGTAAAAGTTGTGGTTTAAATGAGAATGGTGTGAATCGATGAGGTTTAGGCTGAGGTCATAAGGTAGTGGAAAGATGAGGAGGAGTGGGATTCTAATTGTTAGAGACATTCAAAACTTCCTTGTCTGAAGATCTTCTTGAGGATTGGATTTTGTTTATTTTATAGTTAAAGCCTTGAATATTTTGAGTCCTTTTTTTAATGTTGGTCTTGTGTAATGTCTGGCTATTTTTGACAAGAATTTGACAGATTGCAGTTGTTTTTGTTTATCATATTTACCAACCCCTCCGCTCAGGCAGGATATGACACAAGGTCAATTTTTTTAAATAGAGTTTAACAGGTTTGCATTCAGAGATTTCCTTTTCCTAGACTAGTTGCCTCACCAAAGCCGAAGAACCCAGTCTGCCCCACTATTTATCCATAGCTGGAGGGGGAATAATTGGATTCATACCTTTCCCAAGGGTATTAGTGCTCTGTGAAATGCAATCAGTCTCGTCCAAGATTTGAACTTGTGTCGCCATGTCCATTTCCTGCAACAATACCCATTAGATCTTGGGCACCTCCATTAGTTTTTGTTTATAGGGTTGCTAATTGCACTCGTGTCTGATAAGTGGAAGGTGAGACATCTGGCTAAGTTAGAGGTAGTTTTGTCTGATGAAGGAATTCAGTAATTGTTTAGGGTAGAAAAGGCATTTTATTGAGGAACACATGAAGTTTTATATGATGTTAGATTTGCTAGTAGATGTTGCTGTTTTTTGCTAATTACTAAATTGAAGGTTTGAAATTTTTTGTTGTTAATGATGAGTTCAGTGTTTTTCAATGTTGACTGGAGAAACAAGAATGTGTAATTAATAAATTTTAATATGTTTATCTTATTTGTATTGATTGATTTTAATGGTATATCAACCCATTTGGTTATTTTATGCCAAAAATACATTGTATAGAAGGAAATTACTTAATAAGTAATTAATGTCTACCAAAAAGCAAGCAGACAGTCAGATGGTACTCACACTATTATCATTCTGCTGAATAATTCTACCATATCATATTTACCCAACCCCTCCGCTTGGGCAGGATATGACACTAGGTCAATTTTTTAAGCGGAGTTTAACAGGTTTGCATTTAGAGTTTTCCTTCTCCTAGACTAGTTGCCTTACCAAGGCTGAAGAACCTAGTCTGCCCTACTATTTACCCATAGCTGGAGGGAGAATAATTCGATTCATACCTTTCCCAAGGGTATTAGTGCTACGTGAAATGCAATCAGTCTCGTCCAGGATTTGAACTCGTGTCACTATGTCCAATTCCTGCGACGATAACCATTACACCAATAGCACAATGCGGTTTTCTTTGTTGAATGAAAGTTTAGCCTTATTTCTTTTTCTTATTTGATAAATAGTATTAAGTTTATCAGGAGAGAATGTGCACCATTTCAGGGCCTTTCTTATACATTGTACATTTGTATTTACAAATTTGTGTAGTTTTAAAGATTTTTCTCCTGGTTATGTTATATCATGTATTTCTATCTAATACAAAAGATTTGCTGATAGATCTATTTGACCCATAGATGAGATCTTCAGAGGTACAACCACCTTTGGTTCCTGTGGACCTGAGAGTAATGGCAATGAATAGATACTTTATCTTCCTCAGATCTCCAGAACTGGAGCCTCTCCACTAGATTTAGTTTAATGTTATATTCAAGATACCCCTTTTTTTCTGAGTTTTACCCCTCAGCAGAGGGATAAAGTCAGTGTATCCTTGTACCATAGCCAGATACGGCGACGTGTGAAATGGACATATAATGTTCATATATATATAACATAGAACACAGGATCTCTTGAAGCACGAAAAACACTTACAACTTCTCAGTTCAGGTATGAAACTTTTTATTACCTTTGAGTTTAAAGGTTTTTCAACATAAGGAGCGAGAGGCACAATCTTTCTATTCTGGCTTTTTCATCTGCGCCCCCATCTCATGCGACACCTGCCCAAGGCCTCCGCAAGCAAGCAAGAGTCAACCCTTCTCGTCTGGTGTCTAGTTTCAACTCTTCTAACTTTCTTCAAATTCCCCAAATCCTCCGTGCGCTTCCGGTGCGTGATGTCATTCGCACTTGCTAGCCCCGTTTCTCATTTCAGGCTATTGTGACATCTCTGCTCCGCCCAAGCGTGCACACCTGTGTTAATGTTGCACCTAACTAACCCATGTGCTGAGCCAAAAGGTTCTCAGCCTAACTAAACCCAAAGACATGAAACGAAATCCCTCGGTCATTATATTACATTCTAAGCCCCACTTACAGAGCATATATTGTTTGTTGTTAACATATATCTCATTAAAATAAAATAGGTTAACGTTCTTATTAATTGAGTTATTGTTATCTATAGTTTGTGGATTTCTTTGAAAAATTTGTGTATTTTTTTTTTGTCAACAAAAAAACTACAGTTACCATGATTTTTTTTTTGTTTTTTAAGTGCTACTCCCATCCTTGTCTTTTCCTTTTAATGAAACAGGCATTAAGTCACTGAAAGCAGATTAGTTTGAAAAGATAGATTTGATAATATTTTACCACAAATAATTCTATTTAACAAAAGTTTAATTGCAATGTTACAAGAGTAGCATGAATTTAACAAATTATAAATAATAAATTTGTAAGAAGAAACGTTGCTTAATAATGTAACAGAGGAATCTTCTAGGTTGTATGATAAACAATTAATGCTTGAATTAAAGATAAAACAAGCAAAAATCGAAATAAATAACAGGAGGTTGAGTTGTAACAGATGTTATTTGTTCATGAATCATTTTGGTAATAAGAATTAATTAACTAAATGAATTTATATGAGCAGTAATTTAGTGTGTACAATGGATATAAATGTTTTTAATATTCTTTTTAATCTATTACTTGCCTGTCAGTCCTCAATTCCTTTGAGAATAAAACTTTGTAATCATTGTGAAATTCAGGAAGGACATTTTCAGTTCATTTTCTGAGTTTGTCCTCGATTAGCTGACTTCTACGGATTAGGAGAATATCTGGTCTACAGATCCACTAGATTTTGTCAGCAAAATAGGGTAAATTTACTTTGGAAAATAATGATATAGGTAGGTTGTTTTCTATTTTTAGATTTGATGAAACATTTGAGTTAAGGATGCTGATTCTTATTTCAAAAAGGTCATTAGGGACAGTTAGGTAAGAAAATATTCTTGTTAAAAATTTCTTGAGAAACCGATGTATTCAAACTAAAGAGATAGACGAGAGTAGAGGATTCTTTTACTCTATGGTTACGGCCTTTAAGAGATACAAACGAATATATATGTAAGAATTACTTTTACCCACATTTTCAGAGATATTTCTGATATTTCTTACGAGTCAAGTTCGAGCAATTAAAGCAAATTATTCAACAATCCTAAGGAAAATAACTTCACTGACTTTGTGTTTCTGAAATGAGAGTACTGTTGTCTAAATAATTCTTTGAATGTAAAGACCCTCCTTATATTTATGGAGAGTACTTATACACAAATGTATCATATCTGTGATTTCAGCATGGAGGTATTTAGACAATCTAAAGTCTTTCCTTTGTATCTCTCCACACAAAACAGCCTATTTATTGAGCAATGATTTGGCTATCATGACTATTATCATGTAAATTAGCCACCCTGATTAATTCCAATCAGGATATAATTAAGGGGTGGGGACAACTCATATGCATGGTTTCAAATTGACTGATATTTAAACTGAGTGCAAAGAGATGACTTAGGCTAAATTGAGTTGTTAGAAGTAGAACTGTTTGATCATTTAACTGTGTGTAAACAAATGACTGATGTTTAATGGAATTGTTACTAAAACATAACAATACTTGGAACCATTTAACTTGGTTGACTTAGGCTAAAAATTGAATTTTTTAGAAATAGAACTGTTTTATCATTTAACTGTGTCTATCTACAAAATATGTTTACTAATCATATATTTAATACCGTGTTACCCGGATATAAGAGAGATTGACTCAGGTCCCGACAACTCTCTTATATCCGGGTTACACTGTATATATGTAATAACAGGATTTTGAATTAACCAACAATGGTTGATAACCGAACTAAACCAATTACCAAAACAACCACTTCTTGCTTGAAACGAGTTTCTAAGTAGCCTGCCATGAAGGTTGGGATATGTTTCTTGATAGGGTCAGGTAATTTTCATATTTTGATTTAAAATGTTATTGCTTAAATTCATATTGTTATTCTGTATGTATTCTTGTAGCTTGGTATGTCAACCCTTTGGTTATTTAGTGATAAAATAATTTTTTTTTTCAAGAAATTAGATGGTATCAAGTATGACCATCAAATATGAATAATTTTTAAACAGAACAATTTGACCTTTTGATGAGACTCTTACTGGTACTACCATTCCGGGTCAAAATGGGACCAGGAATAATGGCAAGAAAAGTTTATGCCACACTCTTCAGATCTCCAACCTCACCATCAGATACAGTTAAGTGTCATACTCAGGACACACATTTTGTAGTGACATCTTACCCCTCTACAACAGACGCAGTGAAAATATTCTACTTCCTGCTAACTGGGCGGATATTCCATGGAGTTTTCTTTTATCCGGACAGTTTTTGATGCTTTTTAAGAATCAGTTTATAACAAAGCTAAATATCCAACTATCTCAAAGCAAATGACTTTACTGACTCTCTCTTGCTCGCTTTCATTTTCTCTCTCTCCTTCTTGGAGAAGAGTTGAATTAGATTTAAAAAAAATTGTTTCTTGAAATATTGCAAATTAATATTGTGTGGTAATATGGCTCAGACACAATTTTTGACTTGATTTTTATCAAATTCTATTAAAGTTGAAGAAATTCACACTATTTTGAAAAAAACGTTTTTTTGAATTGAAAGTTTCAATATAAATAGTTAACATGTTGTTTTTTTAATGATTGGCTTCTCTTTCGGATGTAGCTGGAATCAAAATGATTTTCCAACACCAGAGTTGTCTGAATCAGTCAAAAATTTACACAGTTTCCAAAATTATCCTCCTTATATCCTGGACAAACTTGGTTGGCCAAGTAGGAATTTTTCTTTGCAACAAAACTTAGCTTTTTTTCTGAAGTTATGAGATTATTGACTTTTTCAAAAAAGTTATGAAGAGTAAGATATTACAGATTTAAAGAAATTGTCAGTTGATATATATATAGAGAATAGGTGTCTCATCATAAAATTGTTCTTAACAAGCTCATCTCAAAGATTGTTACTAGAGTAACAAATTTGATTCTCACTGTATGCCCGTAACATGTGTCAAACTTGGCTAATCTCGGGAAATACTATGCCCTGTTAGTAGGGCTTAGAATATGCTGAATGTAAAACCCTCCCTCTCACAATAAAAAGTGGGTGTCCTTGGTATGAAAAAAATTTACATCTAATGCGAGGCTCCAGTTCTGGAGATCTAGGAAATGTGGAGTACCCTTTCATTGCCATTACTCCGAGGTCCACTATGTCCTGGAGTGGTAATTCCTATTAGGGTTTTATTAGGGGCAAATTTTTTTTTTTCAAAGTTATTTTTATTCAATATGTCTGGGTGCAAAAAAGAAACTGTAAAGGAAAAAAACTACTCAAAAAAATGTAAATATGAATACAATTCTCTAACCTCTATGCATAAAATAGCTCTTAAGGGATGATCATGCTGTTAAAATAAATCAATAAATAAGAAAATATCTACAGTGGCTGTTAGAAATATTCATTATATTTTTGAAAAACAATTTCAAATTATCCAAATAATTTTAAAATTTACTGAATTTGGCCCAGAAGTTAATCCAACAAATATAAAGATCAGAAACAATATTTAAGCAAAATTGAATTCTGAAAAGCTATGCATAGAAATCAGAGATTTATTTTAAAACTGTTAAAATTAAATTTTAGCAATATATTAAATACTTATTACACCCAGCATATAAATATGATTTGTAAATTTCTCTCTTATTTAGTATTTAGATTGTTTGTTAGTACTCCTTGGATAGATAGCAAGGTATTTTGATGGAGCACAATAATACCTTTGCAGACATCTAACTTTAGTACCAGACTTATTTATAAGGTAAATAAACTAGAACTAATGACCTTACAATGGAAAATGTCTAACTCCATTAAGAGAATTTAAAAATGACTATCTTACACTTTTTATTCTCATTTGTCTATTTTCTTAGAACATTTACTTAGTTGTATATGAGTTGATCTTGTGTTGGCCTTTGATTTATAATCACAAAATCAATGTTAATTAATTTATAAGTCAAGTGTTGCTCCGAGTCCTGTCCATTGTGTTTGAATTTCAACCTTAGTAGATTATTAGTCATCTATTAGCCAACACAGTTTTTATGCCTAAAAATTAGATTTATACATGAGTCTATCCAGCCATCATATTTCATATTTATCATCATCTAATAAACAGAGAGATTTCCTTAAAGATCTCTCTTCAATTGCTACAAATTTAAATCTGACAGTTATTCTAATTTGGCAAGACAGAATGACTTCTTCACAGACAATGGTTGAGTTTTATTAAATATGCTTCTTGTAGATCAATAATGAAGTGGTTCTTATTAGTATTTTTTACATGTAACTTCATATAGCACAAAATCACAAATATCAGACACCCAGTAATGGTTAAACTCACTATAATAGCAATGGTTTCTGAAGAAAGCTTACTAACCACTGCTCTATGGCAAGGTTTAGGTTAGGAGAATTTTACATATCAATTTATCCCTTTATTTGATAGACGTGTAAACAATATTTTTGAATTGCTCACTATTAAGTACACCCTGAAAAATTTGAAATAAAAAGTTTATTTTCTTCTAAACCCAAGATAGCAGAATTTTATCAATTCTAGCAGAACATTATGCAGTCAAAACAGATATCATTAGGCATTATTTATTACCAAACTCTACTGCATGGAAACACTATAGAAAAATTCCATAAATACGTATAGGTGTACTTTTGGATTGTTTCATATTGACTACTGAGTTACACTGCTGTAGACTTTGGTAATTAATAATACTTAATGATATCTGTTTTCATTATATGCTGTTCCCCTAAAAAATCAAATCCAAGTATATATTGGTTTAACTGAAAAATACTTTTTTATTTATTAAGAAGACTTCAATGGTATTCTTATTTATGAAAAATTCTATATTATTATTCATTGAACAGACTTGGTCTCACAAGCTGGAAAATGATGTTGTTGCTGACCTTAGCATCAAAAGGAACATGTTGCAATGAACACACAGAACTCAAGTAAGACTTTTACCATTACCCCCCTTTTCATATACTGCTTATTCATGGAACAATAGTTGTATATTTTATCTCTTGGTACATGTGTTTTTTTTTAATACTTCTAATTTGTATATTAACTATGTATTAAATTTTCCTATATGTGTAAATGAGGTTATCTTGTCTTTCCTTCCTCTTATTCAGTGTTAGTGTACCATCAGATATACTTATGCTAATATTGGTCTTCGGTGAATGGAGACTCTACAAAATATCCTCACAAGTACCAACCAATCCAACATATGTATTTTCATTGTCAGATATATATGTGTTTCTATTCAAGCAATTATACAACATATTTATTAAAAATATTTATGCTGTTGATTTTCCTCTATTCTCAGGATAAATAGTTTTTGATGTATAAATATTTGATTTTAAACAGTAGTAAAATTAATGTACTAATTAGAGTAATATGTTTTAAACAGTTGGAAAACTCAAAGAGAGAGAAAAATTTTTAAGTAGAAAAGAATGTATGACAAAATTTTTTCATAAATTCCAGTTTCATCATAGGTTATATCATGAGTTTTCTGGACTGTAAATGAATCTTTTAGGATATGTATACATATATATATATATATATATATATATATATTAAGGCAAGTTTTATTAAAAAAGATGGAATAATAGCACTGACCAACTTACGTCTTCTGATCTAAGGAAGATTCTCACAGATAATACAATAATTATATATAAAAATAATAATAATAAATGATGACAAATCCTTGAATGAATGTGCATAAAAAGTAAAAAACCAAACATAGATAAAATAGCATTTAACATAGGTGTTAAGACATGCAAGTTACCCCCCCCCCCCAATATTCTCGAGAAGAGAGTTGTTATTCGAAGACCGGAAGTAAACAAACGGCCATATTGGTTTATGTGAGAGTGTTAGAAGGACGGGTGTAAAGAGGCGTCACTGTATGCAGAGTGGAATAGTCTGAGTTCTTTGTTTTTAACAATAGGTACCAACATATAGAACATTTTTAATGACTAAATTTACCAACCCAATAAAAAAATTAATTCAACAGAATATTTATTAAAACCTTTCCAACTGTATGTTTTAAAACAAAATGCTGAAAATGTTCCAAATGACCACTTTAAAAAAAGAATGCTACAAATAATTAAAACAATAAATCTTAAACTAAACAACCCCATATGCAACCAAAATTATGGTTGAAACCACTGGGCAGAAGATAGGGGACAATTTCTTTACCATCTGGATCCTGACACAAGAAAAATAAGAAGACATGAAAAATTACAATTAAAAACAGTAATGTGTTCCCTCATTTTTAATAAAATTTGGTGCAATAACAACTTGCTGCCTAATAATACACTCTTCAAAATACGAGGATCATTAAATAAGTTTCCTGACTTTTTTCGTATGAGCACTTTTATTGATAGTACACATATGAAACTCTAATCCCCTTCAAAGTAATTTCCTCCGGCTGCAATGCACTTGTTTTACCAGTCCAACAACTTCTGGAAGGCCCCATGGAAGTCCTCTTGTGTGAGCATGTCAATGACTTTCATCACAGCCTCTTTCATCTCCTCAATTGTCTCATAACAATAGCCTCTGAGCTTAGGGAATAACTAAAAGTCACAGGGAGAAAGGTCTGGACTGTTGGGAGGGTGAGGAACTGTTTTGATGCCCATCTTGGTCAAATAGTCTGTGACAAGGATGGAGTTGTGGACTGGTGCATTGTCCTGGTGGAAATGCTACTGACCCGATTTGAAGAGTGCTGGCCTCTTCCAATGGAATCTCTTTCTGAACTCCTTTAAAGCCTCAAAATAGTAACCCTAACCATAACCCTAACCCTTTGACCAATCAACTCTGCTATATTGTTTTCCTTACTCCTCCCACACCTCTCATCATCCCTCACAGACTCCCTGCCTTCCTTGAATCTCTTATGCCACTCAAAAACTGATGCTTGATTCATGCAAGATGGTTGAAAAGCAGTCTGAAGCCTTCCATATGTTTCTGTGGCATTTTTTCCAAGTTTAAAACATAATTTTATTGCATATCGTTCTTCTAAAATGTTCTCATGTCCAGATTGCATTTTTGCAATTCACTAGCTGTGACAATCAGGCTTAAGTATGGTGTATTCCAATTCCTGCTGTAGCTGTTCATTTGAACCTGAACTCATAAAAATGTCAGTCATCTCATAGGATGTATAGCAATAACATATTGAAGAGAGTCTATATTAATTTTAAAGTCCTGTACAAAAAAAGTGAGGAAACTTATTGAATGCACCACATATATGTGTGTGTGTGTGTGTGTGTATATATATATATATTCAATAATTGCATGATTACTTTTTCTTCATTATTATTATTTTACTCATCGGTAGTTGTTCACTCTATTAACAGAAGTCTGAGAGACAAAAAGTTTCCTCAGGTGTCCAAACCTCTTAAGGATTCTAACATCTTAACAGTCAGGATGATCTTTCTCTGATCTTCAGTTCTCCAAGTTTATTTTTTTAGTCCTTTCGTTACTATTCCCAAGGCACCAACTACAACTGGTATCATTGTCACTATATTTCACAACTTTTTCAGCTCTCAGGCAATATCCAAGAATTCATCTATTGATTTGTTGTCTTTTGTTTTCACTTTGTCATCTACTTTAATGGCAAAATCCATGGGATGACAACTTCTTTCCTTCTTGTTAATCAAAACTTCTTCCGGTTTTCTGGCCTGGATTGGGTGATCCATTTGTATTTCAAAAACCCAGAGAGAGAATTTAATGTGTCTCAGCTTCTAGGAAAGATTCTGATTTGTGCATATGTCATTTGTTAGAATCGTCAGATTTTTATCTCTTGCACAATTCTCAGTGGATCATTTTTCTATTTAGTTATGCTTACTCTTGCCTTCCTTTTCTGTTGTTTTGCTGCTTTCACTTGTGGGAATAACTGTTTCATCTCTCTCACAGCTTAACCTACACTTAGTATTCTTTTGTGAATTATCAATATTCATGTCCAAAGTAATGGCAATAAAGAAATGACTCCATTTTCCCAGTTCTTTAGAAATACAGCCTTACAACCAGATGTTGTACTTTGTCCTACTCAGGACACCCTGTTTGTGGATTTCTTACTCCTTTTGAAGAGGATGCAGTCAACATATTCTAAGCCACACTGATATTGCTCAGAATATCATTGCATACAATATTTCTTTTTCTTTTATCTTTGATAAATATTTATTTTTTCTGTTTTGTATTTTTTTAATTACTTTGAGTTGAATATCTAACATATAACTGGCCAGATGAAAACATAAATCTAACCTTGTACCTGGTACATTTTATGAGATCAAAAGTATTGTCTGATTCATATCAAAGTCTCAAACCCTCTCTCCATTTGGAAATAAATCTCAGGTTTCCTCAGAAATCAACTAAATATAATCTATATGTATCCAAGAGCATTATCAACATAAAAACAATTCTTTGCTTCCAACCTTTTGTTTTTTTTTTAATATGTGAGAATTTACTTACCAACCTTTAACTCTTTTTTTTTTTTTATTCCTAAGCAATACTGGATACTTCAGCCAGTATATACATACACATCATCATCATATCGCGCTGGTAGCACGGATATCCCTGACCCTCTCTCGCCACTCCTCCCTATTGTTCATCACCCTAGGTAGGTCTTCAGGACAACATCCCGTATCCTCACATAGCTGCTGAATGTATGTTCATGCTGGTCGTCCTGCTTTTGCACGGCCATGTGTGGGGGTCCATTAGAGTACATCTCTTATGAGTTCGTCCTTGCTTCTCCAGCAGTGTCCTGCATGTCTGGTTCGTCTAACTTGAATAGTTTTCGTGATGGGGGCAGGTGGCCGTACAGTTGGTGTCTTGTGGGGTGTTGCCGCCAGGACTTGTTTAAGATTGCATGTAGCATTCTTGTGTAATTGCCGTTTTTGCTTCTTTTTGTAATTGCTTCTTCTCCAGCCGTTTTGTTAATGTCCATGTAGTGCAGCCATATAGCAGTATCGATGTGACCGCTGCCTGGAAGAAACTGCATTTCATTTTATCGTTTAGGTCTGATTTCCATATAATCAATCGCCTATTGATAGCTATCCATGCTTTCACTAACCTCGTTTCGATGTCCTTTTCGGTTGATTCGACGCTGCTTCCTAGGTAAGTGAATTTGTCTACTAGTTTAAGAGGGGTTCCTTCTAGAATGGAGATGTCCCCCGTTTGATTATAGCACATATATTCTGTTTTGTGTGCATTAACATAGAGGCCTATGCTTGCTGCTGCTCGTTCCAAACTATGCAGTAGTGTTTCGGCTTGGTCAGGTGTATTTGCCAGTATCGCTATGTCATCGGCGTAGTCGGCGTCGGTAATTGTTGTTGCAGGGTACCACGCCTTGTGCCCGTGGTGATGGAGGTGCCCGTGGTGTAGTCAGTATCGCCGTAGGAAATGAACACGTCGGTACGAGTTCAAATCCTGGACGAGACTGATTGCATTTCACATTGCACTAATACCCTTGGGAAAGGTATGAATCCAATTATTCTCCCTCCAACTATGGGTAAATAGTAGGACAGACTAGGTTCTTCAGCCTTGGTTAGGCAACTAGTCTAGGAGAAGGAAAACTCTGAATTCAAACCTGTTAAACTCTGCTTAAAAATTGACCTTGTGTCATATCCTGCCCGAGCGGAGGGGTTGGTAAATAGTACCTTCTGCTTCTTTTCTTCGTCAGTTTGAAGCCATTCTCTTTGATTTTGTCAATCGATGTTCTAAGTACGTAGTCTAGACAAATGATAAAGAGGTACAGAGCCAGCGTGTCCCCTTGTAGTACTCCTGCTCCAATTTCGAAGTATTCTGTGTCTCCATCTGGTGATCGTACTTTTACTTTAGTGTTTCTATAGAGAATCGTTATTGCCACTACGGTTTCTTTAGGTATGCTGTACGCTAGTAGGATTTGTTCCATCTTTCCTCTGTGAATGGAATCAAAAGCCTTGGTAAAGTCGACAAATATTAATGTCGCTTGTAGGTTCTTTGCCCGTACACCTTCAAGGATTCTACGGATGGTTAATATTTGTGAGGTCGTGGATCTATTTCTTCGGAAGCCATTTTGATTTTTCCGAAGTATGTCGTCGATTTTGGGTTCTATGCAGTTTCGTAGTAGGGCATTGTAAATTTTGGCTGCTATGGATGTAAGTGTTATGCCTCGGTAGTTTTTGGCTAATCCGAGGTCCCCTTTTTTTGGGAAGGGGAGTATGCATCCCTTCATCCATCTATCTATCGGATTTTGATTGTATACTGCGTTGCAGTATCGGAGCAGTATGTCGTCAAATTGTCTAGTCTTCCATACTTCCGGGGGAATTTCGTCCAGCCCTGCAGCTTTCCTATTTTGAATTTTTCTGAGAACCGAGTCGAGTTCTTCTTGTGTGAACGGTCCTAGTTTAATGTCTAATTGTTTGCTAATTATTCTGGTGATTGGTTCATGTGTTATTTTTGGTGGGTTTCCTAGTAAGTTTTCGAAGTGCTGTTTCCACAGTTTTATTCTTTCTTGTTGGTTTGCTGCTTTCAGTTTTGCTTTGGCTGTGTTCTTTCTTCTACTCACTTCGTTTATTGTTTGCCAGGCTATCCTAGATTGTCTATCTTCCACCGAGTCTCTAATCTTATCTATCTGATTTTGAATGTATTCTGTCTGTTCCTTTATATATATGCCTGCTAATTGATATTGTGCCGTTTTTAGTTTTTAGGCATTTGTGTTTGTTGGTTTTTTTTTTATAGTTTTTGGAGGCTGTTTTCACTAGTGCATGTTTTTCTCTCACCGCTAAAGTTTCCCATGGGACTCTATATTTAGTTTTGAGTTGTGCTTGAATGCATTTTGCTGCTGCCTCGAGGTGTGCATTGACGAAATTTTCATATTCATCGTTCGGTGTACTTTTTTCCGTCTTTTCTTGTAGTGTTTTGAATCTGTTTCTTAATTCTAATACGTATTTATCTCTTATATCTCTGTTGTTCAATAGGGCCCAGTCATAGTGTTTGGTGGTCGCTGTTCGTTTGGCGTTTTTTCGTAGGCTTAACCGTATTTTCGCCGTGGCTATTCGGTGATTAGTGGACACACCCTCAAAAGAGGAGTATGCCTCACAATTCATTGCACTATTTTTCCATTTCTTGTTTATAAGGATGTAGTCTATCTGAGCTTTAGTATTGTTTGCGTACGTGTATGTCCATAGTTTGCTCTCCCTTTTTTGGTAGTTTGTATTGAGGCATGCTAATCTATTTTCTATCATGATATCTGTTAGATGTTGCCTATTCCTATTTGACGTGTTGTGGAGGCTGTATTCGTTGTTTCTGTTTTTCCCGATTTGGGCATTCATGTCTCCGCCAATGACTAACATGTTGTGTTTCGGGATGCTATGCACTAATGAAGATAGCTCATCGCAGAAGGTGACTAGTTCAGTTTCTTCACTAACATTGGTGGGGCTGTAGCATGAGATGATTGTTGCTCTAGGGTTGCCGTTAAAAGTAGCTGCCATCATTCTAGGTTGTATTTTCTCAAAGCTATTTAGCGTTTTTAATGCTCTAGGTCCTATAAGTAATCCTACCCCTCCTACTGCGGCGTTGACAGAGTTTTTCCATGCGGATACAGTGACGAGCGACCACCCATTGCCAGTTTCGTGATATTTGATATCTTTGGTGTGCATGTATCTGTGTTCTTGTATGCATATTATGTCAATCTTATGTTCTTCGGCCGATGCGATTAACTCTGGTAGTTGTTCTATTCTATTTAAGGTTCTTACGTTAAATGTGGCTATTTGTAGTGTTTGCTTGCATTTTAGTAGTTTTGATTGTTGGAGCTCTGTAGCTGATTTTTCGAACACTGAGGCCAGGGCTCCAACCTCAGCAGGACGCGTCCCTTTTTTACCCGCGCGAAGAGCGATGCGGTTTGTCTATGTGGTTTGAGTGTGGGTCATGGTTATCTTTCGATGGCCATTTAATTCTCTACTATAGAAGCCACTCTTATAGAGGAGCAGCAGTAGTTCCCCGATCGAACTAACGATCCTGAGTGTAGAGTCGTCAAACTCACGTCCAAGACCCGTTTAGGTATTGAGTTTGGTCGTCCATGGGTTTATTCAAATACCTTTACGTACATCATGCTGCTTCCCATGAGTACGTAAAAAAAAAAAAAAAAAAAAAAAAAAGGGTTATATTGATTTAAGTTTTCTTAAGTTTTAACTTAGTAAAGATTAAGGTACTTTCGTCAGACTTTCACTGGTACTTAATTTTTTTTTTTCTCCTTCCATACTGCCGTTGGCAACCGAGGAGGCTTCAGGAATTATAGAGCTTTTACAAATGACTTTTCTTTTTTTTTGGGGGGGGGTTAGGCTTTTACTTTTTCTTCTAAACTACTGTTATGGCTTTCTTTAAGAATTTTTAAATTATATTATAGAAGAGATTCAAAAACATTTTGCCGTGTTCGCTGACATTTGGACAGAGTCTTAAAATCAATTTGGGTTTATAGTAGAGTAAGCGTGTCTTTACATTTAAAACGCATTGTTTAAGCATTATTTTACAAACAAAAATACAGCATAACATTTTGTAAAATTCAGCATTTTAAATTAATAGGACTTAAAGACATACTGACCAGTATTGATACATTTCTTCCTCTGTTGGCTCGTGAGTTCAAATGCTTCTTCTTCATTTTAATGTTTATTTACTACTGAATTCTAGGTAGTTTTGGAGACGGTCTACCGTTCTACTCGGGGGGGGGAATATTAATTTCATCATTTTTTTTTTCTTTTTTCTTTCTCTTTTTTTTTGGGGGGGGTTGTGGTAGCATTAGGTGTTTTAGGCTTTTACTTTTTCTTCTAAACTACTGTTAGGGCTTTCAAATACATACACATAATTTCCAAAAAATATGTCTTATTTGTTAATGGTATTTATGATGCCTATACCGTGAAAGTTGTTAAACAACTTTCACGGTATAATAAAAAATATTTAAGAATGGCATTAGATGTTTATATTTTCATTAAGTTTATTTGTCGCTGCTTCCTACCAAACAGAACTTGACAAAAGGTCAATGACCTGAAGGTTGGCTTAAAGTAGGGATTTAGGGGAGGAGAAGGTTAGGTACAAGCCAAGGCTCGAACCCTGCTTGTCTATGCTGGTCATTGACCCACCTAGTGCAATGTTGGCCAGATGAGCCTAGCTCGTCTTGAACCCAAATTTTTGTCCAGGCATGTATGCCTACTTATAGCTTATACTGGACAGCAAGGTCCAGTGCCATACAATGGGGACAAAAGTCTCAATGTTGCAGCTCGCCCACCTGAAGATGGCCCAGCCGAAGCCGGGGACCTTTAGGCCGTGTATCTGCCATTGATTTCGATACCCCATCCGGCATGAATGCCAGACGGCCCAGCCAAGGCCAGGGAAGTATTAAGATCTGTTATTGTTGAGAGAGAGAGAGTTGTTAACATCAGATAAGATATTTTTTGTGATTATATGATGGCTCTTTTAAATTGCAGTCAGTAAATGTACATTCACATAAGACATCTTGTAAAGAAACAAAATTGTACAAAAAAAGTTTGCTTCTAAAAAAATCTTCATCGGATGATGACCCTAGGTTCAGGCATAGTTTTGGGACCACAGCATCATTACCACTAAACCAGGGTGCTCTAGTAGTATCTCACAATACTACCAGACTTGATTAGATAGTGTTTGATCTGTACGAATGCCATATTTGCTCAGTCAGTTACAATCTTCTTTTGGATCTTTTTTATATATTCCCTCTTTTCTGCTGGTGAAAGTCTGAGTTTGGTTAAAAATGTAGTGGTTGAGTTTGAAATAAAACCTTGACATCCAATCTCAAGAGGAAATATGTCTGTTGACCAGCCATTCTTAACACACTGCTCCCGCAGGTCTTCGTACTTTTCCAATTTTGATGCACCCAGTCGATGTTGACCTCAAAAGGGATCATTAATTCAGCAATGATAACTTTCTTTGAATTAACGAACCAAATGACGAGATCTGGATACTGGCGAGTTGATGTTATTTCCATTGGAAAAGTGAGTTGTTGATCTATGTCCATGCAACTATCAAGCAATGTTGGTTTATACCTATTTCTATGCAGAGTTTTCGAAACATTTCCTTCTTGAATAAACTGTATACTTGTTCTTATACATGAAATTTTATGGGCAGTTTCACAACACATTTTTGCAATCTCAGCAATAATTGCTAACATTTCATTATGTCACCCCGTGTAATTTCTTAGGGAATACTGACATCCAGTTAGAACGTGTTTGACATTAGCAGTTTTCTCACATACTTTGCGAAAGTTGGATGTACTTAACCCCCAGAATTTTAAATTTACTGGTGTAGGTAATATGTCATAAACTGCCTTAATGTGGAAGCCAAATTGTTTGATGTCCCTCTATGTGATGGTCCTGTCCTTGGTGTTTTCCCACCAAGTCTATTAACCTAGTTTGGATTGTGCCACAGTTATGGTGAGATGCTTTCTTTCCTGAAAATGATGAGTCTCATCTGAAACCATTCTTCGCTTATTCTTTGTGGTCTCTTTTGACCATCACTGTTTTGAGTAAACACCAAGTCCGGCTCTCCCAGTTGCCACAGAGCCAATTACTTCTTTCATTTTGAGGCAAGATTCTGCCGTCTCCACTGCATATTTAGCATCCCATTTCCGACCTGTTAATATGTTAGGTTGTGCACTTTTCCCAAGTCGGTTCACAGTCATGCAGTATTTGGAAAAGTCCTGCTTTACCTAATTTAAATTCCTCAACAAGTAACTTTGTGGGTATCTTCAGTTTCATTGATGAACTGTATAATGCCATGTTTGTTAAGGATTTAAGAACTTGGAACCATTTCTTTAGGAACTTACTTAAGCGCTCCATTTTTTCAATTCTTGAAAGCGATACCTCATATATTTGTAAAGGCCATGCTAATCTTGGGATTAAACCAAAATAAACACACCACAGTTTATCTTGTGCAATGAGGTCACATTTATCAATGGAGAGTAATCCATCTTTTAATTGTGAGCTCAAATAATATTCAAAATATATATATATATATATATATATATATATATAAAGGAGGAGATATACAGATGGAGTGAGAGACAGAGACAGGCAGAAAAAGGCTGAGATTGATAGAAAGAAAATGATTGAGATAGATCTTCACAGCACAACAATATTAGAATAGTACGTAAAAGTTGTTTTAGCTATATGTTCAAGTTGACTTTTTTCTTTCTATCTGCAGAGAAATGTTTAATTAAAACCTGTTATTCTGATAAGAATGGAGAGGTGTTTCATCTTGATGAAAATAAATCTTTTCATTTTCATCAAGTAACAAAAGAATATTTTACACTGTGGATCTTGTTTTGATTCCTGGCAAACCATCTTGTAAATACACAAAATTTTCAAGTTATATACAAGCATAAAATAAATGATAGGATTGAAGAATTAAATGTTTTTTTATATTGAAATTTAAATGAAGAGGTGCATTTTGCTGAGCCACTTAAAGAATAAAGTGATGATGTCTAGATATCATCTCTATGAGTGAGTACCAATTTTTGATAGTTTTCCATGAACTGTTTTTGCAAACATTTATTCTAGTATCTACATCATCAGAAACCATTTTTATTTGTGTGAATCATAAAACAGTGAGTCAATGCCAATCCTCAATACTTTTTTGATTGTAATTTTTGTGAAAAACCTAGCTCCATGTGACTTTCTAGTTTCTTAAATTGAAAATTCATCTCAAGGTTAAAATTTAAACATATGGAGGATATTAACAGAAATATAATGGTGCACCTGAAACCTCAAGAAAGGAGGAGTTTTAGAGGTGCTTTAACCCATGGAAAACTCACTGGAATTAGTGTATTAAATCCCAAGAGGACTATTTTGAAAACATATTATATAACCTTGTTTTTCACTAAAAACTGCTGGTCAAAATATGTTAATAATGTTTTTATCTTTTCATATTGGAACCGATGCATTTAGAATTTGTTTAGATGTCTAGACAGAACAGTAGACATAATTACTTCATTATATAAGATTCTCAGCTATCCTCTCATATTCATTTGAATGTTTTCAAAATGTAAAGCTTAGTCTAGGTACTCCTTCATCATACCTAATTTACTAATGAGAATTTTAGTAATATGTAGTGTACATACTTGCACTCAGACAGAAAATAGGGTATCACCACAGAATTGAATGTGGCTGAAGAATGCTTGCAACAGAAAATGCTCTTAGGTGCAGTTCTTAAAGGACAAGCAGGTTCAGGTTATGTCTCTAGATTGCAAATAGACAAAGCTCAAATAAAGGAATTACATCACTTGATCCAAGGAGAAATTCAAATGGATGCAGAGAAAAAAAAAAAACATAAAAATCGTTAGACTAAGTCGTCAAGAAGTCTGGACATAATTGGCTGATATAACAAAAGGGAAATTGAAATGATTGGCTATGTGGCACACTGACAACAGCGCCCTAAAGCTTTTGGTACAGGCCATGTACAATATACTGCCAAGCTCAACAAATCTCCACGCCTGGGCTAAAAAAGAATCACCATCTTGTCCACAGTATGCAGGCAAAGGCTCACTGCAACATACATATATTGAGCAACTACTCCAAATCTCTCATGGACGGTTGTTAATGTTGACTCCATGAGCAGGTATTAAAAGTAACAACGGACAGGATAGACACTGCTCTCTGCTTTAAAATAGTAAAATCAGACAATTTAATAATAAATTTTGTAAATGATGGGGAAAAACCCCTAAGACAACAAAGAAGGTACATCAAGTATACTCTCATCAGCTGTAGATTGGCAAATAAGTGTGGATATTGGTTACCAATTAAAATTCCCCTTGTAGATAAAAAGGACAGCTCTGCACCTGGACAGAGGCATATTCTCAAAGTTTACAAAGCAAGTAATGCTGTTAGAACTGAGTCTACCTTCGGAAGAAAACATACAAGTGACCAACAAAATGAAACATTTGAAAATATCAAGAACTCGTGGAACAGTACAGAATGCAGGGTCAGAAAACTTTCTGTATACTAATCGAAGTAGTTGGCAAAAACTTCATTCAAAGTTCAAACAGGAACTAAGAACAGAAAAGCAATCCAAAACATTCGGGACAACTGGAAAAATGGTAAAATGGTTGTGACAAAAGAGGAGGAGTTTATGGGCTTGAAAGTAAAACTATATTTTTTTTTTAATTATCCTAGACACAAGGTTAAACAGCCACAATTAATGTGGTTTCAATTTTCTTCTTCTTCAGGAGTCTGATGGAATGTAGAGTTAATACTTAGATATCTTTTCTACCAGGTCCATTCTAATTTAGAGTGGTGGTACCTGTTAGGTTCCTAACTATGGATCAAATATATACAAATATACTTACTTGCAAACTGTTCAATTCCAAGCCGGTGAGAAACCACACAACATTTTAAATTAAAAAAAAGAAGAGGAGACACTCCTGGATTGATTTGATATTAAACCAACCAGTGAATCTTATTTTTTTTCTTTGATTAATATATTGATAACTTAAAGGGAAATGAATTACTACAAAATTGTGACTAGTCAGATGATAATGGTTGTTATATAAAAATAGTGACTCGAATTAAGATAATTAGCTGTTAAAACAGAAAAATAATTATTTTGACTAGTTAGACCTTGTTAGTTAGGTTTTTTTTTTTTAATTCTTTTCCATTGTTCACTATTTTTATCAAATTAGTATTAATCATTCCAGTTATGACAAATAAATGATAATAATCATTACATCAGCAATCGTAAGTAAAATTAATTAAAATGCTTACTAGTTAAAATAAGTAGAGAAAATAATTTGTTTTGATTTACTGTTTATTTATAAATTTAAACCTTATTTTTTAATTTTTTTTTTTTTAATATCTGAGCAGATGAGATTAACCAAGGAAATTAGGTTGAATTGTTAAAATAGATTTTACTTAAACTGTAATCAAAAATAACCTGGCGGAACTTGCATTTATTTATCCTGGTTAAGAAAAGGTGCCAAAACACAAACTGACAAACAGAATATTCTTTTTAGAAAACGATGTTAACTGAACTCAAGTGCCATGGGTGGGTGGTGCTGTAACTTACAAAATCACAGAACCACCAAACAAACATTATATTTTCCAAATACAAAAATGGAGGCTAAGATTGTAGATATCAGCTGCCAGAAGGAGAATCAGTATTGGATCAGCCTTGATTGGGTTGCCTGGTGAAGGGAATAAGATTTTGAAAAATCTGAAATTCCCAAGAATTCCTGATGACTCCCCCATGCACATAAAAAATGGATTTTGTGAAAGGATATATTTGCACAAAAAACAGTATTTTACAGTAGTGTGCAGCATACATGCTAGCAGGAAATGCATACTTGCATTTAATAATGTATATCTATCACACCTATCATTCATTTTGGATTTTATTCTAAAATTGACATTTAAAATTTGAAAACTGTGCTTTCTTGATTAGTTGAATGTTATAAATATAGGATTATTACCCTGTTTGTGGGGCTCGGAATATGCTCACTGCCTCCCTTGCCAAGGGATAAGACACAGTTGCCCCCTAAAAAAGAGGTGTCCTGCCTAGAATACTAAACTGTATCTGATGGTGAGGCTCCAGTTCTTGAGATCTGGGTTATGTGAAATATTCCTTCATTGCTATTACTCCCAGATCTGCTCTGATCAAAAGTGGTAGTATCTGTTTGGGTCCTATCAATGTATCAAATAGATCTGCTGGCCCAGTTGGCAGAGGCTGATGAATACACTGATTGCATTTCTGCAGATGGGTAAGACTCCTCAAAAGAGTGCCCTGATTATGACACTAGATAATCTGATGGTGAGGCTCCAGTAATGCTGGAGCTTTGGGGAATGCAGAATACCCCTCCATTGCTCACTGGTCCACTCCGGCTCGGAGTGGTAGCATCTGATAGGGTCCTATCTATGGGTCAAATAGAACTTTTTGACATTTAAACTGTGTGTAAACTAATTACTGATCTTGGAGTGAATTGTTTATAGTAAAGTAGTAAAGTTAATGACCTTAGTCAAGGGTGACCTGAAGGCTCCCTTTTCAATAACTACTACACCAAGGTGTAGGGGTGAGCGCTTCTCCATTCCTAGGATTGCTCCACTTTACCCTTGATCCTTACCTTAAAATGCTGAGAGCTAAGCAAGGCGGCATCAAGTACCATTTTTTGAGTCTTTGGTATGACTTGACTTGGGATTGAACCCTGGTCTCCTGGACCATTGGCAAACACACTACTCATTAGGCCAATGGCCCAGATGAATTGTTGATAATACATAGAAAGACTTAGAACCATTTAATTTTCTTGATTTATATTAAAATGAATTGTTTGAAAGAGAATGGTTGTAATCATTTAACTATATGTAAACAAATGACTGATGTTTAATTGAATTGTTAGTGTTGAATAGTAATCCTTGCAAACAAATGATTCAGAGTAAATTGAATTATTTGTATTGGATAGAAATAAGTAAAATCATTTAATGGTGAGTAAAAAAATGAGCTCAGGCTCATTTAAAAATGCTATCTACGAAATGTGTTTAGAAATATTTAATATGTATATATAAAGAAGATTTAGCATTAAATAACCTTCAATGGTTGTTATGGCATAAAACCAAATGAAACCAAACCAAATAGATCTGTTAAAAGTTATTTGTATTTGATAAAACCATTTGCAAAGAAAAAAAAATGCAGAGAATGAAGAACATGAAATGTAAATAAGAACTTTGAATCAATGCAGTTCTTCGTCTCTAGACATAAAATAACCACAGACAGTTTGACATGCCATTGTAATCAATCAATCAATCAATCATGTATAGTGGTCAGAGGTAGAAGTAATGGGGCAGCCCGTAATATGTGGATTGAAGACTTATTAATTTTATTATTTCTGCACAACACTTACGTCTCTATAACAATTCTATTTTATCCCAATGCTCTTAGAGCATTTTTATTCAAACCTTCCTTTGCAATATTTTCCTTTCAGATTTTCCTGTACTTCTCCATTTACTTTCCTTTTTCAGAATTTTTTATTTCCTTTCTTTTCTTTTCTAGTTGACAATTTTTTTTTTCCTTCCTTTATTCTCATTCTCTCTTTTGAAGCAGAAGGTTGGCTTCCTTTGTTTTCACCCATTCAAACCTTAGAAAACAAACACCTTTAAATAAGATTCTAAACAGCACATCAAAACAATAAGGTGAGAAAGAAAAAAAAAGATAGAAAACCCAAGACTTAAACAAAACCACCATTTATCATTTTTATTCGTATTGAACCTTCAGCTTTATGAGCAGAAAATGAGCTGAGAGAGTGTATACAATTAAATTCATGACTGCAGCAAAATTGCTTTCTTGTCCACCTTCTGAAGTTATGTTGGAACTTGGAATTAATTTTTCTTTTTTTTTTTTTTTTTTTTTTTTTTAAATAATCTTAGCAAATAACACTTATTCACTTACTTTGCAGGTAAGTATAGATATCTTTGTAAATATGGTGACTGCCTCTAGATGATCAAAACATGAAGTAAACAGGAATATGTCTGTAAACCATTTTTTCCTCACTAGTTCTGACTCAAAGTCATCATGTCATCTGCATCTCTACAGAGGAGTAAGACCCCACGCCCAATAAATATTGTGGATATGATACTAAACAAGCCAATAGTGAGGTTCCAGTAATGCTAGTGCTTTAGGGAATGCGGAGTACCCCTTCATTGCCATTGCTCCTAGGTCGACTCTGGCCTGGAGTGGTAGCATCTGATAGCATCCTATCAATGGGTTAAATAGAACTAAACTGTGTACTTAGGCTAAACTGAATTGTTAAAAATAGAACTATTTTTGACATTTAACTGTGTGTAAACAAGAAACTATACTTATCCTAAACTGATTTGTTTAAAATTTGATTCAGCATTAAAAGACCAGAAAAGGGTTGATACGCCATAAAACAAAACAAACTACCAACCAACCCAGGTCCACTTTGGCCCTGATAGGGTCTTATCAATAGGTTAAATTGAACTGTTTAACTATTTAAACTGTTGCAGACAAATAACTTATTCTAAATTGAATTGTCTGGTAGATAGCAGTGCTTGGAACCATTTAACAGTGTGACAAAAAAAATGATTTCAACCTTATTTAAAAAAATATTATCTACAAAATGTGTTTACAAATCATAATATGTATTTACAAACAGGATTTGATATTAACAAACCAAAAATGGTTGATATGCCATAAAACCAAACCAACCAAAGACATCATCAGAATAATTTAATAATGTCAAAAGTGTTTCTGTAAATTGATAAACTATAAAAACGCAATAAAAATGAACTCAGCAATGTGGCCTATCTCTTTATCTCTCTCTTGCTCCCCTACGAAGGGGTTGAGCCCTCTCATGAAGGACTTAACGGTTGCCATTTGTGTAATGCAAAACTCTTCTAATGAATTGAGCACTCCAGTCTCCGTTAGCATAATGTTTAAACATAAGAAAAAGATTAATACATGTATTTCATATTCCCTCACTTATTTTGAGGCTGCTCATGGTTGTGAGGTTATGTTATCAGGCTGATGTAAAATTGATTGGGTTTTGATCCCAGCTTGAGGCATCTTGTGTGTCTAGCCACACTGATGAGCTGTGATATGATGAAACTGTCTGTTCATGGATAACAATATATATATATATATATATATATATATATATATATATATATATATATATATATATATAATGCAGTGTGACAGCTGATAGTAATCTCTAGAAAGAACTTTTAAATTCCCACTTTGCCTTAAACTTGAAGTCCTAAGGGAAGAACTTTGAAAAGTTCTAAAGTATCATTGCTAGAGGTAGGCAATATCAAATGGCTTGGTCTTTTATGTACAGGCAGATAGACAGAAACACAAACATGTGCATACATATATATATATATATATATATATATATATATATATATATATATATATCATTATAATAAAGATTTACGGCTAAAATCATTTTAAATCTGTAAAATATTGTGTACTATGCACAAAAGTACTTAGCCATATCATGATATTTTCAAATATAAAATAAAATAAACAGGTGAAAAACTTTTAACCATGAGTTTCACTTAGCTGATGATGAACCTGTATCAATGCATGGTCTGAAGATCATGAAGACTATATATATATATATATATATACACTTAAGTGCAAAAAGATAAGGCCACCATGAAAAAACACAGAGATTTGGATTGATCCACTTTTTTCTTTCAAAAATTCATATTTTTATAAATGTATTTAGTAATAAAATTATCTATTAAAAATTTTTTTCTTTGATTATTATTTCAGAAAATATTAAAATTAGCATGTTGCAAAAAGATAAGGCCACCTATGAATTTATAAGATAAAACAAATTAACTCACAGATTTTTATGTTAAGATTGATTTTTACATAAAAATTAGCAATAAAAATTTAAAATAAATCATGGGACGTGGCAATTCTCTTACAGATCACGAGAAAGGAATGATCGATGCTTTTGAAAAAGATGGGCATTCTCAATAGGAAACCGCCAAGAAAATCAACAGATCAAGGTGTGCAGTGAATAATTACATAAAAAATAAGAACAAAACACCCAAAAAGATTCCAGGTAGGCCAGAAAAACTCAGTCCAAGGAATAAACGGGCCATTATCAGAGATGTTAAAAAATCCGGAAAATCCGTTTCTCAAATTCAACTTCCTGTTGAAATTAATGTTTCACATTGGACCATATGGAGAACATTAAAAGATTGCTCTAATGTTGAATATTCAAAGGGACAAAAAGCTCTTTCATAGAAGGAACATCACATAAAGGCAAGATTTAGTTGGGCCAAAAAGTATGTCTCGTTCGGGGGAAAAATGGAGTGATGTTGTATTTACAGACGAGAAAAAATGGAATTTAAATGATCCCGATGGGTTCCATTGCTATTGGCACGACCTAAGGAAAGAAAAAAAGATTTTTAAAAAACGCCAAAGTGGAGGTGGTTCTCTAATGACATGGGGAGCATTTTGTTCTAATGAAATATTCAAATTAGTTCTTGTAAGCGATAACAGGGACTCAAAAAAAATACACTGACATGCTCACTGAACATTTTTTGGAAGATTTCTTTCGTATTGCAGGAAATCGGGCTATTTTCCAACAAGACAATGTCCCAATGCATGTGTCAAGGCATTCAAAAGTGTTTTTAGTGACAAAAATGTTGTGCTAATGGACTGGCCAGCATTAAGTCCAGATCTTAACCCCATCGAGAACCTCTGGGGTATAGTTGCCCGAGAAGTTTACAGTCAGGGTAAATAATATGATTCAAAGGTGTCCTTGACTGATGCAATTATGAAATCATGGTCCAAAATAGATGATCAAACTGTCAAAAGTCTGATAGGGTAGATGAAAATCATTGCATAGAAGTGATTGCAGTGAAAGGAGGAAAAGCAAAGTATTAAATGATGGTATTCGCGATTTTATTTTAGTGGCCTTATCTTTTTTCAACATCCTTATTTTATTATTTAATGGTAAAATAATTAAATAAATTAATTTTTCAAAAAAAAATTAATATATAAATTTATTTGCAAAATTTAAGAATAAAAATATGATTTTTTGAAATAAAAAGTTGATCCATCCAAATTTCTGCATTTTTTCATGGTGGCCTTAATAATATCAATAATATCATCTTTTTGCACCAAAGTATATATATGTCTGATTTATTTATCATACATCCCACCAACACACGAATACAGCACAAGGCCGTTTTTAAGATGGGAGTATATATATGTCTGAAGACCACAGAAGCCATGAAACTGATTGTTATGATGTAGTAATGATGTCTCTTTTCATACTGTTTATATTTACATATACTCTCTGATATTGAGCAAACCTTAATTGTGAGCGCATGCTTATATATATATATATATATATATATATATATATATATATATGTGTGTGTGAGTGTATGTGTGTAAGAGATAAATATACAAAGGTATTGGATAAGCAAATACACCTTACAATTTTACTCTGAATTTCCATTTAATAAAGACTTATTAATTGTTAATTCTCAATCACTTCCATTCTCTCTTACAGAGTGCTTAGATTTGTCAGATTTCCAAAGACATTTTTGATTCATCCAAAAATAGAATTGAACTAGCATCAAATAGCATTGAAACTGGAAATTTCTTTGTGCAATAAGATGGGTTATCTAAAAATTTGCGCAATCATTTTTTCAGATGAATCATCGTTTGCTCAGCATTGCAATTTTATTTTCGCTAAAGAGTTTTGATGCTGGAGATTTTGGTTAGAATTGATTGTAATATTAATAATATCAATTTTGATTGTATAATGGTTCACTAGAAATAATAAAATTTTGCAATCTTTTGTTGGGAGAAAATTAACTGTTCATTTAAAAAAAAGAATGATTGGGGTACTTACTTATGACTTGATTATGACTGGCAGATGTTAATCAAATTGTTAAGATAAGTAGACTGGAGCCATATTCTCTTGATTTCCTTTTAATATGATTCATCTATGCATTCATAATAATGTTCAAAAGATTTTAGGACAATGAAGAAGGTCTATTATCTTCTTAATGATTAAATACTTAGTTTTTTTTTTATCCAACCACAATTTTGCTGGCTTAGCCCTAATGTAATTTTTTAATAATTTATAAGCATAAATGAACTCATGCATATAGCTAGTGAATCATCTTTTACTCAGTGTATGTAAGTTTAAAGTCTAAAAATGAAAGCTCATCATCAAAGTTAGGTTATGCTATAAAGATCAGTTTTGAGCAATTACAGTCTCAAATTAGTTTGATTCATGGTTCATTTCTCTCTTAGAATATTTGGATTATTGTCTTCATCTTTATTGTTACGCTCACAACTTTCAATGAAGAAGGCTGAAGTACATATCAACTGAAACATTGTGAGTATAGCAATAAATTTGAAAACAGTAGTCTGAATATTCTAAGTGATCGAGTTTTATCTCAGAAATTTTGACAAATAATTGTTTATTTCTGTCTAGGTAAATACAGCTTTAGTCTTGATCGTTTTTTTTTAAAACCTACTTTGTATGAGTGTGTGTATGTGTGTGTGTATATATATATATATATATATATATATATATATATATAGTCTGATTTTGATATCTTCCATTAATAATATTTAAAAAATGCTTGATGTCTTAGTGTTATGGATCAGTAAAAGGTCCAGATGAAAGACACAAACCTGGGATTACGTGAAACAAGTATATTGAACAAAAGTATAAATACAGCATAGGTAAAAGAGGGTTGAATGTCAGTCTGACTGCCAAAGTGTTAGGCTGGAATTAACTTAACACTGAGATGAATATTCTCCCAGTATTCATAGTAATAGGAAGAGTTCATTATAGTCGATAAGGTAGGTACCATAACACTTAGGGACTGAGGTAACTTACTAAGATCAAATTAAAAATATTTATTTTTAGGATTATTTGCTGTTCATTTTTCTTTAAGCTGCCATAACAATATTCTGAAGATTTTTACAACAATTGAATGATGTCTGCTGTAACACCAAGTAAACCCTTAAAGTAAGTGTTTCTGATGAGATTTTAATATATATATATATATATGAAATAAATCCAGCTACTAAACTGCCTTTCAAAGTTGCACTATTCACTAATTTTTCAAGCCAAGTGTGAACTATTAGAGTGGCTTTAGCTTGTATCTTAAAATAGGACAAGTAAAAATTAAGTGCAATGACAATCACTTGGAGACCAGAAAAATAAAGCTTTCTTAGAGGAAGGGAAGAAACCTCTGTCTTTATTCAATAAGTAGGTTATATCTGTCCAACTGTTGCTGGATGTATGAATAAAAAAAATAAAGCCAACACAAGAATCATATAGACGCACAAGTAAAAAGCCCAAATTAAAATGTGGCCAAAAAAGAAGCAGAACAAACCCCCGCAAAGTTAGGTAATACATGGCACTTACTTGGGGACACTTATTGGTGTCTTAAAATGTCTTTTTGTATTGAGCTGTCTCTTCTGTGTCTTGCATTAATGACTTTGGCTTTCGTCCTGTGTCAAAAACGCACCTTTTTTTTCTAGTGTTTCCTGGTGAACAATTTACCTTCTTCAAACAGCTCTCCTCTTTCTTCCTGCATAGTAGTGCTCAGTTTGAAAAAAAGGGAAAAGTATACTTAGTGTTTGTTGCAATATATTTGCTATGGCATTCACCAGTCTGGTGAGACTATTGATATGCACCTAGATTTCTGGCACAGGTTTGGACAAGATTGTTGCCCATACTGCCAGATACCTATGTTGTCTCAAGGATAAGTTGCTATACAACAACAAGAATGGCCAAGATGAGGTTTAATACAGTGTTGGATTGCTTTAGGAGCTCCAACACTTGGTTCAGCTTTTTTACCATGGTAAGTTTTTTTTACCATTCGTGGAATTAGCATGCAGTAAAATGCAAAAATTCTCACCCAGAATTTGAATTTGCCCTTTCCATTGTCAACAACAGTAACCACTTGCACATTATATAAAATGTATGACTATAATATCCTTAAAAGTTAGATTTAATATCACATTATGTGGCAGATACGATGGTCTGGAATTTGAATCAGATAATGACTTATCATCGCCATAAAAGAGCTTGTCTTTGTCTGGTGTGCGGAGCTTTAATGCAAGGTGAAAACTAGTACACGCTGGCACTGAGGTGACCAGTCAGCAGTAGGTATGGGTCAATTGAACACCTTGTCATGTTAAGGAGCCATGCCCTTTTCGAGGATCACATCCCTCGGATGACAAAGGTGACACAGAAGATGGTTATCAGTCAATCTACTTGGACTTAGGTTCAGCAAGTTATCCCTCCAATATTGGTGGTTTGCCAACAAACCCGACATGTCCAATGAGAGTTCCACTGAGGAGGAGGATATCCAAATAATCCCTCTTAGAGGAGCACCCAAAACAAAAGACTACACCCGCACTGTCATTTGTGTGATCTGTAGATTGGAGGGGAGTGTCGCAGACACGACGGCCAGGAATTTGAATCAGATAATGACTTACCATATCATCGCCATAAAAGAGCTTGTCTTAGTCTGGTATGTGGAGCTTTAATGCAAGGAGAAAGCTAGTACACACTGGCACTGTAATATTTTTGCATATTGACCACGTGTGACCAGCATGCTTTGACAATATGTTTCATTATTCACAAACTCAGATATAAGCATATTGATGAAATATGCCATTGTAGTGGTAAAGGCTGTTGGTTTGGTTGGCTACTTATTGTGAACAGAAATATCTGTCCTGTCCTTAAATAACAGCAGGATAAGTTGGAAATTAGTTCCTGAACATGAGTAAAGAAAGCTGAGTGCACTTAGTGACATTAAAATGGCATAGTACATAGAGATTGTGAAGAAATAAAGAATAAAGAGATAATTAGATTTTAGATTCAACAATAACTACTATTTATTCACAACATGGTACATCGACAAAGGGGCAATCACTTGATGCCAAAGGTAATATTAATTCACCAAAAAGTTTATCAAAAGATCAAAATTCTAGTTATGAAATATAGAATGTCATATGATATATTAGCAATATGGTTGTATAATTGTTCAGGGAACTAAACCTGTAGTTGCACTTAATGGTCAATAAGCAAATAAGTCTTGTTATTTCTTCTTTATTTAGAGGCTTGTCTGTATTTAAGGACTCAAAAGGATTCCGGTTAAAGGTTCGCATGGTGGGTTTAGAAATGGCATATTCTAATAGATTAGAAAATGTATTTTGTGGTTTTCTATGAAATTCTGTCAATTAATAATGCTGCGAATAATACTGAACAGGTCGTGGAGATAGCACCCCACAAAGCAGCAGCTGTACAGCACCTACTACCCATCACGAAAACTATCAAAATTAGACGAACTAGACATGCGGGACACTACTGGAGAAGTAAGGACGAGCTCGTAAGGGATTTACTTCTGTGGACCCTTTCACATGGACATGCAAAGGCAGGACGATCAGCTCAAACATACATACAGCAGCTCTGTGCTGATATGGGATGTCGCCCTGAGGACCTGCCAGAAGCAGTGGACGATAGGGAGGAGTGGTGAGAGAGGGTCAGGGATATCCTTGCTGATAGGACAACAAGATGATGTGCTATGACTTCCAGAATCCAGGCATTTGAGGTAAAGTCAGTTTGTTAGTAAATGTGGTTTCTACTTACTGAGTATAACAGTTATCATTGTGAGAAATGGTATCAGCAACCAGAATTCGATTCCTGGTTGAGGCCATTGGTGTTTAACTTTGTGCTGATGCCTTTAGGAAAGACATGGATCCATCTCTTCTTCCTCCCAGCGATGGGTAAATAGCTGGATAGACTCAGTACTTTAGCCCTGGTAAGGCCACCAATCTAGAAGAAGGAAAACTGAATTCGAATCAGCTGTACTCTGCTTAAAAATTTACCTGAAGGAAAACTCTGAATTTAGACTAGCTTTACTCCACTTTACAATTGACTCGTGGTGTAATGGTTAAAGCGATGAACTGCGGAATCGTAGTACGCGAGTTCGTACTCCAGTCGCGCTATTATGTTCACTTTCGGGCAAATACCCTTGGGAAAGGTATGAACCCCCTTATTCTCCCTCCAGCTATGGGTAAATAGTAGGACGGACTAGGTTCTTCAGCCTTGTTGAGGCAACTAGTCTAGGAGAAGGAAAACTCTGAATTCAAACCTGTTAAACTCCGCTTAAAAATTGACCTTGTGTCATATCCTGCCCGAGCGGAGGGGTTGGTAAATAGTACCTTGTGTCATATCCTACTCATAGTAAAGGGGTTTGGTAAATACTTCAAACTCTTTTTCATTTTTTTGTGTCCCATCCTGTCTATGGCAGAAGGGTTGGTTAAATACATTCAGCACATTTACTAGCTCATATCTGCTAAAAATGATTTTCTAGATGCCTTGTTTTGCACTTGAAGTCTTGAGTAATCAACCTCCTATCTATAATACTGACATGTTGATAGCATTATAATCTTTGGATACTTATATGAACTGCATCATTTGCGCTATCAGGTGTTGCCGGTTTGATTATGCATTATACAGAAATAAGCAAGAAATATGCAGAAATCTCCTTAACTTTTATTAAGATTACATACTGAAAATATAAAATGTAATTGTTGTAACATTTGGGATTATCTTGGTGAATTCATAAATTCTTTTGCTCAATAAATATGGTACTTCTCAACTGTTTGATATTTGGATAACTGTTTAAAATAAAATGGCCAATAAAGATATTATTTTATACATATACTGAAGAGGAAAATGAATATAATAAAAATTGTGCTGCTAAGAAAACTTCCATCAGATGATGGCTTAGAGAACTCTATTGAAAGGGAAAGTTTCTATGGTATACTGACAGCTATGTATAGGGAAAGTCTCTGTGGCATACTGGCTAATGTGCTAGACTATATCAAGTGGGTGCAGTCTCTGGCATACTGGGTAACATGGTGGACTATAGTAAGTGAGAGGGGGGCAGTCTCTGTGGCATCCTGGCTAATGTGGTGGACTATAGTAAGTGGGGGGAAGTCTCTCTGGCATACTGGTTAATGTGCTGAACTATATTAAGTGAGGGAAATCTCTGTGGCATACTGGCTAATGTGCTGGAGTATATTAAGTGGAGGCAGTCTCTGTGATATACTGGCTAATGTGTTGGACTATATTAAGTGGGGGCAGACTCTGTGGCATCATAGAAACATGTTGGACTGTGATATTGTAATAAGCAAGTTTGAACTCGAATTACGTTATTGCGTTCACTTTCAGACTAATGCCCTTGTAAAAGGTATGAACCCCTATCCTACTTAGCTGTCATTTAAATAATACCTCTTCAGTTTTTGTACAAGGATGGTTTTGGCATTAAGTAATCCACAGAGTTTGATATGCAACTAAACAAAGAATGTTGCTGTAAGATAAAACTCTTCATAGAAATTTCATTTTCCAAACTTTAAAAAGAAAAAAAATTGTCATGCTCAAATAATTAAGCACATTTAATTAAACATTACTAATTAACTTTATCAGTAATTCTTGAAGCTTGAGTGGTCAAATAATTTACATAGCATTGCTTAGTTAAGATGAATAATCCAGACAAAATTTAGAATAGTTAAATCAATAAATCTTTTAAGCCTCTCTCTCTTATCATTTGTAAAGTTGAGTGTAATTTTTTGATTTACAGTAAACATTATAAAATAACCAGCTTCAATCCAAGTCTTGTCCTCTTAGCCATTGAAGATGTATTCTTCAGCTAGTATCAATATATTTTATCACTTATTTTATACAAGTTAGAGAACTATCTTTGATTAAATTAGTTATAGTTAGATTCCCCAAAATGATTCTCTCAAAATCAGGAGTTATGGTCAATCAATTCTTCTTCATATTTGAATAATAAAACAAAGACGATAAGATTTTATTTTTATAATCTCTAATTATGGGACCATTGAAGAATTGCAGAACACTAGTCTCCAAGATTTTACTATTAAATCAACATAGTTGGAACTATAATCAGAAATTTTCCATCTTTCTGTTTGGCATAAATGCAGTGATCTACCGATTTTCTTGTACTTAAAGATTCAAATAACGACAATTGAGAACTTTACAAAAGTTCCTTCTTACAATCATTCAACCTCCTTTTCCACTCACAGTAATCATTCGAGCTTGTTCTACGTCTTTGACTCTAGTTTAGTTCAGTGTAAACATACAAGTCACACAAGCTCAAAGCATTTGATTTCCCACCTTTTATTTCAACAGAGCAGAGGTCTTTCCTCTCTTTTACACACTTTCTCTAAGAGTGGCATTTAATTATGTCCATTGATTCTTTTATGGCTTTTTCTTGGACAGAAATCTTCAGCAGTTAACTATATTCAGAGGAAGCAATTCAACAGATTTTGACAGAAGATGCCAACAGGGCGGGTGAGAGATCATTTTTTTTTTTAGTGTATAGTTTTATTCTAAAACTTTTCCTTTCACTCATTCAGTCTCATTAAGTCAAAGGTTGAAAATGCAATGTTTATTCTGTTCAATTGAATCATTAAGCAAGTGAAGAAGTAATGATTGCTCTCTCATTGATTCAGGGGGCCATTTTGAAAAATGAGCATGAGTCAAAAGTCATGCTAGTATGTGCTAGTATATCACATGACTGAACTAGTTCAGACTGTGGAAGATAGTATTGTGGTAGTCGGTGCGCACATTGTACATTGTGTCACTCTGTGAGAGTTGAAAGTTGTTCAGATGAATGTGCGACATACTCTAATTAAGGGAACTTATGATTTAGGAATTCAAACTTGGCCATAATGCTACAGAAGCTTGGCTGGGGTTCCAAGAACCTTTTTGATCAGAAAAGATCAGATTGGCCTAAAACCATAGATGTTGATGTAGTGCTCCAAGACATGGAGGCAAATTCGGAGAGTATCAGGCGAGCTTGGCATCTCACTGTCCAGTTGGGTTTGTCACCTTCACAACCTCAGCAAATGCATCGTGAGATTCCAAATTTTGTCTCACATTAGCAAAATATTGGAAAACTTTTGACTTAGCTTCTTATTATTGGCATTTTACTTTTCCATAAATTATTCATCAGGATTTCTTTATTTCCATATTTTTATGGCTTTTTTAAAAAAAAATATAATTCTTCTGAATTTTCTCTAATGTTTTAAGGAATGAAAACACTATGTCTAGAATGAAAGCTGAACAAGACTTAAATACATAAGATAATTTTAGAAATTGTAACCCAACAAAATGAAGATGAAAAAAAGTTAGTATTTATCTAATCCCTTTACAATGAGTGGGATATGACACAAGGTCAATTGTTAAGCAGAGTAAAGTTAATTTAAATTCAGACTTTTCCTTCTTGACTGGTGGCCTTACCAAGGCTAAAGAACCTAATATTCTCTTCTATTTACTCATAACTGGATGGAGAACAGATGGAATCTTACCTTTCCCAAGAGCATTAATGCAAAATGAAATGCGATCAGCTTTGTTTTGGAATTGAACTCTGGTCTCCACAGACCAGTTGGCTGAGGGAGCTATTGTATACACTGACAGCATCTTTGCAGAGGGGTAAGATCAACACCTCAATGAGTGTCCTGCATATGACACTAAACAATCTGATGGTGAGGCACCAGTAAAGTTGGATGTTCGGAGAGTGTGGAGTACCCGCTTCATTACACTCACTCCCGGGTCTACTCTAGCCCTAAGTGGTAGCACCTGATAGGGTCCTATTTATGGGTCAAATAGAACTGTTTGACATTTAAACTGAGTGTAAGCAAATGACTTATGCTAAACTGAATTGTTAAAAATAGAAAGTTTGATCATTTAACTGTGTGTAAACAAATGACTGATGTTTAAATGAATTGTTAGCGATACACAGCAATACTTGGAACTATTTAAGTTTTTAATTTAAGTTTACCAATCCTGTATATCTAATACACAGTAGCGTCCAAAACTAAGGGACAAAATTTTAAAACCTAATATTTGTTAGAAATAACAACTGTGAAAAGCTGAAATTTTGACAACTCGTAGTCCTTATTATCCATAATAACATACGAAAATTTGAATCATTTGCAAAGGAAAGAAAAAGAATTTTAACATTTATTTATTTTCAAATTTGGAACGTCCAAAAGTAAGGGACAAAATTGAGAAAAACAATGTAAACAACCAAAAAACAAGAAAAATACATGTACAATCAATATTTAGTAAATGAGCCCTTGCTCTCAATGACAGCTGCACATCTTCGACTACAAGAACGAATCAATTCTTGACAATCCTCGATACTAATTTGAGACCATCCTTCTTGAAGCTTCACCCACAAATCCTCCGTGTTAGTGGGATTTCTTTCCATAACTTTCACTCCTAAGGTCTTCCAAAGATTTTCTATTGGATTTAAGTCAGGACTTTGCGGTGGCCAATCCATAATTTTGAAAATCTTGCTCGCTAAGGTAACTCATTACCACCTTTGCCTTGTGACATGGGGCATTATCTTGCATAAAGGTAGCCCTATCAAAACCTGAATTCTGTATGATTGGCACAACATGATCTTGAACAATGTTTTTATAGATCTGCGTGTTTACACAAGTTTGTAACCGGACAAGAGGCATTGTACCTTGGCTAGAAAACATTCCGAATACCATGACGCTTCCACCACCAAACTTGACAGTTTTCTTTGTACACTTTGCACTTAATCTTTCACCAATACGTCTCTTTACATTGTTTTTTTCCATCATTTCCAAATAATTAAACTTGCTTTCATCACTGAAAAATACTTTTGCTCAATTTTCATATGTACCATTTACATACCTGTTTGAAAACCCTAATCTCTTCTTATTCTTCGAACTATCAAGTGGTTTCTTCTTTGGTGTTCGATTAAACAGCGCTATTTCTTGCAGTCATTTAGAAACAGTCTGTCTTGACACATTAACACATGAGGTACTATTCATAACCCTTTTAATTTCTGTGCAAGACTTAAAACGGTCCTTTAATGACATACGCTGCATTATTCAATCTTCTCTTGCCGAAGTTTTGCGAGGTCTGCCGGTTTTAAAAGCACTATCTATTTTGCCAGTATCATTGTAGGATTTAACAACCCTGCCTACAACACTCTTGGAACGTTTGACTTTCTCTGAAATCTCTCTAATGGTGTGCTTTTCCTTGTGTAGCTTCACAATAGCTTGTCTCACAGAGTAATCAAGTTTTTGGTGTTTTGCCATGGTGCCGGCTGATGCAATGTTTACAAATGACTAAGTAAGACTTATTCTTTAGAGGAAATCAAAAAATTTGAATATAGCATAGTGTTTACATTATTTTTCTCAATTTTGTCCCTTACTTTTGGATGATCCTATTTTGAAAATAAATAAATAATTGTTATAATTCTTTTTCTATGCTTTGCAAATGATTCAAATTTTAGTATGTTATTATGGATGATAACGACTACGAGTTGTCAAAATTTCAGCTTTTCACAGTTGTTATTTCTAACAAATATTAAGTTTTTAAATTTTGTCCCTTAGTTTTGGACACTACTGTATATCTATAAATAGGATTTGGCATTAAATAATCTACAATGGTTGATATGCCCATAAAACCAAACCATATCATATATATTTAATATGTATTTATGAAGAGGATTTGGGATTAAATAACCTACAATGGTTGATATGCCTAAGAACCAAACCAAATCATATATATCTAAAGTATATCTATAAAGAGGATTTGGCATTAAATAACCTACAATGGCTTATATGCCATGAAACCAAACCATACCAAACATATTTAATATGTATGTATAAAGAGGATTTGGCATTAGATAACCTACAATGGTTGATATGCCATAAAACCAAACGAAATCATATATATTTAATATGTATGTATAAAAAGGATTTAGCATTAGATAACCTACAATGGTTGATATGCCATAAAACCAAACCAATTCATATATATTTAATATATATTTACAAAGAGGATTTGGCTTTAAATAACCTACAATGGTTGATATGCCATAAAACCAAAACAAATCAGGTCTCCAATTCTATTTCCTATGCTAATAACTAAGTGTTGCTCCGAAGCATGTCAAGTAAATTCGCTCTCTTTCAAATTAAAAGTAATTTTTTCTTTAAATGACCAATGAAGAAATAAGACATATGTAAATTATTTTGTCTGTATTCACCCTGTATTTTCTAACTTAGTCTGACACAAGGTCATTAATCTGGAACACCCAACGATGGTCAAACACACAACAGTAATCTGTGAAACTGTTACATCGTAGATCAGTGAGATCTATTTTTCATATATTGTGTAGCATTTCAATTAAGTCTTGAACTGTTAAAACATGGAAAAATACAAGAGACAACAAATTTGAGAGACAACAGTTGAACTTGATGTCAATCTGAGAACATGATTCTAAATGGATGGTTTCAGTTCGGTCACCAAAATGGTTCTAGAGTTAAAATAAGTTAGTTAGTCTGTGAGTAACTCCTGACCTAAGTGGTCATTGCTCTATCTTCACGCTTATCATTAACACCCCATTTCGTCCGAGCGGGTAATGAAGAGAAAAGTCATCAGTAAATAAAAAGAAAAACCTGAACTTGAAAAAGGGGTCACACTGTCATTCTTCATCAGCCAACAAGAACAAGGGAGGGAACATGAAGGGAGACATTGAGCAGCCGAGACCACCAGACGAGAGACAGTGTTGTAACGGACAGTTATAGAGTAAAGTACTATGCACAAAACTAGCTCATTAGCCATTACTTTACAGCAAGGTGTCTTCATTGAGAGTTACCAAGCTTAGCTTAGTCTGGCACAAGGCTACAAGTACAGAGGACACAGAAATTCACCACAGTAAGAATGATTTATAAGACTATTTCACAGCAAGGTATTTTAATCGATATTTATAAAGCTTAGTTCAGCATAAGGCTATAAGTTTGGGGCACACGGTGAAGGTTCAACTCACTACAGTAGTAATGATTTGAAAGACAGGTTTGCAAACCACTACTACCTTATTATTTGATACTTAAAATGTTTACTTTAGTTTGATTCAGAAGCACCTAGTGAGGACCAAATTCCTAATAGTAATAGTAATGTGTCTTGGCTATGAAATTAAAGTGCATCGGGTGGTGAGGAGATATAGGGAGTGTGGTGACAGCCCTTCATTGCTGTTACTGAGAGGACTGATCTGACAAAATGGTAGTATCTTTTAGGGTCTCATGTATGGGTCAAATCTATCTGAGTTAAATGTTCAGAATGATTTCAAACTATATTTGTACATACTTCAAGAATTAGTCTCCTAACTAAGCATATAGTGTTTACTTGTTGACAACAGTTGTGTTCTACATATAATTGCATACAGATTATTATCAAATAAGAATAGCTGAAACTATATTACTGTGTACATACTTTTGTATTATTTTGGTGTAATTACTGAAAGAGAGGAATAGTTGGTTAATTGAAGATAATCATTGGTAAATTATTATCATTATTAAATAGAAAGTTACTTGAAATTATAAACTGTTTACAAATTTGTATTAATAATTAATTGAAGCTACTATTGTTACATAGCCATATACACGAATATGGCCATGTGCGAAATGGACATGTAATGTTCATAACGATAGAACATAGGAATCTCGGAATTCGAAAACATGTAACGACTTCTTGTTCAGGTACGAAACCTTTTTATTAACTTTAAGTTAAAGGTTTCGACATAAGGAGGAGAGACACAATCTTGGAAATTTACTAAGCTTTTTTTGCTTAGATGTGGCACAAGGCCATATGAAAGGGGCACCCAGTGAAACTCGAACTCACTCGTGTAGGTTTGCTAGTCGAACTTGCTGACACAATCTTGCTATGCTGCCTAATTCATTTGGCCCCCAACTCGAGCGGCTTTTATAGGGCGCAAGTTCGCCTTGCGTCTGCGAGCTCCAAAAGTCGACCGTCTTCGTCCAGTGTCTAATCTCAACTCTCTAACTTCCTTCAGATTCTCACACAAATCTCCGCGCGCTTCCGGTGTGTGACGTCACCTGCACTCTGTCACTCCGTTTCGTCTTTGACTATTGTGACATCTGAGTGACATGTCCGCTCTGTGCGCGCTCACGCGTTACCACCTGCATGAAGGTTGCACCCAACTAACCCATGCGCAGAGCCGAGAGGTTCTCAGCCTAACTAAACTCAAAGGCATGAACCGAAATCCCTCAGCTATTATATAACACTATTATTAGCAATTAGTTATTAAATTAAATCACTTAAAACGATATAATTGCATATAGAAAATTGACTCTGGCATTAAGTTGCCTGCCCAGAGTAAACATGCAGCTAAATTTTCTAACCAACATTATTAATGGAATATGAGATCATTTTGTTGACCATTGTTCTATGTTATCTTATGTCAACATCAGGAAATTTCCCGGAGATATTTTTTTTGGTAAACATAAATTGAACAATAATTAAAAGAAATTATGACGCAGTTGTTAATGAAAACGAAATAAGGTTACAGGATGCTGTTTTGAACAAATCCCGGAAACAACACCTATAAAATGGCAATTGTATGGCCACTAACCTCCTTTCTCACAAAACATCTTACAAAGATTAGCATGTCTTGCTGGGCACTACTAGAGAAATAAGGACAAACTCATGAGTGGTGTTCTCCCATGGACTATTATACATGGACACACCAGTGTTGCCTGACCAATATAAATTTAGATTCATCAGCTCTGTGCAAACACCAGATACTATCTAGAGGACTTACTAAGAGTGATGGTTGATAGGGACAGATGGAAAGTGAGAGTCAAGGGAATCCATCCTGTTAGCCATCTTGATGATGGTTTTATCTATAAAAGCCAGGACTCGATCATAATTATACTATATTCATGGCATTGTATCATTTAAAAAAAAAATCAAATTTAACCACTGTAAAGAGTGGGTATTAAAAGAAATTGTCTTCTTGCTATATTAACCATGATATTAACCCTATAATATATAGCCCAGTTGGCTGGGGCTGTACAATATGCTGACTGCACCCAACAAGTGTCATGGATATTTCACTAAACCATTTGATGGTGAGGCTCCAGTCCCTAAGGTTTGGGGATATATGAACTCACCTCTTCATTGCCATTACTTTCAGGTTCACTCTGACCTGGAATGGCAGTACCTGTCACGGTCCCATGGGTCAAATAGAAATATTCAATCATTTACTATACTTGAAACCATTCAACTATGTGCAAATAAATGATTAATATGAAATTGATTATTGGTATTAGATAGCAATACTTGAAACCATTTAACTGTATGCAAACAAATGAATTATGTTCACTTGAATTGTTACTTAAAACCATTTAATTTCCTGGGTATGACATTAAACTGCATCTGATGGTGAGTCCTGGTGCTTTGGGTTGTGTGAAGTCACCTCTTCATAGCCATTACTCTGAAGTTCCCTTTGACCCCGAGTGGTAGTACTTTTTAGAGTTCCATTTACTCTATTTCAAACCATTTAACAGTGTGCAAATAAATGATAAATATTAAATTGAACTATGCTCTAAAGCATTGAACTTTGTTTAAATGAATGAATAAGGATGAATGGAATTATTAGTGTTAAATAGCAGTACTTGAAACTACTCAACTGTGTGCAAACAAATGATTAGTATTCAAATAGATGTTAAGACTTGATAAATAGAATTAATAATATTAAATAGCAAAGCCCCTGGTGTAATGGTTATCATCGTAGGAAAGGGACATGGTGACATGAGTTCAAATCTTGGATGAGACTGATTGCATTTCACATAGCACTAATACCCTTGGGAAAGGTATGAATCCAATTATTCTCCCTCCAGCTATTGGTAAATAGTAGAACAGACAGGGTTTTTCAGCCTTGGTGAGGCAACTAGTCTAGGAGAAGGACAACTCTGAATTCAAACCTGTTAAACCCCACTTAAAAATTGACCTTGTGTCATATCCTGCCCGAGTGGAGGGGTTGGTAAATAGGATTAAATAGCAGTACCTGAAAGCATTTAATGTTTTCAACGAGAACAATTAGTGTTGGATAGCAGTACGTGAAACCATTTCACTGTGTGCAAACAAGTGAGCCCTGGCTCATTTAAATATCATGTTACCCACAAACTATTTATTTGCAAATAATACATATTTAATATATATATATATATATATATATATATATATATATCTTTAAGAAAAAAACCAGAGACTGGTTAATTCAGGATTATAAATTTATTTCCATCCCGTATTTTCAGTTTCTGGTGTGAACCAAAAACATGAAGAAAAAATTAATACAGGACTTCTTCAGACCCAATGGATAATCGATTAAAATTAAAATTAAACCAGAATAAACATGTGGGGTGTAGGGGGAGATTTAGGAGTTACCTCCTCGTTTTATTGAATTTCCATTTTATTTTAATTTTTCAAATTTCTTCTGTCAGTTATAATTATGGTAATTTAACTTTTTTATTTATTTGTTTAGTTTATTTTCTTTTCATGTTAAGTTCAATAATTAGCTTTTAAGAGAAATATTAATGCTTATATCAATTTCGATACCATTTAATTAGCTACCTATTTTTTAGTGTATATGTTGGATACGTTTTTTTTCCTGGTTTCACTATTTCTATGTTTTTAAATTTTTATAGTTTAAATTTAGTCTTATGTCTACATCTAGCTATCAATTCGCTTCTTTTATTTAATAACTTATCGGGCCATTTATAATTTAAAATATAAATTTTCTCTTCTAGGCATAAATAGCATCTACCGTTAAAATATATATATATATATATATAAACAGGATTTGGCTATAAATAAACTCAAATGGTTGATATGCCATAAAACTTAACCCATCATAATATAATTAAATGTTTCATGGAATATTTATATGGAGTAATTAAAACCTTTAAGATTAAAGACTTAATAAAAAAAATTTGTTTGCAATGAATCTCATTCTTTTTGTATTTTACTTAATTTAAGAAAACTTAACTCCCACTCGGAAAATGCCCATGTCATCTATGGCAAAGAATATTACTTTGGCTTAATTCTCTTGCTCTAAAAAGGAAGGGCTCGAGCTAATCTTAAACAAAGTAGAATTGATTATTTTAATTAATGGTATAATTTTTTCCAAGACAGACAGACAGAGAAAAATATTATAGATTAATATAATGTTGAAAAAAAATGATGTTATAATCTTGTAATTTGCCTTCCTCAAACAAACAGCAGAGCAAGCCTAGATATGCAAATCAGTCAACTGTTAGAAGACAGTTATTGTAAAATTCAACAGACTGTTGAGCAAACCTAATTGAAAGGAAACATAGCTCTAACAAAAGAACTGTCAATTGAAACACTTTTTACTTATTAGATGTAAAAGCTGTTTCTTTTACTCTAATAATAAATAGGATTACAGTCACATAAACATTTCATAATTTACATTGTTCCTCCATTTTTATTTTTGTTAACTTCCAAGACTTCTTTGTTTTTCTCCCTTCCAAGACTTCTTTGTTTTTCTCCCTTCCAAGACCTCTTTGTTTTTCTCCCTTCCAAGACCTCTTTGTTTTTCTCCCTTCCAAGACCTCTTTGTTTTTCTCCCTTCCAAGACCTCTTTGTTTTTCTCCCTTCCAATACCTCTTTATTTTTCTCCCTTCCAATACCTCTTTATTTTTCTTCCCTTCCAAGACCCCTTCTTTTTTTCTCCTTTCCAAGACCTCTTTATTTTTCTCCCTTCCAAGAACTCTTCATTTTTCTCCCTTCCAATACCTCTTTGTTTTTCTCCCCCCCAAGACCTCTTTATTTTTCTCCCTTCCAAGACCTCTTTATTTTTTCCCTTCCAAGACCTCTTTATTTTTCTTCCCTTCCAAGACCTCTTTATTTTTCTTCCCTTCCAAGACCCCTCCATTTTAAACATTCATTGTTTCTACTTTCCCCCAACCCTATCTAAATTTACAAATCCCAGGTTATTTGATTTTGTTTTATTATTTTTGACGCCTTTTTGAGCATTTTTCCTTTTTACTATCTTCTCACATCAACCTTTAAAAAAATGAATTTTTACTCTGGACATATACTCTATTAATACAATATTTGTATACTGATCAAATTCTTTTAATGTCCCAGTCGGCTGGGGATGTAGAATACACCAACTGAATCACTGCAGAGGGGTAAGACTCTTCCAATAAGTGTCCTGGATATGACACTAAACAATATTACAGGGAGTCTCCAGTAATGCTGGAGTTTTGGGGAATGCTAAGTACCCCTTTATTGCCATCACTCCCAGGTCCACTTAGGCTCGGAATGGTAGCACTTGATACGGGTCAAATAGAACTAGACTATGTACTCATGCTAAACTGACTTGTTTGAAATAGAACTTCTTGGACATTTAAACTGTGTACTTATGCTAAACTGAATTGAAATAAAAATGTTTATGGCATTAAGTTACCTATAAGGGTTGATATGTCATAAAACCAAACCAAACCAAATTCTATTAAGTATTTCATCTAAAAGTCCCTAAAAATGCCCTCTTAAATTCTCTTTGTTACTATTTTTTGACACTATCATTGTATTTGATCTGATTAAGCAGTTTTGATTTTATAAATTATCTTATTACTTTTGGGTCTATTAATGATCCCTGCCTTACTGTATGTAAACATTTTGTATAACTCTTTCATTATCCCTAAATTTCCTCATAACACATTGACTCTTCTCTGAAAAGTTAATGTTTTATCTATTTTATTTAGTGAGTCGAATTTTCCCATTGAAAATGATTTTTGTTCCATTAATATCTTTGACTAGACAATTTATCAATTATTCTATTGGGATAAATAAAAAAAAAAATGCTGTAGAGAAATAAAAGAATGATTTCTATGGTAAAATCTTTTTAAAAAGATTTGAATAATACTTGCCATAACAAACATTTAGCCATGCACAACTTTATATTGCTCTCTTGAGTGATCACAATGAAAATATAAGTTAAACAATCACATTATAGGTTTTATTTTACTTACTTTTTTTCCCTTACAATGATCTGGTTACATTTTATGAACATTAAGCAAGCAATATATTATTATTATTCCTCCTTGGGCATCCCCACTTTTTACTATCATCTCACAACAACCTTTTTTTAAAAAATAACTATCTTTGCACAGAACGTAGAAACTGTTAATAAAATATCTATATACAAATCAAAATACTGCCGAGTAAATAATCTGATAGTTCTCAAGAATAACCTCTTAAATTCTTTTTCTTACCATTATTTCTGAAATCATCAAATTCAGTCTTAAAATGTTTCAACACTATTGCTATTAAAGTTGATAACCATAATCGAGGATGACCAGAAGGTTCCCTTTTCAATAGCTTCTATACCAAGGTGTAGGGGAGGGCGCTACTACTTCCACTGGATTGCTCCACTTTACCCTTGATACGTACCTTATGTAATTTACAAAGCGCTTTGCTTTGATGTGGCACAAGGCCGAATGAATGGGGCGCCCAATGAGACTCGAACTCACTCATGTAGGTCTGCTAGTCTAGCTTGCTAACCGTTACACCACCAGAGGTGCCCATACGTACCTTATATTGCTGAGTGTTAAGCAAAGAGGTATCAAGTTGCATTTTTCAAGTCTCTGGTATGATGCGACCTGGGATTGAACTCAGGTCTCCTGGACTATTGGCAAACACTCTACCTACAGGTCCAATGAGCCAGTTCAATTGCTATTTAATGAATGAGAAATAAGGAAGGGTGGAGTGCCTGCAGTGAAATTGCTAAATTTCTGGACTGTGACATTATAATATGCATGTTTGAACTACAGTCATGTTATTACATGCCCCTTTGGACCAATACCCTAGGGAAAGGCAAGAACCCCTTTATCCCTCACAGCTATGGGTTGATCAGTTCTACACATGTGCTCCTACAAAGATGGCTTTCAAATTAAATAACTGTTATGTCCTTGGAAAAGGACATAAAATAAATATAACAGACACATGTTAAGAGAGAAGAATAAAGGTTATATATTACTGTAAAACAAGAAATGCAATGTCATTGGTGTAGCTATTTGCTACCTACTCTCTGAGTGGATTACATTCAAATGTTATATGTTTATTGGAAGAGTCCATTGTGTATTGAAAATAAGGATGATATCACAATAATAACCCATAAAGATTAATATGCAATTAAACAAAGAAACTTAGCTAAACCCAACCTGAACACACATTTCATATCTTTGGAAGTCTGTTGACAACACAATATCAGTTAGCAGATAGCATTTTTTATTTGCCATTTTTTACGATTTAATTATGATCAGCATTCCTAATCACATTGCCATGACAACCTCACAAATAGTTGTAACATTCTTTGTTATTTTCACTACTTTTTTCTCCAGATTGTTAACTAATTAAATGTATATATCATAACCAAACAAAAATATAGTAAAATCTTTTATTAAAGAAATCCACTTAAAATGTCCTCATTGAGAGAACAAAGCAATTCTCTGTTGATTTTACAACAATAATTATTTTAGGGGCGTTGCATTTAGGTTAAACATTTTTAAATCGTCCAAATTCTCAATATATAACTATGATGAATAAAAGTGATGATTGATTCTTACACAGAAGTATCAATATCATCATGGCCCACAGTTACAACAGGCACCAAGTGAGCTCATATAATATCTAATATATTTCTAAAATTCTCATATATATATATATATATATATATATATATATACACACACACAGTAACAGTGATATATATTTTAAAATGGCTTTAAAAGTGTATACATTTTAAAATACTTCAACATACTTGAAAATTCTAAAAAAGAGAACCCTTTGTTTCAATCACATCTCATTAGAGAAAACTACCTCAATATATGAGTGGAGATGAGGAAATAGACATGGGTTGTAACCGTCAAAAGATTTTGAGGGGAAGAAAACAGAACTGGAAAAAATTTGCTGTAAACTAGAGAGATAGCTACGGATAATATTGTTTTCTTTTCATACTAAAGTGAGTTTGGTTGGATTAAGAACTGTTGTGTTAAATAAAATAATGTGTAAAAATGCAGGTTAGAATTTTGTGATGAGAAGCGCCTTGAGTATGAATAAATGTTACTCGTTATTTGACATATTAATAGACATATTATACATATCTACTTCCTCATCACCTCCCATATATCATGATAAATTTCTCTGATGAGACAAGATCAAAATGAACGGTTACCTTTTTCAGGATTTAGAATATCTTAAAGTATTTAAAAATGCACATACTTTTTGAAACCTTTTTAAGATTTTGTACATGCCACAGAATCTTTATATATATATATATAGTCATCCACAGACAGATCTGTTTCGTTCTATCAGAACTCATCAGTGTGGCTAGACAGTATCTTCCCATAGCTGGGATTGAAACCCGGTTGACTCAAACGTCAACACAAGCTTCTAACCATTCAGCCACGAGGAGATATTAGCTGCGAAGTAAATTTTAAATGGTTATGAATCACAATTAATATTGTTTACATACATCCGTTCAACGGTAGCCGAGACCTCAATTCAAACGAAGAGGTTTGCAATAATCGCTAATGGCAACACGATTTTAAGTGGATTACATATATATATATATATATATATATGCACATATACACACAGTCATAGCCTTGGTAGTTGGATACATTGAAATGTTCCCTAAAGGCCTTGAAAAGAGACAAGAGGAATTGGGGGTGTCCTCATGGTGTAATGGTTAAAGCGGTGTACTGCGGAATCGAAGTAAGCGAGTTTGTACTCCAGTCGCGCAATTACGTTTACTTTCAGGCAAATACCCTTGGGAAAGGTATGAACCCCTTTATCCTCCCAGAAATGGGTTAAATAATACCACTACTGTTCTTCTAGGAGAATAGCTTTGGCATTAAATAACCTACAAAGGTTGATATGCCATTAAAACAAAGAAACCAAACCAAGAGGAACTGGAGATCAGAGGAAGAATTGAGACCATTTAGACCACAGCAGTGTTAAGATCAACTCGAATACTCAGAAGAGTCCTGGAAATCTGCTATCACCCAGTTATAATAATAATAATTAGAAATATTGAATCAAAAGCTTTTTAAAATTTCTGCCATTTCATCTCACCAAACTCAATCTCTTCTCTCCACCATAGGTAAGGTCTGTAATACACAACTTGTTACTTCTTGGTATCATTCTGTTAACCTTTTAAAGCATCCATTATCCTTTCTTTTAGCTGTACTGCACACTTTGATATTTGTTGCTTCATAATTTCTATTATATATCTCTTACTTGGAACTGCACTCTGATCTATATTGTTGTCTTATTGGCTGGGGCTGTAGAATATGCTGAGTGCATATCTGCAGAGAGTATCTCTTCCTCCAATGAGTGTCCTGAATATGAAACTAAATGGCATTTGATCGAGGGGCTCCAGTCTTGGAAGTTTGGGGGGATATAGAGTACTATTTCATTATCATTACTCTCAGGTTCACTCTGACCTGGAGTTGTTGTGCCTTTGCAGGTCCTAGCTATGGGTCAAATAGAACTGTTCAATTATTTCTAAGTATGATTATTATTGGTTATTTGAAAGCATACTGCTGTGTGTAAATTATTTATATTACAGTGAAATACTTGATAAATAGAACTGCTTAAAACTGATGTCAACAAACAATTAATATCAAATAGAATTATTAGTGTTTAATAGAAAAGGTTGAAATATTTTAACCGTGTGCTAACAAATATGCTCTAACAACTTGCTTAAAAATTGAGCTAATTATTTTCATTAGATAGCAATACTTCAAACCATATTTCTATCTGCAAACAAATGATTATCATTATTATCATCAAATGAGAATTTACGTACAACCATATAACTATGTATACATTATAGGTATTAGATAGGAATACTTGAAACCATATAAATGTATGCAAATTATTTGTATTAAGAATAATTACTTGAAACCATATTATAGTGTGTAAATTATTTGGATAAGTTAGGAATACTTGAAACAACATACAAATTATTTGTATTAAGAATAGTTACTTGTTGCTAGAATTTTTGGCAAATTATGAGGAGTGACTTGCAATCATGTAATTGCTTGCAAAAAAAATTTTTTAAAATGTTGTCTTTGGGATGGAAAAAAAAAAAAATAACCACTAAGCCAACCCCTTACAAAACTATTCAAGAACAGAAGATATTTCATAATTTAATAATCCCTATCAGTACAGAAAGTGGATGAAATCATGAAAAGGTTGGAATAATATTTCAATCGGAAGTCAGTAAAAACAAAATATCCATAAAACAAATGAAACTTATATACCAATTAGATTTTTTTTCTAGAAAATTGGTGAAGCCAACTGTTCTTACGTTTAAAGTAGCCACCAGATTGCTCGATTGAAGCCAAAGGACAAGTCATAATTCATCAAGAGCAAAAGTTCCCTTGAATAGGATATCTGGTTGAATGATAGGATTTCCAAGCAAAACCAAACGAAAAATGAAGCAAAAAAATCTAAATGCATTAGAGCTCATCTGAAAGATTTAGAAATAATAAAATATGACAGAAGAGCATTGAAAATGTTGAAACTAATAAGCATCTAAGAAGAATTCAAAAATAATATGAAGATTTTTAGACAGACAATATCTGGCAAAAAAAAATTTCTCCTGTAAAAAATCTTAACGGATCACTTGTCTTTCAATATTAAACTCTAGTAAAACACAATCAACCACCCAAACAAAAATTATATGGTTTCAAATAACTTATCATATTTACCAACCCCTCCTTTCAGGTAGGATATGACAAGGGTCAATTTTTAAGTGGAGTTTAACAGGTTTAAATTCAGAGTTTTCCTTTTCCTAGACTAGTTGCCTCACCAAGGCTGAAGAACCTAGTCTGTCCTACTATTTACCCATAGCTGGAGGGGGAATAATTGGATTCATACCTTTCCCAAGGGTATTAGTGCTATGTGAAATGCAATTAGCCTAATCCAGAATTTGAACTCATGTTGCCGTGTCCATTTCCTATGACGATAACCATTACACCACAGGCACCTCAAATAACTTATAATGATTATAATCATATAACAATCATCACTTCTGGTAACTATTCCTGAAGCAGATAATTTGCACACAGTATCAGGTATTCTTATGTAATACTAATGATTTGCAAACAGATCTGTTTGCACCAATAGATGGGACACTAACAGGTACTCCCGCTTCACATCTGAGTGGACCTGCGAGTAATGGCAATGAAGAAGTGCACCACACACCCCAGAGCTTCAGAATAAGAGCCTTACCACCAGATGTAGTTTCGTGCCGTGCCTTGGACATTTTGAGGGAGGGTCTTACCCTTTTAATAATGGATACAGTCAACGAATTCTAAGCCCACTGAGAGGGTGTGTACCAGCTAGTAGTTTGTAGATACTATGATAAAGATTTTTCTCAGTCATGACCAATATATCATAATCCGGGAATATGTGCTTGATTTAATCCCCAAGGTGGATGTACAGTGTATAAATATACTTAGGCATACTTAGTGCTATGGTTAACAATAATGACACATTAATGGTATATTTAATGCCAAAGCCATCTGTTGTATATTGACCCCCGACCTGGCCGGGCTGTCAAAATAGGAAATGCACCTGTGTAAATAACAGGTGCATCCGGTCGAGGAATATCAGAATATAACCTTGACTGTGGACGGGTTGAATGAGTGCGATTTGTGGCGCCCGTCGAACTATCATATAACTCGGTGCACAGAAAGTTCAATCAGTTGGAGAGAAGATGCTGGAATGAGGAACATGTCCCAGAGAGGCTGGGCCCCCATGCCCCGGTTGAGCAGCCCAGGAGAGTAGGAAAGAAACACTGTTGTAGCCATAGGAGTTGGGGTCAATATGTTGCAGGTTTGTTCAGTCTCCAACTCCCTCTCACTCACAACCCTTTCAATAAAGTGAGAGGTATATTTTTCTAAAGAACTGTGTCGCTCGTCTTTATTGTGTTGTCGTTGTGATTCTGCATGCATCTGCATATGAGTATACAACACATCCAGGTAGAAAAACAGTAGTGATACTATGCACCTATAACAGAAGAGATAAGGAGGCTCATACTTTTCACAAGGGTTTTAATCTGTAAGTGAATGAAATAGCTCAACTGACCAGAGGAAATGTTAATGGCAATCTGAGTTCTAATTCTGGATGAGACTGTTTATCTAAATTTCTAAGATGAATCTTGATAATTTTTGCTGGCTCAAACTCAGATACAGGTAAGAATAACAAGGAATACTAACTCTGACTTTAAACTTATATCCAATCATGGTTGACAGAATTGGAACCGAGCTATTGGCCTAATGAGTAGTGTTCGCCAATGGTCCTGGAGACCAGGTTTTAATCATAGGTTGAGTCATACCAAAGACTCAAAAAAAGGTACTTGATGCCACCTTACTTAAATCCCAGCACTCTCAGGTAAATGATCAAGGGTAAAATGGAGCAAACCTGGGAATGGAGTAGCGCCCTCCCCAAAACCTTGGTGTAGTAGCTATTGAAAAGTGAGCCTTCAGGTCACCTACTTTACTTTATTTACCCTTGTGAATTAAATGAAAGGTTCATTTTGCAGTTTTGTAGGCTCCTGAGTTAGACATGAAACACCTGAAGTACATATCAGTCAAAACGTTATGAGTATAACAACAAAGATGAAATCAATAGTCCTTATATTCACACTAACACCCTGTGGAAAACTATGAATCCATCCTGTCTTACAGCAGCTATGGATAAACCATAGGACAGTCTGGGTTCCTCAGCTGTGGTTAGACAATCAGTTGAAGAGAAAGAAAACTCTGCTTGAAAACAGCCCTGTCAGCTGAGGCTGTAGAATACACTGACTGCATCTCTGCAGAGGAGAAAGACTGTACCCCATGAATGTCCTGGTTATGACATTAAACCATCTGATGATAAGGCCCCAGTAATGCTGGAATCTGGGGAATGCAGAGTACCCCTTCATTGCCATCACTCCCAGGTTCACCCAGGCCTTGAGTGGCGGCACCTGATCAGGTCCTATATATAGATCAAATAGATAAATTTGACATTTAAGCTGTAAACACAAATGACTTAGGATAAATTGAATTATTTGAAATAGAACCATTTGATAATTTAACTGTGTAAACAAATTACTGTTTAATTGAATTGTGAGTTATACATTGCAAGACTTGGAACCACTTTGACTGACTTTAAATTGAATTGTTAGAAATAGAACTGTCTAATCACTTTAGTGTGTGTATCTAAAAATATGTTTAAAGATCATAGATTTAATATATTTGTAAGAACAGGATTTGGCATTAAATAACCAGAAATGGTTGATATGCCATAAAACCAAACTATCTGCTTAAAAATTGATCTTGTGTCACACCCTGCTGGTGGCATGGGGTAACTTCCTACCATATACTGATAAAAGGCCTAAGTACGATTGATATACCCCTGATTTTGGAACTTGTTAGTCAAATGCTCTACATTTTTTTTTCATCATACAACGTGTGAAAGCACGTGTGATACCATGTCTTCATCAGCCACCAACCAGGGGTGATAACACAGTTTCGGTAGCTCAAGGTGGTACTGCCACTCCTGGCACTACCAAGCAGCTTTTGTCACCGGACAATGTATTAAGAGAATTATATATATATATATATATATATATATATATATGCCAGATCAATTAAGAGCAGAGACAACATTGTACGTTAATCTTCATTTTTAGTGTGCAGTTTGTGATTTAAAAAGAACAAAAAAAAAACGTGTTTACTTTCGGCGGTTGATGTTATTACGTGTTTATAGTAACCGTTTCTTACGTAATCACACGGGAAAGGTGCTTCCACGTGTATTTCCTTCATGCTTTCACCCAAATCCAGCTTGATGCATATTGTGCTGCGGTCTGAAGACGATTTGAGGCAACTTTCAAACTGCGGCCAGTGATTCCTATTTTTTGAAGAAACGAAATGACCGAGTGTCCTATAAAACCACAATAACCAACCTCAATAGGAATCACATGGCATATCCAACCCTTTTCCACGCAGTTGGCACGCAGTTGGCACGCAGTGTCTCATAGCAGTTTTTCTTCCGCTCGAGTGCTTCCTCCCGGTTTTCTTCCCAGGGGACAGTCAATTCTATGAGGAGGACACTCTTCTTTGAATCGGACCATGCTACATATTCAATCATTTACTTGACTAATGTTATATTTCTTGTACATTTAATCGTAAGTAAACTGAAATACATATTCAAAATGTTGCAGTTTTATTTTCTGTTAGTGTGTGTATATATATATATATATATATATATATATATATAAGTGCATTTCTCATCAGCAATCATTTTATTCTCACATCTTTCCCTGAATTCCATCTCAGGTGATCCAGTGCTAAGACACCTCAGTCAGAATTTTGATGAATTAAAAATATATGCTGTTCCTAGATATTAATCAAACATTCATTCACACAACACAGAGATCCAGTTTTTTCCCCCCTCAACCCTCAGAGGGACGTTGTGGCTTCATAACTGGGTACAGTATAAATCTGAAATATTTTTCTTAGGTTTTGATGTTTTTTTTTTTTTTTATGTCAGTTTGTTGGTTTGCTTATTTTTCTCAGCCAATCATTTGTTGTATTATCTCCCTTATCTGTAAGGATTGATCTGAACTCCAGCAGAAGTGTTTGTTGCTAAGTCTCTAAATTTTATGAACATGCCAGCTCACAGAATAATCATTAGCACAGAAGGAAAGAATCAATAAAACAGTGTTCAAATTTTGGTTTTGGCTGCTTTATGTTTAATTCATATTTGTCGTTGATAAAGGCATGAATCCACATCTCCCTCTACTTTTTCTATCACTGGCCTGCTTGGATGCTTGAAGAAGGAAAGAGAAATCAAGCAGTTGAATAAAGCACTTTCTCATAATTCCTTTACTGCTGAGATTCTCGTAAAAGGCATTTACACCCCCTTGTACACCTTAACAGAGTAGTGTGCCCCGTTCCCCCCCAAAAAAAACCCAAAAGCATGTGAGAATGTTTATAATTCATACTTTTATATTGAATATGTATATGAAAGTACTAATGCCCTTAAAAAAGTCATGATTCCACTCCTCTCTGCAATGGTTTATTGAGAAGACAAGAAATAGGTGAGAATTTTGATAAACCACCCCCTCATAACAACGAAGCCAGTTAAAAAAAAAGTTAATGATATTAATGTCTATAATTACAACTTGAAATTTGTATTTTTATCAATATTGTTCAGTGTATTTTATCAATATCATTCGAGGCATAACCATTACTAACAGGGAAAACAAAATCAGTCAAGTAAATTTGGCAACCTTATTCGAGGGTTACCCACAGGCTTCCTTTTCAATATCTACCACACCAAGATGTAGTGGAGGGTGCTACTCCATTACCTGGATTGCTCCACTTTACTCTTGATCCTTACCTTATAATGTTGAGTGTTAAGCAGGGCAGCATCAAGTACCATTTTTTGAGTCTTTGGTATGACTCAACCTGGGATTGAACCTTGGTCTCCCGGACCATTGATGAACACTCTACTCATGAGACCAATGGCCTGGTTTGAAATCAGTAAAACAATGGAAATAGATCAGACTATGTATGAAAAGTGTTTGCAGTGTGTTAAGACTGAAGCTGTATTTACCAAGACAGAAGTAAACAATAAATAAAATGTTAATTTTCTTTTTAAAAAAAAATCTCACCAAGCATTTAAAAAACTTAGTCCACAAAACTTTTACCAGTGCCCTTCCAGTAGGGCTTAAACTTCTCTGACTGTATTCTCAGTAAAAGAGTAACACCCCACTCTTCTAAAGGGTGTCCTGGGTATGATACTGCATCCGATGGTGAGGTTCCAGTTCTTGAGATCATGGGAGTGTAGAGTACTCTTTCATTACCATCACTCCTAGATCCACTGACCTCTATGGGTCAAATTGATCTGTTTAAAAATCCTTCATATTCAATCAGACTGTGTGCAAAAAAAACGTAGGAAATAACTATACAAAAAAATGTAAATATTAATATAAAATAAATGTGATTCCCTAACCCCTCAGCATAAAATAACCCAAGACGGGACCCATGGCGCAGCAGATAGAGGCGTTGAGTCTCTATGGTTCCATTGTCAGATGATAGCGGTTTCAAATCCTACCCAAGCCGGCCAGAGGTTTACTTGGTCAAAAACGTGGTGCAATAGACAACTACTATGGAAGGCAGTAATTACTGGGGATACAGTTACAAGACTTAGCATTCTTATCTGAGGTTGCGGTAAATCACCTGAACAAAGGCCAGAGGTGAAATTTGGCCGAAACGTAGTGGAAATAACAATTAAGATGAAGACAATAGTCTGAAAAACCTTAATGATAATAACCCAAGACAGGTTAACATGCCATTACAATCAATTAAAATTTACCCTTGGGATAGATTTTCAGTTTAGTAAAAGCGTTGGTGTGATGATGATGAAAGGCATCACACTTGCACCATCCTGTTTTGCCCAAAACTGACCAACAGAGTATTAAGCATTGGCTCTAATTTTTCTATACAATGCTGGGTCATTTTCACTATCACTTGTTCAACTCAGCCCATGTTTTCTAAATTCTTTAATTTAAAGGTTCAGTTTTGATAGTTTTTGAGAACATAACATATATCCACTTCTCATAAATTAAAAAATAAAACATTGAATCTTCTTTTCCTTCCGCCCTATAACACCAGTCTTGTCACTGGTATGTCAAAATAACAAGGAAGACTGTCATCAAGTCTGGGAGTTTGCTTTAACTCCAAGTACCTTGTAACTGGATACTACTAATCTGGTTTTACTTGATAAAATGAGTTCTATCAAGCAGATATTCTTAATCTAGAGACATCAGGGAAGACATAATGTGGCATCAGGATGATTTTTTGGATCATGAAAGCCTATAAAGGCAGCTAGTCTAGGAGAAGGAAAACTCTGAATTCAAACCTGTTAAACTCCGCTTAAAAATTGACCTTGTGTCATATCCTGCCCGAGCGGAGGGGTTGGGTAAATATAATAAAAAACCATGTATTTTCCCATAAATATGTGAAGAAATATGAAAGCATATATATGTAAGCATGCATAAACATTATATATACCATGCACAGTCTTTATCTCTATCACACATATGCATACATAAATATGTACATATCTCATATCTATATGCATGCAGATACTGACAGATGTATTAGAAAATAATATGTTCAGAGAGAATGACCACACACACACATATATATATATAGTCATGTAAATATCTTAATATAGGCATATATATATATATATATATATATATATACATATATATGTGTGTGTGTTTTATCTTTCTCTATGTATTTTTTTCCCAAATATCCATACCTACACATATATTTTTAAGTAGACATGCACAAATATTTATATGCATGTGGGTGTGAAGACACACACACACCTATGCTTACATATGCATGTACAAGTAGACTAATTTGCAGAGGATGTATTGGGAGGAACAAAATATATTTTCATGTTTTTATTTTATTTTAGAAAGAGAAGTACAAACACGAATATGATTAAATAATAAAAACATTTATTTCCATACAGATTCCTGTTGCCTGTGTTCTTACATTCTCTCTTGCTATTTTTTGTTTGTTTTTTTTCTTTTGTTTTGTTTTTTGTTTTTTTTTTTCTTTTTAAGGCTAAGAATGCAAAATGTTGATTAGGCTGAAGAAAAGAAAAAAAGTTGAGTTGAAAAGAAAAAAAAAATTTTTTTCTCCATTATTTCTCTCAGTCTAATCAACGTTTTGCTTTCTTAGCTTTTCAGCCTCAAAATCAAATTTTCTTTCTAATAACCAGTTCCTTGAAATTCCTTTTGATTTCTTTTTCTTTTCTTTTTTTTTTTTAATTTGGTATCCGCCATCTTGCTCATCTTTTTTCACCTTTCTCATTTATTTTATTTGCATTATTTCTGTTTAAGTATACCAGTGAAATCTTGCATGAACACAGACAAGCATGTAGAATTGCAGACTGAGAAAAAACAGTTTAGACAATTCATAAGCTTGATGCATTTTAATGATCTCTCTCTCTCTCAATAAAATAACCAGAAAATCTTAGCAAATATATACAACTAGATGACCTCTCAACCTGTTGGGTTTCTATTGTAACAGCAGTCCATAATAATATTGATCTCTCGTATCAAATAAAATGGAAATTCTAAGCTGTAGCCATGTCAGTAACTCTGCATAGTTGCACCAATCGCTTTGTCAGGATGTACAGCCATATAAAAGCACTGGCAAAGCTAGAGCTTAGAAGAATTTTAGTTGTTTTTTTTTCATCCAAGAGATTAGATTTCCCTCTGGTTGATCACCTTTTGTTAGCAGTCCATGTCTATGATATACATAAGGTGAAATCATGAGATAGATGAGATATTATTACCAGAGAATGTGAAAAGGTCTAATTTCAGAGGTTTGTCATATGAATTAATGTGGAGATTGCACCGTCTTTTTTAAAACAAATTGAAACCTTTTAACTGCTTGCCACCGGTCCTGTCACTCTCTCACTTGCCATGTCAATACACTGGTTCACTAAGTCCTACAGTGATGCAACAAATGCAACAGCCACAACAATGCTGAGATTACTTCTTTTATACCAGTTCTGGCTTGCTGAACTTTGCATATGTTACAAACCCTATCCCAGCAGAGATGAGATGCATGACCTACAAATTGCACTCCCAAGGACGCCCATGCTTCCGTTTTTTTCTGTATGCAAGAGAAATTCGTGCTCATTTCGAACTTTGAGGTAGGCCATTTCACTCATCACTTCTTGCTTCTTTCTTTCTTCCTTTCGGTGTTGCTCTGAAGAGAATTCAATCCACACAGCTTTGTTGTCACATTTCTTTTCTTTTGTTAGTTCGGCTCACCACCTATTTTTTAGCTGGCCGGGGATGGTTGCTGGATTTATGTAAATGTCGGCTGTTCTGCCTGCATATACAGCCCGTCACTCATTGTCTCTTTGAACGACAAACCCTGGTTAGCTCATCAGAGGCAGCAGTCTATGAGTTCTGCCTTTCAATTTCATTACACAAATGAACTTTGTTTTATCCAAGTTCACATAGACACCAATGCTTTTTACTGCCTGCTCCAAACGATGCAGCAGACATTTGTTTTGTGTGGGTGTTTTGGTAAAAAAGTAATAGATCATTGGCATCTGTGATAGTTGCTGTGGGATATTGTCTACTTTTTACCTTCTTGGTATGCGACCATTTTTTTATTAGATCTTATAATGTTTGTAATCTAGGCAGATTATGAATAGAAATAGTATTAATATATCTCCTTGTAAAACTTCCAGTAATAAAGAAATCAAAGTCACCATTGGGTAAGGGAACAATTGCTTTCATGTTTTTGTAGAGCATCATTATTGGGGTAACAGTCTTTTTAAAGAGAGCGTATTAGCTCCCTTTTTCCTCTGTGTATGGAATGAAATAGTTTGTTGAAATCTACAAATGAAAGTGTTACCTTGAGATGATTCAACAAATATTCAGAATATGAGAAATTGTGGATCACTCTCTCTGAAAACCATTCTGATCTATCACAAGAATTTTCTTAACTTCAGTTTGCATACAATTGAGAAGCATGGCATTATAAGCCTTAGCAGCTATGTCAGTAAGTGTTATGCCTCTGTAGTACACTTATTGATTCTAAGATCACCTTTCTTGGGGAAAGGGAAGAGACATCCATTCATCCATTTCTCTTTTGGGCTTTGTTTATAGACAGCATTGCATAATCCACAAAATATATCAACAAATTTTTTGGTCTTCCATTCTTTTGGAGGTATTCCATCAAGGCCTGTAGCATTTCTGCTTGTAATTGTTTTCATCAGGTTTTCCCTCAGTAAAGTGTCTGAATTTGTTGTCTAATTGACCTTAATAGTTTCTTTGGTATGTTAATTAGTGATTTCAGGAGTGTTTCCCTGCAGATTCTTGAAATGTTCTTTCCATTTTTAAAGTCTTTTTTCTTGGCTGGTAGCTTGGAGTTTAGCTCTGAAGATGCTTTTCCTTCTGCTGATTTCATTTGCTGCCTGCCATTGAAATTTCTTATCTACAGAATTTGATTTTATTAATTTACCCTTGAATGTATTCTATTTGTGTTTTTGGTATGATTTAGTTAGTTTTTGCTGGATTTTCTTTAGTTTTAGTTTCTATGCTTTGGCATTTGTTGGGTTTCTTTCATCAAGTGCAGTGGTTGCCATTAAATGTAACACACGTCATTCTAGGTCAGATTTTCTCTCTGCTACTGAGTAATTTAAAAAGTGACATATATATTGCGTTTTTTATTGCTAGGTAACATAGAGAAAATCCATTTGTAAAAATTATTATAGTTGAATTTTTTGAAAATATATCAAGTAAGCTCTACTGCTTTTATAATAGCCTATAAATATGACTTGTATTTGAGTGAATAGGTTCCAAAATGGAGAAAGGGGAAATAAAATTATATTTGCAATAAGGATACAAACAAAAACTGTCATCTCATCACACTTACAAAATAAATGAAATTGTTTGCTGTAATTAATGGGTAGTCCAATTTTGTTTTGTATATATGCATAGCAAATCATAACAAAAGTATTTACTTAAACTTGATCATTCTGTGTGCTGCTTTGTGAATGCCATTATTAAATCTTCTATTTTGAATATTGGCAACTATTTTAAGTGCATAAACTCGTATGTTTTTCAAATTTGATTCTAAGTGTTAGTATCTCTACATCTCAAAAAGGATCATCTATCAATGCTGTAAATACAGGGCTGATTTTTTTGTACCTAATCTGATAATTGATTTGTAAATTTCAAAAATTTTCAGACATAAGTTCTGATCTGTTATCTGCGTGGATACATTTTACCTACCAGACATCTATTGATAACTTGTAGTGTATCTGATTACTCTTTGAAAAAATTAAATTTAAGGTAGAAAAATTGTCAACAAAATTTAGTACGTATTTGTGTATTTGCCTTGCAGTAGGAAAAATTGATTCTGCCAAATCACTTCACAATAATTTTACAAGATCCAATATTTTACTTGCTTTCTTAATAGCGTTTTTTTTTTTTTTTTCAATCATCTTGTCTTGCACACAAATTTTGTAATTTAAATCTTTATTTTTTGTAATTTTCATTTTGTAAACTTTTTCTGGTTGTTTTAATATGTCTCTCTTATTACAGTACTTGAAAATTTTATTTCATTCTAAATCATGATACAACATTTGAAGATACATTATGCAAATAGTATAACCATCCATTTTGTTTAATGTTTAATTTTGTACCATTTGATTACGATGATTTTGAACCATTATATCTAACATTTATAATTGGAGCATTTTTGACAGCTGCTTACATAGAAAATATATCCTATTTAAATGTAGGAATGTAAAGAGCATCCGTTATTATTCAATCACAAATATTCTCATTATCATCTTGTAATGAAATCGAAGCATTATCTTGATTCAAAATATTATTTACTCAAATTTGATCAGCTCATTCAATAAAGTGACTTTCTGGATTAAAGTTTGGGTGGAAGTTGATAAATTTTGATTCATCTCTGATTACATATGCAGAAGCTCCACAATCAACCAGAAAAGCCTTGGTATTTGCAATAGGATGAAACAAAATGAAAACATGTTCTTCAGAACAAACTGAATTATCACTTGTTTTTATTCATAGCTTTTTTGTCTTAGTATTATTACATTATTAGGTTTTACTTCTAGTATTTGTTCCATCTCTTCAAAACTTCTGAGAGTGTCTTTAAATTTGCTGAATGTCAAAATTTTGTCTTTCCGTGTAATAAGTCATAAATAGTTCAAATTCTACTGGCAGTCTCTTTAAAACCATTGATATTTATAGACTATCACTTATAATTTCCCCAGTTGTTTTTCAGAAAATTGCTAATTTCTGTGTTCAAATTACACAAGTGATGATTGTTTCTGTTGAAATTTTGTACAGAGATGTTAATTCTGTATATAATGAAATAATTTTTAGATTGCCTTTTTTAAAAATAATTCTCTGTTTGAATAGTGAAGGCTTTCCAGCCAGTCTCTTTAGCATTTTTTATTACTAGTGTTAAAATCCTTGGAGGATTTCTGTTGTTCACACAATACCGTGTCGGTAATCCTAGTCTGTAGATTTCCTCTGGTATTAAAATCCAAAAGATACGTCTTCCTGGCAGAAAGTGCAACTAGCCGTTTCATTTGAGGACAGTTGCAAACAATCTTAGATGTCTTCAGTCCTTGACTCTGATAGGCCAATTTTACTGGAAGTGCCTGCTGTTTTTGGGAAAATTCATAAAAAGAAATAATAATTTTGCGTACAGAATCCAACAACTAGAGACAGACTTTCATCAAGTCTCCTTGTTATGACCCTCAACTGCATTTGATGGTGAATTTCCAGCCATGGAGTTTGGGGAATGTGGAGTATCCCTTCATTACCATTACTCTCAGGTCTTGTACCTGTTTCTGTCCCATCAATGGGTTAATTAAACCTGTTCCATCATTTACAAAGGGTTATTATTATTAGTTATTTGATACCATTCAGCTGAGGACAAATTGTTTGAATTAAATAGGAATACTTGATAAATAGAGTTGCTAATGTTTAAAAACAATTTTTTGTCTGTGTAAACCAATGATTGATATCAAGTAGAATTATTAGTGTTCGATAGCAATACTTGAAACCGTTCAACTCTGTGCAAACCAATGATTCATATTGTAATATAATTAGTAACTCCAGTGGATTGTGAGTTGTTTCCTAGCGACTGACTGGTCAACCATTTGAATTGAAACTTGTTAAACTCCACTTTAAAAACAATTGACTCTGTGTCATATCCTGCCCGTGCATATCAGTAGAACCCCAAGTTAAGAATAGAAATATATCAGCAGCCAATCAGTAACAAGTTTTAATTGGCTGAAAGAAACTCAAACAGAAAAGCTGTTAGTGGGAGTGGACACTGGATAGAAAAGAGGAAAGGAGTCAGTTGGGGACAGTTAAATACCAGCCATGATGATGTGAAGATGGCCGAAAATTATGGTGCTCTTATTTGGGCGGGGGGTGGGGAGTGAGCTCCATTATTTACTTCCATATATATATATATATATATATATATATATATATATATGCACAAACTAGAAATGATTTATGGTATATGCCACCAAGATAATCCAACAGTGATATTATATAACAGCATGCAAAACAACTCCCCAAAAGTAAATATAGAAATAGAATGAATTCCTTAATTTCTAGTCATAAAATAAATCTAGATTGGTTGAGATCCTGTTATTTCACTCAATCATCCAAAGAGTCAGAATTTTTAAAGAGAAGTATAATGAAACCTTTATATTTTATTGAGAAAATCCTCTTGTAGTAATATAGAAAGCATTATCATTCTGTCTTAATTGAGGAACAATGAACTCATACATAGCATAAAGCCTCAGTCTGTATTCTGTTGGTAGTTTTGTGTCTAAACTTTTTATTGTAAGAATACAGAAGGAATCACAATTCATTTCATACAAAAAATATAATAGATATCTTATGATTGTGCTACGACATGGTAGAAAAGGTTTTGTTTTTCACTGAATTTGGGGGGGAAGTCAGAACACAGTTACAAACAAATTTGATTTGGATAAGAAAAAAGTTACACATTCGATTCCAAATGTAAAACATATAATTTCATTTGTCATATGCCACTAACTATACTGACACTGTATATAGATTCTAACAATTTAGTTTTTAAATAATAAAACATGGAGAATGTTCGCAGGAATTTAAAAATATATCTGTCCCACCTACCTAAAAAAAAACAAATCAAGATGGCTGATTGTATACATGATCAGGTAACTTTTACATTCAAATCTTCGATTTTTTTTTCTTTTGTTAACCAATAAGAATATCTCTTGTAAACTCTGTAAATATATATTAGCATGTATCAAAAGTATTTTTTAATCAACTAGGAGTTCCTGAAAAACTATTCAAGAGTTTCTATGTGTTTTTTTATGTTCTTTTTATTATTCTCATCCTTATGAGTTTTTTCAAGTATGAGGGATCAGATTCTTCTTATATTTTAAAGAATCATTGGTTGAGTATTTCTGGGCTTAATTTCAAGAGACTAGATACCACCCTTAAAATGCATACCAGCCCATTGATGCCATGGTTACAGTGTTCGTCAATAGTCTTCCAGACTGTAACACTGTAACCATTACATTACTAAGGTTCAGTCCCAGGTCGAGTCATACCAAAGACTCAAAAAATGATGCCTCCTTACTTAACACTCAGCATTATAAGATAAGTATCAAGAGTAAGTTGAGCAATTCAAAGAAAGGAGTGGCGCTTCTCCTACTACAGACGGCTAACTTACTTAAAGTTAGATATGGTCTTGTTTCCTTCTGTTCTCTGAATTCTGCCGATAGCTTCAACAGCTTTTGGGTTTTGTTGAAAATAATTTCTCAAAATTTCTAGAATCCACCACTATAATATCTTAGATAAAAGGTACTATTTACCAACCCCTCCGCTCGGGCAGGATATGACACAAGGTCAATTTTTAAGCGGAGTTTAACAGGTTTTGAATTCAGAGTTTTCCTTCTCCTAGACTAGTTGCCTCCCCAAGGCTGAAGAACCTAGTCCGTCCTACTATTTACCCATAGCTGGAGGGAGAATAAGGGGGTTCATACCTTTCCCAAGGGTATTTGCCCGAAAGTGAACATAATAGCGTGACTGGAGTACGAACTCGCGTACTACGATTCCGCAGATAAAAGGTACAGCTGAATAGTATTGATAGTTTGCGAGTGATAATATTAGTAATATAGTATTGTCAGAAATATTCATTTGGGGTGTATATGATATAAGCTTGGGGATAAAGTTCTTTAAAAAATACTATTAATATACCCTAATATTTCAAGTTTATTACTGTCATTGTTGCTTGTTCTTGGAACATTTTTTATTGCAAATAAATCTGATATTTTACTCCAATATGAACAAGACTAATAATAGAGCAAAAAAAGATCAAGATTGATAGATAATGAATAACTTGATATATATATATATATATATAGTACAGACAGATCTGTTTCGTTCTATCAGAACTCATCAGTGTGGCTAGACATATTAGCTTCCCGTAGCTGGGATTGAAACCCGGTTGACTCAAACGCCAATCCAAGCTTCTAACCCTCAGCCAGGAGGAGCAAGTAGCAGCGATGTGAATTTTAAACGGTTATGAATCACAATTACTATTGTTTACATACATCCGTTTAATGGCTACCAAGACCTCAATTCATATATGAAGAGACTTGCAATGAACGCTAATGGCAACACGATTACTTCATTTGCTAGAGAACTCAACCCTACGGGGGTAGGGGAGTATATATCTCTATAGTCATCCACCGACAGATCTGTTTCATTCTATCAGAACTCATCAGTGTGGCTAGACATATTAGCTTCCCGTAGCTGGGATTGAGACCCGGTTGACTCAAACGCCAATCCAAGTTTATATATATATATATATATGCATGCCTATAAAAAGACTGAGATAAATAATGAATATATTTAGATATGAACAAACAGATAGATTCATACATGCATGTATACAGATCAAGAGACTTAGTTACAAAATAATATGAAGAGACTGAGATAAGAACATACTGATATAGATGGGTTTGGTTTAGTTACTTTATTTAATGCTATGTCAACCTTTGTGACTTATCTAATGCCAGAGCTATCCTTGTAGAAGACCAGTAGTGGTACTATTTTAACCATAGCTAGGAGGATAAGGGATTTCATACATGTCAAAAGGGTATTAGTCAAAATGTGAATGTTATAGCAAAACTGGAATTTAAACTTGATTGCCACAGTTTCAAAGTCCAGCATGATGCCATGAGGACTCTCACCTGAAATAGATACATTCATGCAAAGAGACTTAGAAAATGAGTAAAAATCAATATGAACAAACAGAGGTACATACATACATATGATTGGTTTCTTTGTTTTAATGGCATATCAACCTTGGTAGGTTATTTAATGCCATAGCTATTCCCCTAGAAGAGCAGCAGTGGTACTATTTAACTCATAGCTGGGAGGATAAGGGGGTTCGTACCTTTCCCAAGGTTATTTGTCTGAAAGTGAACATAATAGCACGACTGGAGTACGAACTCGCTTACTACAATTCCGCAGTCCATCGTTTTAACCATTACACCACAAGGGCACCCCCATACATACATATGAAGAAACTGATATAATGAATAAAATTTTATTTGAACTGAGGAACGTACGTACATATGAAAAGACTGAGATAGATAATGAATAGATTAAGATAGATATTTAGACTGACATGACGTACAAATGAAATTCAGTCTTTCTTTTTCTTCTTAATATGTTTCAGCCAGTCTCTTTTGCAAACTTTTACTAGTGTGAAATCTATGTAGAAGTAGTTTTGGGTTCATTTTTTTTCTAGTTTAGTAAACTAGAAAAATAGTGGCTAAACTACTGATAAGTCAAATGAATTCACCAAAATACATTTCACATATGTGGCTCTGTATTTTTTTATATATGAGATTGTTCTCTGTTAATTAACTTAAAAAGCAAAGAAACCCACTCAAGCCTCTATAAGGTTAATTTACACATTTCTTCTAATTTTTTTCAGTTTTAATGATGTTCCTTATGTATTACTTGGACCTCATCCCAAAGTATGATCCTTTCTCTTTTCAAGTAAAGTTTTCCATACCAATTTTTTCTAATTCAACTTTGGATAGATTCGTGTACCTCAAATCTGACTTTTAAGATTTGGATAATTTCTTTATTATTCTCTTGCCTAAATTTGCATAGGGTGTTAGATATACAATCTTTTGACATCTATTTCTCTCATGAAGGACTGTAAATATTAAGGGTGTGATTGTAAGATGACAAACTGAAACATTGTGAAAAGAGAAGAAACAAAAGCATAAAATCAAAAGTCAAAGCAATACATTATATGATAATGATTTCATTTAATATTGCATAAGATAAATATAAATGTTATTGATATATTTTTCCTTTTTATTAAACTGCTAATGTTTTCATTGATTCATTTTAAAGGATTATTTTATGCCTAGAGGTTAGGGAATTTCATTTATTATTTATTTGTATTTATATTTTTTGTGTAATTGTTTAAGAGGTTTTTTTTTTTTGTTTTATTGAATGTGAATAATTTTTAAACTGATTTGTTGGACCTCTAGATAGGATCCTAACAGGTATCATCACATTGGGTTAAAGTGGACCTAGGAATAATGGCTCTAAAGGAGTACTCCACAATCCCCAGATCTTCAGAACTGTAACTTCACCACCAGATGCTGTTTAGTGTCTTATTGAAGGTACCCCTTTTTGTGAGGTAGCGGTCTATCTCTTCTGCAAAGGATACATTCACTATATTCTAAGCTCTGTGTACAGGATGAGCTCATGTTCTATGATCTGTAAGCTGATTTTATCTTTTGCTAAAGATGAAAGCTAAAACAGCTTTAGAAAAAGAGTACTTGACTACAGAAGAAGCAACCTTATATATATTGTCCCATACTTTTACACCTAAGCTAACAGTCAGTACCAGACTGAGAAGCATGTAAATGTCATTTATTTTTTGACAAACAGCCACACCCTGTAAAATCAACACCAAGACTAAAAAAGAGCTAAAAGTAAAAGCAGTAATTTCTTTTTTGCCCTCTTTTATGTTCAGATCGCAATAAAAGTCATACTTACTTTTTCAGTAATGACAAGATGGCATTGAAATATATTGATACATTGAAGCTTTTCTTTTTATAAACTCCTTGGCTTTTTTCCCAAAGAAAAGCCATTATGTGGAATTGGCTTCCAAAGGCATCTTTCCTTCCATTGCCTCAGCACCAGCAAAGTCAGCATCAAAGTTTCAAGAGAGTCATCTACTGTCTCACACTTCACTGATTCTTTTGCTGATTTCATAGACCACAAAATCAAGAAGGCTTGAATTAGGTTATTCTTAATACCTTACTTCTACAATTCACTAAATGATTGCACCTACACTTACTCTCACTCTCTCTTAAAATATATATATATATATATATATATATATATATATATACGCACATGGATTTATAAATGTTGATATATAAACATGTGTATAAATCTGTGTACATATATATGTGTGTATTTGTCTAAATATGCATTTATAAATACAATTGAATGTTATAGTGTGTGTGTGAATATATACACATACCCACAAAAACTTACGCAGTTTTTGTGGGTATGTGTGTGCTTGTGGGTGTATATATATATATATATATATATATCATCATCATGTCGCGCTGGTAGCATGGATATCCCTGACCCTCTCTCGCCACTCCTCCCTATTGTTCATCGCACTAAGCAGGTCTACAGGACAACATCCTGTATCCTCACATAGCTGCTGAATGTATGTTCGTGCTGGTTGTCCTGCTTTTGCACGGCCATGTGTGGGGGTCCATAAGAGTACATCTCTTATGAGTTCGTCCCTGCTTCTCCAGCAGTGTCCTGCATGTCTGGTTCGAACTAGACATATATATATATATATATATATATATCGGTTACAGAGGCAAGAAACTTCCACCAAGCACAGTTGACGCTGTCTTAGCCATCCTAATTTAGAACTACATAGGCTCTATCACCAATATTAAGCACTGTTTATAAATATAGAAAACTACATGATTGATGATTCATATATATCATCACCATGATGTCGTGGTACTAGCACGGATATCTCTGACCTTCTCTCGCCACTTCTCCTTATCGTTCATCGCCTCTGGCAGGTCTTCAGGGCTACATCCTGTATCCTCACATAGCTGCTGTATGTATGTTCGAGCTGGTTGTCCTGCTTTTGCTCGGCCATATGTGGAGGTCCATAGGAGTACATCACTTATGAGCTCCTCCTTGCTTCTCCAGCAGTGTCCTGCAGGTCTGGTTCATCAAACTTATATAGTTTTTGTGATGGGAGCTAGGTGGCCGTATAGTTGGTGTCTTGTGGGGTGTTAAAAAATTGTCAAAACTGAAGTTGGTTGTATTAAGGCAGGAATGAATAATAAATGAAATGTTTTCTTTCAAATAGCCCCCTTTGCATTCAACAAGCTTAATCCACTGAGTTCCCTATTGGTTGAAGCACCTCTGAAGTTCTTCTTTTGATATGATGTGAAGCTACACCATTACATCTCTTTCTCTGTCCTCTGTATGTTCATATCTCTTATCTGTAAGATGAATTTTCAATTTGCAAAAAAAGAAAAAGAAATGCCGGACTTAGTCTCATGAGTATGGAAGGTTCTGCACTTGCACAACCCTATGTTTCTCCAATACGTTTTGTTCCAAAAGTATCATTGGCACTGAGTTATTGTAGCTGCACCATTTTATTTCATAACTGTTTCAGTTATTCACACATAATCATTTAGATTTTAAAAGTAAAAAAGATGTCAGACTTCTGCCTTTATACTTTTTTTTGTCACCTTCTTTTGTTCTAATGTAAAGTTTTCCGTATCATCATATTGGTATCTTGTTTTTGAAACATTATCAGCAAGACATAACATAAAGAACATGATTGTGCTCATGTACATGTTCCCAACCGAACATTGGCATAATGGTTACAGTGTTCACCAATGGCCCGGGAGACCTGGGTTCAATCCCAGGTCGAGTCATACCAAAGACTTTAAAAATGGTACTTGATGCCTCCTTGCTTAACACTTAGCATTATAAGGTACAGATCAAGGGTAAAGTAGAGAAATCCAGGGAAAGGAGTAGCTCCCACCCCTACACCTGTGTAGTAGCTATCGAAAAGGGAGCCTTCGGGTCACTCTCGACTATGGTCGCCAACTTTACTTACTTTTTACTTACATGTTGACTCGGTTATGTATATGTATTTATTTGTATACGCATACATTTCTACATGTATATTTCTCATGTGTGTGTGTTTGTATACCAGCCCATTGGCCAAGTGGGTAGAATGTTCACCAATGGCCTGGGCGAATGGGCATCAATCCCGTGTCATGTCATACTGAAGACAAAAAAAATGGTACTTGATACCTCTTTGCTTAACACTCAGCATTATAAGGTACGTGTTAAAGGTAAAGTGGAGTAATCCAGATAAAGGAATAGCCCTCACCCCTGCACCTCAGTGTAGTAGCTTTTGAAAAGGGAGCTTTCTGGTCACCCTAAACTATGGCCACCAACATTACTTACTTTATATATACATATATATATAGAGAGAGAGATTAAAAAAGTACAGTATATATGTCTAAAACCTAATGATAATGTACATATCATGATGTGAAGTCAACGTTAACGTTTCGGTTTTAATAACCATCATCAGGACTTGGATATAAAATAGTTCACAATATCGATGGGTGATTGCTGAGATGACAGGAGCAAATGAGAAATATACAACGAAAAGATATTTCTCATTTGCTCCTGTCATCTCAGCAATCACCCATCGATATTGTGAACTATTTTATATCCAAGTCCTGATGATGGTTATTAAAACCGAAACGTTAGCGTTGACTTCACATCATGATATATTCACCTATTTGGATTATATTTTTTCCTGCTACCTTCATACTGTCAGATTTTATCCATATTTACTTTCATATATATATATATATATATATATATATATATATATATATATATATTATAACTAGAGAGATATTGATAACCTGAGATGGACAAATTGGAATTGATCAATAAATCAGTATAAATAGACTGAGATATACAATATCTATCTCTCTCTCTATATATATATATATATATAGAGAGAGAGAGAGAGAGAGAGAAAATGAAAGACAAAGACTGATGTAAAAAAAGTTGCAACAATGTATTTGAATACATATTATAGAATAAGACTGACAATGTCTGACAAATGCATCTCTATTAATATTAATAGCTATCATTTTATATATATATATATATATATATATATATATATATATATATATATATATATATATATAAGGAATGTATGAATTATCATTCTTTCACATTCCATAGACCATGAGAAATTATGAAGCAGCTAGAGACATAATAAAAAGGAACAAGAAAGAATAAAAGGAAATTATAAACTATGCGATGGACTATCTGTCCATTTTAAAAAGTATATTTTTGTCATTCATACATTAAAAAAAGTAAGTAAATAGACATTCAGAACTGAAACCATTGTCCCTGAGGATATCTGAGGACAATATATCTATACTTATTAAATAAAGTAGGTTTTTTTTTTTTTAGTTATTTTTGGTCTGACACATTTTGCCATAATTACGGCATTTTTTTTATTTCCCATAATTCATATTATTATAAAGATAGAAATTTGAAATCTCTTCATTTTTTTCTTATTTCTTTGTAAAATCCCAAATTGCTGAAGACTCAAGATGATATTTCAGTATTTTAATTTTTATGAGATTGACATAGAAAACATTGGAGGCTGTTTGGAATGTTGCATTTTGCTAATCAGAGAACAGTCTAAGCAGCAAATGAAGTCCATCTTTCTGTAAAGCATGATAAAGAGAATGGAAATAGTTCTGTTAAAAAATTGTTTTCACTGTTGATAGCATATCATTAAGGTTGATGATGGTGGTAACAGCTTTGAAGCTGGTGCCTGAGCAAGAAAAGTGGTTCATTGAAATGTGAATAAATTAAAGCAACCTATTTTAAGTTCTTATCCACCAACTTTACTTTATCTCTCTACCACTATAGCATCCCAGTGATGAGACATTTATGCTACACAAATGATAAGTAAGTAAAGTTGGCGACCGTAGTTGATGGTGACCCAAAGGCTCTCTTTTCAATAGCTACTACATCAAGGTGTAGGAGAGGGTGCTACACCTTTCCCTGGATTGCTCCACTTTACCCTTGATCCTTACCTTATAATGCTGTGTGTTAAGCAAGGTAGTGTCAAGTATCATTTTTTTAAGTCTTTGGTATGACTTGACCTGGGATTGAACCCAAATCTCCCGGGCCATTGGTGAACACTCTGACCATTATGCCAATACTGGACACAGAAATGATAATGATATAGATATAAATACATGGAGAAATGTGAAATTGATTGTGATTTTGTTGTCAGAACTTTCTCTAGAGTAATAATATAAAGTGATTATAAATAGCTTCAATCAAAAATAGAGTTTATTATATTATAGAAGGGAGAAGTGAATTCATGCCTTTACCAAGAATATTTCTGTTAAGCGTGTGATTTCAGCTTCAATTTAAACAGTTTCCCCCATTCAGTTTTTGCCCAGTCAACTAGGTCTGTAGAATACACTGACTGCACGTCTGCAGAGGGGTAAGACCCCTTCCCCCAACAAGTGTCCTGGATATGACACTAAACAATCTGATGGTGAGGTTCCACTAATGCTGGAGCTTTGGGAGAAGCGGAGTATCTCTTCATTGCCATTGCTCCCTGGTCCACTCTGGCCCGGAGTGGTAGCACCTGACAGAGCCCTATCGATAGGTTAAATAGAACTAACGGCATACTTATGCTAAACTGAAATGTTTGACTAAACTGAATAGCTTGAAATAGAAATGTTTTTGACAAATTATACTTGCATTTAAACTGCGTGCTTATGCTAAACTGAATTATTTTAAATGGAAATGTTTTTTGACATTGAAACTGTTCTTACACTAAACTGATTTGTTTAATATAGAACTGTTTTGACATTTAACTGTGCGTAAATTAAATCTATACTTATACTAAACTGAATTAGAACTGCTTGACTAAACTGAGTAGCTTGAAATAGAGATGTTTTTGACAATTAAACTGTGTATTAATGCTGAACTAAACTGTTCGAAATAGAACTATTTGCATAAAAATGGATTTGGTATTAAATAACCTACAAAGGTTGATATGCCATAAAACTCAAACAACCATCAAACCCAATTCAGTTTTTAATGTTTTTAATTTTTGATCCATCTGATATTTTTTGGTAGCAAGTAGAATTCTATGTTCCTCTAAAAAGTTCTCTTTTCCTAAGCTCGAATTATTCACAGAAGACCAGAAGTGGTCCAATCAGCTGAGGCTGCACAATACACCAACAATGTCTCTGCAGAGGGGTAAGACTTCCCCCAACGAGTGTCCTAGATTTCACACTAGACAATCTGATGGTGAGGTTCCAATAATGCTGGAGCTTTGGGGAATGCAGAGTAACCCTTTATTGCCATCACTCCCAAGTCTAAGGAGTAGTAACACCTGATAGAGTCCTATCTATGGGTCAAAGAGGACTGTTTGACATTTAAACTGTGTAATTATGCTAAACTGAATTGTTTGAAAAAGAACTGTTTTTACATTTAACTGAGTCTAAATAAAAATCTGTGTACTTATACCAAACTGAGTTGTTCGATCATTTAACAGTGCGTAAACAAATGACTCTTGTTAGATTGAATATTTAGTGATTCATAGCAATACTTAGAACCATTTAACTTAGTTGACATGCTAAACTGTATTGTTTGAAATAGAACTGTTTGATCATTTAACTGTGTATAAAAAATGACTCATGTTTCATTGAATTGTTAGTATTAATCAAATATTAGTGAAAACATTTAACTGAGTGCAAACAAATGTTTAATAGTAAATAGAATTATTTGTATTCGGTAGAAATAAGTGAAACCATTTAACTGTGTGCCAAAAAATGTGCTCAGAAATCATATGTTTGATTTATATATATAGAAAAGATTTGTTATTGAATGAGCTACAGTGGTTGATATGCCATAAAACTAAACCAAACCAAACCCAGGCCAGAAGTGTATGAAACTCAGTGAGAATCAAACTCTTAAACATTTGCTTGACCTATCATGTGTCAGAATAGAGTTTCAGGAAATGAAATAAATTTTAAAACAATTAACAAGTTTTATAATTAGACTTTGTACTGGTGTAGTCCAATACATACATGCATATGCACATGTCGGTTTGTTTAGTGACATATACCTAAAAATCAATTGATTTCATATTAAAAAAATGTTAATTTTTGTACAAAAATAGGCTTTAAAAGCTATTACTTTTGTATCCGTATTTTTGCTTTTATTGACCAATCATTGCATTTGAGTTAATTTATCAAAAATACATTTTTTAACCAATCAGAATCAAAGGTAAATGAATTTACTTTTTTATCTAACACTACTTCATAGTTTGGAATGAGCCGTCACAGGCATTGGCCTCTATGTCAATGCACACAAAACTGAATATATGTGCTTTAATCAAACAGACAACATTTCCACACTAGACGGAACCTCTCTGAAACTGGTTGACAAATTTACCTACCTAGGAAGCAGTGTCTCATCAACCGAAAAAGACATTGATACGTGGGTAACGAAGGCATGGACAACTATCGATAAGCTATCGATCATATGAAAATCAGACCTGACCAATAAAATGAAATGCATTTTCTTCCAGGCAGTGGTTGTGTCGATACTGCTATATGGATGCACTACTTGGACGCTATCTGAATGGCTGGAGAAGAAGCTAGATGGCAATTACACAAGAATGTTGCGAGCAATATTGAACAAGAAATTGCAGCAACACGCTACAAGGCACCAACTATACGGCCACCTGCCTCCTATCATGAAAACAATCCAAGTTAGATGAACCAGACATGCAGGACATGCAAGGACGAGCTCATCAGTGATGGATTCCTATGGACCCCCACGGACCCCCACATATGGCCAAGCAAAAGCAGGATGACCAGCATGAACATACATATAGCAACTATGGGAGGATACAGGATGTAACCCTGAAGACCAGCCAGTGGCGATGAACGATAGGGAGACGTGGCGAGAGAGGGTCAGGGATATCCGTGCTAGCGGCACAACATGATGATGATGACAACTGGTTTGAATTCAAAGTTTTCCTTCTCCTAGACCAATTGCCTTACTAAGCTTAAAGAGACTTGTCCACCCTACTATTTATCCATAGCTGTGTTTGTATAAAAAGTTTAGCACTTTACATCATGCAGTCAAGAGTGAATTATACTAGAAGACCATTCCTATTGACTTAAATTCTCAATGGGTTTTTTTATATTTCTGTTATCTTGCCACAAAGAGCTGAGCTTTATAAATTATATTTATATATAAAGTATCCTCTAATTGTTTTTTTCTATTTCATAGTTGATACAATAATGAATGATAGTAATGTCACAAACTTCCTCAGCCTAGTCAGCTGGGGCTATAGAATACATCGACCACACCTCTGCTGAGGGGTAAAATCCACCCTGCCCCACTAACCAGGTGCTCTGGATATGACCCAAAACAATCTGATGGTAAGACTCCAGTCCTGAAGCTTTGGGGGAATATGGAGTACTTCTTAATTGGCATTGCTCCCATGTCCACTCTGACCTGGAGTGGTAGCACCTGATAGGGTTCCTTTCAATAGGCCAAATAGAACTGTTTGATATTTAAATTGTGTGCCAACAAATGACTCATGTTAAATCCCATTGTTAGAAATAAAACTGTTTGACCATTTAACTGTGTGTAAACAAATGATTGTCTAATTGAATCGTTATTGATACATAGCAATACTTTGAACCATTTAACTGTGTGCAAATGAATAAGTAATGTTGAATAGAATTATTAATGGTAAATAGCACTGCTTGAAACTCTTTCACTGTGAGTCTAAATTGAATTATTGTTGTAACATAGCAGTACTTGGATTCATTTGACTGCATGTAAATGAATGAATAGTGTTGAATAGCAATACTTGTAACTACATCACTATCTGGAGGATTTGGCATTAAATAACCTACAATGGTTGATATGCCATAAAACTTAACCAAACCAATCAAACTTCCTGGAATAATTGTCTAGATTATTTCCCATCTTCTTCTGAAGAAAGAGAAAATATTAGTATTTCTTTAAATTGTAGGATAAAACAACAGTCTTCACGCGCTATTAAATAATCTGGCAAATGTGAAGGATGTAGTTAAATCCCCATTAACTGCAAAGTTTAAAAGATTAAAAAAAAAAAAAAGGCAGCAAGAATGTTGCTGATTCTCTTTGATGCTGTTGAGTTTCAGCATTTTGCCAATAACCTGATTCCAAAGGGTTAACTTGAGTCTGGGGTGGGGAGAAAAAGAAGCAAGAATTATGTTTTTGTAAAATAATTGTATTTCCAGGGTTGTTAACCTATTATCCAATTGCAATTCATGCAACACTTATTCCTTGTTTTTTCTCCTCCTCTCCCATGCTGCCTCCTCCTCCTCCTCTGCTGCTGCTGCTACAGACAGTTCTAATACAGCAAGTCAATGAGTGATCCTGTCTGCAGGGGTTGACAAAATGGTGACTCACCAGGAATTGATTACCAAGAGAAGCTGATTAGAAAGCTGAGTTTTATAGTAAATGGCGCCATGCACAAGAAGACTCATTCCATTCAATTTAAGACATCCAGGATTCCAGACACATTTCTTCTCTTGTATGCCATATGTATATGTAAGTGCATTTAGAGCGTATGCTGTTATATGGAAGGAAATAATTATGTGTACGTATAAAAATGGCTATGAAAGTAGGTGTGTGTTAAATTATCTATACATATATATGAAATCACGCACACATATACAAGTATGTGGATGTACTTATACATAGAGAATTGTGAATAAATGTATACACATATATGTAGATATAGTCTTGTTAGATATTAATATATACACGATCGAAAATTCTTCAACCTTAAATACAGGTCTGTGTTAAATTTTTATTTGAAATTTTTACTATTTTGTTATCAAGATATATAACATTATTTATCATTAACTTCATTAACAATTGAGGGGATTATCATCATCATCATCATCATCATCATCATGTCGTGCCGCCAGCACGGATATCCCTGACTCTCTCTCGCCACTTCTCCCTATCATTCATCGCCTCTGGCAGGTCTTCAGGGTTACATCCTGTGTCCTCACATAGCTGCTGTATGTATGTTCGAGCTGGTTATCTTGCTTTTGCTTGGCCATATGTGGGGGTCCATAGGAGTACATTGTAAAATAAATACCTTTTCCATCAATAGACTGCAAATTTGTTTATGTAACTAATGTATATATATATATATATATAGTTTTCTATATTTATTCTCAATATTGGTGATAGAACAAATGTGGATTAAAGTTTTAATAATGTTCACACACAGTTACTGGTGCTTGGTGACTGTGAGTTTCTTACATATGTCATCATCAGACCAAGATTTCTTGATCTGATTGTCCCCAAGTGCCATTGACCCTGTGACTACACTATTAGAACTTACTCTCAGACACATGCACATACACATATACTAACTGTTCCGGTGAAACTTTCACAGAATATATGCATAATCATCATTCATCATCATGTCGCGCCGCCTGCGCGTATATCCCTGACCGTCTCTCGCCATTTCTCCCTATCATTCATCGCCTCCGGCAGGTCTTCAGGGTTACATCCCGTGTCCTCACACAGCTGCTGTATGTAGGTTCGTGCTGGTCGTCCCACTCTTGCACATCCATGTGCGGGGGTCCACAGGAGTACATCGCTTATGAGCTCGTCCTTGCTTCTCCAGCAGTGTCCTGTGTGTCTGGTTCGTCGAACTTGTATAGTTTTTGTGATGGGGGGCAAGTGTCCGTATAGTTGGAGTCTCGTGGGGTGTTGTCGCCAGGACTTGTTTAATACTGCTCTCAACATTCTTGTATAATTTCCGTCCAGCCTCCTTTCCAGGAAGAATTTAAACTATTATTAATTGAAATGAATTTTTAGTTCAATCTTTTAGTTGATTTCTCTTTCTGTCTTGCAGAATTATTCACTACATATTCACCTCATAAAATAAAATTAGATATAACCTTACAAAAAAGTAAAAATGGAAAATTGGTTTTGTCAAATAACTAGCTTACTTATACATATAATTTATTTTTCAGAAAAATTTAGTAACTTTGTTGGATGGGTGTCTTGATTTGCAATAAGGCTAACATTGCCAGTTTATGAGAAAGTCAAAATATTATACCAATACTAGATCAGCTGAAAATAATTATAACAACAGCCACTTCGCAAAAAGGTTTTTTTTTTTTTTAAATATAAGATCAAAAATTAAAGACTTATTCATTTTCAGTTATTTTTTGATAACATTTTCTCTTCAACTGATTTTTAAATCAAAATAGACATTTTAGCCAACTCTCACAGAAACCAAAAAAAAAAATTGTCAATGCATGTAGCCGGCTAATCAGAAACTTCATGGGAGGATCAGTTGTTTTAGTGACATAGTTTGATGTAGAACCTTGACAAAAGATCAAATATGTATATATGAAAGACTGTGTTCAAATGTATATAAATCTTATTTAGATTAACCTTATTGAATGTTTTTTTAACATTGTCTTAATATAAAAGAAAGCAGTTTTTAAAGTTATTTCAGACATATAAATCTATAAGTTCAAAGGTTAGATAAATAGGTAAATAGATAGATTGATGGTCAGTCTATTCATGAGATTTATGATGTAAAATGTTTTATCATTTAAAATAGTTCCTTTGAGAAGCCATTCACAGACATAGATATTGTGCAATTTGAAAGCCACTCAGGTGAATGTGCAATGTAGTCTAATTTGGTAACTTATGCTTTATGAGTTCAAACAAGGCCATAACAAAGGAAGCAGCCAAAAACATTAGTTATGCTAAAGATTAAGACACTGTTGATCATAGTTCAGTAACTAGATGTTACTGAACTATGATCAACAGTGTCTTAATCTTGGATAAATCTTACTCAGTTTGCAAGAATTCAATGATCACACAAGATCAGGTAGACATAAAACTGTGGATTCCAAAGGCCATGCTACAATCTATCAAGACAAATCAGGCAAATAACTCTTAAGCTCAACATGTCACCTTTGCAACCTCAGTAACAGCCTTTGGAGAATTATGCCTCACATTACCAAAATATTGTAAAACTTTTGACTCTTTGGCTAGGGCTGTAGAATAAACTAACTGCATCTCTGCAGAGGGGTAAGACCCCCCCAATGAGTGTCCTAGATATGACACTAAACAACCTGATAGTGAGGTTTCAGTAATGCTGGAGATTTGGGGAATGTGGGGTACCCCTTCATTCTATTGCTCCTAGGTTCACTCTTGCCTGGAGTGTTAACAGCTGATAGGGTCTTATCAATGTGTCAAAGAGAACTAAACTGTGTACTAAGCCTAAACTGAATTGTTCAAAATATAACTGTTTTTACATTTAACTGTGTGTAAACAAATGACTGATGTTTAATTAACAGTGCATAAACAAAAATTGTACTTATGCTAAACTGAATTGTTTGAAATAGAACTTTTTGATCATTGGACCATGTGGAAAAACTTTTAAGTGTGTGAAAAAATGAGCTCTGGCTCATTTAAAAATGTTATCTACAAAATATGTTTGGAAATCATATATTTAATATCTATGTACAAAAAGGCATCTGGGATTGAATGAGCTACAAGGGTTGATATGCCATAAAACTAAACCAAACCAAACTAGTACACACACTTTCATTTAAATATAAAATGCAGTTTCAATATTTTTTGATCACCCCTTCTATATTTTTATGCTTAGCTTAGATGTGGCACAAGGTCAGAAGTTTGGGAGAAATGAACTCACTAACAATGATCTGCTCATCTAGCTTGCTAACCATTGCACTGTATAACAGCCAAAATGAGTAAAAAAATTTGAAAAGTAAAAGATATAACATTGATTATTATTCATTTTCGGTATTTAAACAGTGATGCATTTTCTGCTGACCAAAACGTGAGATTTTTTATGTGAATGTTCCCACTTTCTAAACAATAGCTGCCATGATTTTCTTATTTTATCCCAAGTGACTGTAACAGACAAAACCTAACATATTAAACTAACTCTTCTTTTTTTATTGTGTCACGCTGCACCATTATATTTCTTTGAATGTCTTCCATTTCGTTAGAATATTAATATTCTTCTACACACTTATTCCAGTAAGTTTTCTATTGGTTGAAGTACCTCTGAAAATAATCTTTTGATATGGTGTCAAGCTGCACCATTATATTTCTTTGAATGTCCTCCATTTCCTCAAAACATTAATAGTCATCAAAACACTTATTCCAGTGAGTTTTCCATTGGTTGAAACACCTCTTAAACTCCTCTTTTGATACAGTGTTGAGCTTCACCATTTGATTTCTTTTAATCTCCTTCATGTCCTCAAAACGGAAATATTCTTCTTTACACTTATTCCAGTGAGTTTTTCATTGGTTGAAGCACCTCTGAAACTCCTCTTTTGATATGGTGATAAATTATGCCATCATATTTCTTTTTATGTCCTTCTTGTGTTAAAATTTACCCTTGAACTGAATTTTTGATTTAAGAAACTAGAACTTCACATAGAGCTAAATCTTGTGAGTATGGAGGTATCTGCACTTGCACAATCTTGTGTTTCACAAAAACTACTCATAAAAAAAACTATTGAGGATTGACATTGACTCATCTTATTGTTTTCTGATTTACACAAATAGAAATAGATTCTGATGATTTAAATATTGTAATAAACATACCTGCTTGTAATATATTCAGGCAAAACTGAATTATATTAAATTTAATAAATCAAGGTTATATATCTTCACTCTAACCTTGGTAATTTTTTAATTATGTTGATAGCATTATATATATATATATATATAGAGAGAGAGAGAGAGAGAGTGTGTTTAGTTAGCAGTTTTTCTTGGAGATGTATTCGATGAAAGATAGCAGACCAATTGATTTTATATTTTTTGATAAGTTTCTCTTGTCAAATTTGATATTTGACGACAGGAGAAGTTTATCAAAATAAAATTAATTAAATTGTTATCTTGAATAACACATGTCTACAACAAAAATTGCTGCCTAAATACTCTGTCCACAAATATATAAATGATGCTATGTACAATAAAAGATGGAAATTATTTAAAAACTGTTGTAAGTTAATATTGTTTATAGATGTATGAATTCTGGGCTATGGTCAAAATATGAAGGGTTGAAAATCAATATTTTAATATTGTTGATCATCATCTTTACAGAAATTTTAGAATTTTAACTGTATATCATATTGTGTACAAATGATGTCATTTCTGTTCTAAGTGTTAAAGGCATTTCAAAATTTTTTTTTTATAGTGAGATAACAAAATTGACAACAGAAGAAGCTTATCAAAATGTACAATAACATCAATTAGTCTGTTAGCTCTATATTATCATCAAAGCATACTGACGGCACAGTTTCTTTTGACTCGTTCTTGTGCTATTCATCCTTATTGGAAAATCTTCTCGATGTCATCCAGTGTCCACACAGAATATTTAACAATGCTTCATCCATATATTACTGAATTTCTCATTTTCTTGGCACGCATATTTACAAACCCCTCCATACGAGCAGCCCGCTAAGAGTGTCCCTGAAAAATTTGATGGTGAGGCTTCAGTGATGCTGGAGTCTGGGGAATGCAGAGAACCCCTTTATTGCCATTACTTCCAGGTCCACTCTGTCTTGGAGCAGTAGTGCCGGATAGGGTCCAATCTATGGGTCATATAGAACTGTTTGACATTTAAACTGAGTGCAAACAAAATGATATTCTAAATTTAATTGTTTGAAATCAAACAGTTGGACTATTTAACTGTGTAAAAACAAATGACTGATGTTTAATTGAATTGTTAGTGATACAGAACAATATTTGTAACCATTTAACATTGTTGACTTACGTTAAATTGTATTGTTTGAAATAGAACTGTTTGATCATTTAACTGTTTGTAAACAAATAACTGATGCTTAATGATACATAGCAATACTCGTATAAATCATATATATTTCATATATATGTATAAAATGGATTTGTCATTAAATAACCTACAATGGTTGATATGCCATTAAATCAAACCAATCCACACAAGCAGGATGTGATACAAGATCAATTTTTTTAACTGGGTTTCACAGGTTTTTGATTCAGTTTTACTTCGCCTTAACCAGTTGGCATATCAAAGCTAAAGAGCTTAGTCTGTCCTACTATCTACCCATAGCTGAAAGGAAAATAGCTTGATACATTATCCCCCTCCTCAAGGCTATTAGTAAGTTGTAAAGTAAAGTTGGTGACCTTTTCAATAGCTACTACACTGAGGTGTTGGGAGGGTGCTACTCCATTCCCTGGATTGCTCCACTTTACCCTTGATCATTACCTTATAATGCTAAGTGTTAAGCAAGGCGGCATCAAGAACCATTTTTTTGAGTCTTTAGTATGACTAGACCGGGGATTGAACCCCCATCTTCCAGACCATAGGTGAACCCTATATTACCATAACCCAGCAAAAATAACACATCCTCACAAGATTTTTAAGAGATATTTTTTCTCCCTTTGGCTATCTGTCCTTACCAGCTACCGCCTTTGGTAAGTCTTCTAGACAGCATCCAGTGTCTACATGGGCCTGATGAATATAAGTTTTGCTGGTTGGTCAACACTGGTGTGTCCATGTTTTGGAGTCCATAGGAGAAAGTTGGTTATGAGTTTGTCCTCACATCTTGAAAAGTGCTCTGTATCTCTTGCTTGGATGGTTTGTGAAATAGGAGTAAAATGGTTGCATTATTAGTATTTCACGGCTATTCTCAATTCTTTAAAAATCTTATGTATTACAAATGATTGATATTTTCGAAAGTCTTAAATAAATTGTATTCTTGATAGGATTAAAAAAAATAAGCAAAGATGATCCGAACATTATTTATCCTTTTCTTTTTTTTTATTTATATGGTATTTTTATTTTTTGTTTTTATAATCAGTGATATGGATTACTTGTATCCATAAAGACCGAATAAAATTTGAAAAGAAAAATTCCATTGCTAAGAAGACTTAAATAAATAAAAAATCAAAAGTTACCCATACCTTCAAAAAAGAACAAGGAAAAGTCAGTGATGTAAAAAATGGTCATAAGTTTTAGTTTCTACTTTCTATGTTGAAACGGCAGAAATAACAAGGGACGTTTTAAATAACTAAATCTTGAATTTCAAAGTTACCTAACAAAAGTATTTTTATAACTACCTGAATTTTTTACGGGTAATAACTAGGTAGACTTAACTACTTAATATTTCTCTTATTCTCTTTCTTGTCTCTTCTCTAACCCTCTCTATAGCTTTCTATACTTGAGAATTCACTCATCTCTGTATCACTTGTCTTTCCTCCTTTTCAAGTTCTATTTCCTTCCACGATATTTTCTCTTTGATTTCTAAGTTAGGGATTTGAAAGGATTTCAGTCAGCCAGTGCTCCTGCCTTCTGAACTTGTCACTCTCTCAAACAAGGTATGAAATGTTTTTAGTGAGAAACAGGTTTGTACATATGCAACACTCATCATGTTCCATGCAACTTTTCTATGCGTCCTCAACTGAAAGTTCATCTTCGCACTAAGTGATAGGCAAACATTTGAACATGAGTTGCTGATTGCATTTTATATTATGATAGTGATTGCACAAAACACACCTCCTACTACTCATGTATATATCATCACCTTCGAGTGTCCTGGATATGACATTAAATAATCTGATGGTGAGGCTCTAGTAATGCTGGAGTTTTTGGAAATACCAAGTACCCCTTCATTGCCATTGCTCCTAAGTCTACCCTGGCCCAGAGTGGTTGCACCCAACAAGGTCTTATCAATGTGTCAAATAGAACAGTCTGACATTTAAACTGAGAGTAAACAAATGATATGCTGAAATGAATTCTTTGAAATAGAATTGCTTGGTCATTTGATTGTGTGTAAGCTAATGACTGACGTTTAATTGAATATTTAGTGATATGTAACAATACTTGGAACCATTTAACTTTGTTGACTTATGCTAAGTTGAATTGTGAGAAATAGAACTGTCTGAGCTTTTAACTGTGTGTATCTACAAAATGTGTTTACTGATCATATATTGAATATTTCTGTAAAAACAGGATTTGACATTAAATTGCCAACAATGGTTGATATACCATCAGACCAAACCATCCCACTTTTGGAATGTTATTCTACAATGTTTTATATAAGCAACAGTATCTCTCATCTCACAAACTATCCAAGTAAGACAAGCAAGACATTTCGGGCACTGCTGTATGTATGGTCACTTGCCTCCCATCTCACAAACCATCTATGGTTGATATACCACCAAACCAAACCAAACTAAACCAATAATATATGTATATGCATATAGAAAGACACACATATCTAATAACATTTAAAATAGATTATATACATAAATACCTATCTGCAATGACCTGCATGACCCAGCTTGTATACACCTTTTAAAGGTTTTATTTGAAATACTTTTACAATATTCTCAAGGTCAGTTTCCAAATGGTAACCAATAGCATTAAGAATCTGAAAAGTTCTCACTCTGACTAAGAAGTGAATAACTTCGTCATGAACCCTCCCAAATATTTGTGCAACAGATCAGTGTACTTTACGCATCATTTCTGAAATTTCGCTTACGTTTCTTAATATTCTTCTTTTTTGGTGGAGTCAAGAACGTTTCAAAACATCATACATATTTGCATATACAGCTTGTAAAATCCTTATCCCTCAATTCTTGCAGTGATGATTTATATTCTGTTCCTAAAAGACAAACTTGATTACTCGATGAAAAGAAATTTTTTTTTTGTTTTCTTAATGCTGACAGAAATGTCTTTTAATTTTTGTTTTCTTTGGGGTGGCGGGGAAGTGGGGTTTTTTTGTCTTTTTTATTATTATTTTAGAAGCTTTTTCAAGCTCGGCTCATTAGCATAGAAGATTTTCTTTATATAGAATGTTGTGTAAAATTTGTAAATTGTATTTTTAAAAATATTGTTGATACTACAATTGTTGAATTGAGATGATTTTAATCCTTTCATCTAGAAACATTCACATGATATTGCTGAAACTTGTTAATACAATCCATTCAAGGTCAAAAAAAAATACAAAACAATCAATAAATGAAGAAAGAAAAATTAGAGAAAAAATCTGAAGTGTTTGTTGTCGGCAAATAACAGATTAGTTTTGAAGATTTATTTTCCTCGACTTTGTTTTCTACCATTTTTATTTCTACTTTATAATACGTGATGACAACCCCAGTCACAATGCTTAAGTCCAGTCCTTTCTTTTTTGGTTATCTTTCCTGATCTTTTCTTTTATTTTATGCCTTTCCGATGAATGTTGTCAACAGCTTGCTGTTTTTTTTAATTTTTTTATTTGTTTTTTTTTGTGAGTGTCTGTCCATGGATATTCTTAATGCTGATCATATTGCAAAAGTAACCTTTTTTAGGATTTTCATTTTAACATACTTTATTTCTTATTTTGTTATTTTGCCTGCTACTTGTCAAAAAGATCACACAAATAATCTTCTAAAAGAAGTCTGGACCTCCATCTTGGCTGAAATATGACTACTGAAAAGAAACATTATATATATTTGTCAAAATTTTTATCTTAAAAGAATTATACGTACTTACTTTTTCCTTAAAAATCCTCTTTCTTCCCTTTGCTTGTATTCTTTGATCCTGCTTTGTCGTATTTTCTTCCTACTGTCTCATTTTTTACCCTCTTTGTTTTACTTATATATATATATATATATATATATATATATTGTGCAAGGGATACAGAGTGCTCGGCATGTACTAGGTGAATCCAAAGTTTTGCAATATTTTGGTAACATGAGGTACAATTTAGCAGCTCCAGATACTTTTGCCAAGTTGAAGAAGGTAATGAACCACACTGGACTGTCAGATAATGACCTAGTCTGATAGTCTTTGAGGGCTACACATCAGATTTGCTTCTATGGCATTGAGCATGGCTTCAGAATCTACACATAAGGCCTAGCTGACCTTGTCTGATTTTTAAAGTCCTTGCAACCAGAGCAAAATTTTTTTTCAACACCTGATTACTGCACAATGGTTAACTGTGCCTTCACTGTTTGCTTAACAAATGTTTTTGGTTGTTTTCTTGCATTATGTCCCAGTTTGAACTCATAAAAAATAAGTTACCAAATTAGACTATGTTGCCCGTTCATCTATGTTACCTTTGAATCACATAGGATGAGGCAATACACATTGTATCTGTACTGGATAGAGTCGCCACTGCGTCTCTCGACTGCAAAAACCCGCAATCACTAGCCAACACCACCTTTTAGTTTTCAATAATTCTCATCTCTTTCCTCTCTTTAAACTGACCGCCGCTTCTCCACTAATCAATTCGTGTCCTATGCAGGAGCAAAAAACACACAATGACAATATCCGTTGTTTTTATGTTCTTTTCTGCCTGCCCTCATTTGCATGTGGTTCTTCACTCTCCGTGGTTTTACGTGACTGCCGGAGTGAAAATGTGTGACTATTTGCAGTATAAGCTCACTCAGGGCTGCCATTTTTTTTTTCTAGTCAAAGAAACAGGTCTTGCACATGGAGCATATGAACTGATGTTTGCACAGATTTTCTTCCCAATTTTCACTACAGTATCATTAAACCAACAACCAGGATAATTCATACCTCATGATATACACATTGCAAACTGGCTTATACCAAAATATTGCAAAACTTTTGATTTATTCTGATATTTTGGAAGAGAAGCCTCATATTTTGTTTATTTGTAATTTCATTTCAAAGTCATGGACATATCATCATACAAATGTATAAAGAATGTAAGATTTTTATTTTATCTGTTTTTAGAGCGGTTATTTTTACATCATTTTATAAAAAAAATTCTTTTATCAAATTGTCTAAAAGAAAAATATGCTTGATCTATGATGGTAAGTAATCAATTTATTTTTTGGTTTTTGTCTTTTATCATTGGTGCTTTATTTACTTGAAACCAACAATGCATGAAGACAATAAATCAGTAATTTTCTTAAAGTGAAAAACTCAAAAATAAATAGTGTGTGTGTATATATATATATATATATATATATATATATACACACACGTGTGTGTGTATGTATATGAATGTTTTTTATTGAATATTTTTGTAGATGGGTTGATAAAACTTAAGAAAAAATATGCAAAGCATGTTGAACTATGGGATGATTATGTAGAATAGTATATATATATATATATATATGTTTCATTATCTGTGGTTGTTCCCTTCTTGGTTGTAAAGAACTGTAACATAATTAAACAGTTCATAGAAAATTGAAATTAGATAAATAAATAAAGCACACATTCTTTGAATGGCCATGCCCAAGCACTCATGGTAGTTAAAAATGAGTAGAAAAAACCTGGGGATTTAAAATATTCTGTGAAGGTGTGGAACCACCAGAAATGGATATGTCTCTGCCCCCAACAGGCAGAAGGGTGGGGACGGCTCATTTTTTGGAGTGACAGAATTGAAGCAACCACTATAGAAGAAATTCAGACCTAAGTTTTATCCCAAAAAGAGTTAGGACTTTTTACTAGAAAATATCCACCAGACTTTCTCTCTCTTATTGGACGACTCACAGTAGCAAGCCTGCTATAAACCCTAAAAGAAAATACTTAACTGTCTGTGTTTTTCTATATCACTCTTCATGTTCTCTGACATATGCATGAGTGACCTCGTGTGTACCTGTACCTGCTAGCTACCTATACCAATGCCTACACTATAGAACATTTTAGCATTATCTCCTCTCTCTCTCACATATAGATAGATAGATAGATGTTTGGATAGTATAGATGCATAGTTGATGGTGCTTGGTAACTGTCAGATTCTTGCCTATGTGATCATCAGACTATAACCTTTTGCACTGATGTTTACATTATCCAAGCCTATATATGAGTTTTGTTTGTAAAACTCCTAAATTCTTAGAGGAAATATATCAGAACTTCCATTCTTTCTTCACTAAGTGCAATAAGGAGGTATACCCTAGGGAATAGATGAGCCTGTCACCAAACAGGAATCAGGAGCACCTGGGTATCTTGAATGTGATGTGAATTTTTTGTGCTGATTCTTCACTCTTTTAAACCATAATGCCTTAAATCCTATGCCTCCAAACAATGGGGGTGGTGTCCTCCTGGTGTAATGGTTAAAGCAATGGACTGCGGAATCGTAGTACGTGAGTTCTTACTCCAGTCGCGCTATTACATTCACTTCCGGGCAAATACCCTTGAGAAAGGTAGTACCACTACTGGTCTTCTTGGAGAATGGCTTTGATATTAAATAACCTACAAAGGTTGATATGCCATTAAACAAAGCTACCAAACCAAACCAACTATGGGAAAGTACTGGAAAAGCTGTACCTTTATGTTCTAAGGGTTAAAACATAAGCCATTCTAGTGTTGTGAAAAAAGATTTTAAAAACATAAAACTTAAGTTAATTATTGGAAAATTTAGTCTTAATCTTAAGTTGTGTAAGTTGGTTTATTTTTACTTGAATTACTGAGATAAGGAATTGGCATTATCATATATATATATATATATGATGCATTCAAATGGGTACCTCAACCTGGTTATTGTGATCATAACATTTCTGTCATTGCACACTCGGCTCCTCTTCAGGTATCTGTTGTATTTGATAATCTTCTAGCATTTTTTAACTGATCCCTTTACTTAATCCATGCAAGAAGATATATTTTCACTTGGCTTTCTATACTTTAATTTGTGAGAACAAACTACCACTGTTGATTGAATGAAAAGTTCTTTTTGAAATTCCGAGTAGATTATCAAAGACAATTGACAACTTATCCGGTTAGTTCTTTTTATATTCTATGCCTGTTAAGAAATCTAAACTGGAAATGAAGAATTGGTTTTTTACAGGCTCTTCCATAAAAGTAGCAGATGGAAGTTCAAATTGCTTTGAAAACCAATTCTTTATTTTTGATTGCTTAACAGTTGAATAAAGGAAAAATAACCAGTAAATAGCAAATAAAAAGCAGCAAAAATTGGATGAAAAGAATAATTTGCAGCCAAAATAATAATCCAGGGTGAAAGGAAGAGATCCTCTGCTTTGAAAATATTAACCATAATTTGTTTTGTAACAATAAAAGCTTTAAAATGGATAAACTTTATTTCAAGAACTTTTACATATTAGAAATAAATATAAACTCAAATTTAGCCTGAATAAATAAATGCTTTCTAGATGGAACATATGGTCAATTTTTTAAGTGGAGATTAACAAGTTTGAATTAAGAGTTTTCCTTCTTCTGGACTGGTTGTTATTGCAAGATTAAGAACTTAGTATGCCCTTCTGTTTGCCTATAGCTAGAAGGATAATAATTGGATGCATACTTTTCCAAAGAGTATTAGTACTGTGTGAAATGCCAGCAGCCTTGTTCAGGGTTTAAACTTGAGTTATTGTGTCCGTTTCCTATGATGATAACCAATACAACACAAATGTATTCTTTCTCTCTAGCTCTGTCATTAGCCCCACTTTGTTAAGTTATAGGTGCAGATCAAATTGCACAAGCTCAAAGATGGTGTCATAAGGAAAAAAGAAAAGAACAAAGACGAGTCTTTGAAGAACAACTTGAACAACAGAGGGGTTAGGTGTGATGCGATAACCTGACTCTGGTTTCTTTGTTTAATGGCATCTCAACCTTTAAGGGTTATTTAATGCCAAAGCTATCCTTGTAGAAGAACAGAAGTGGTTCTATTTTACCCCTAGCTGGGAGGATCAGGGAGTTTATACCTTTATTGAGAGTGTTAGTCTAGAAGTGAACATAATTGAATGACTGGAGCTCAAAACTGCTTACTTTGAGGCTGCAGTCTAATGACCCAGGAGACCAGTGTTCAATCACAGGTCGAGTTAAATCAAAGACTCAAAATATGGTACTTGATAACTCCTTGTTTAACATCCAGCATTATAAGGTATGTATCAAGGGTAAAGTGTAGTAGCTATTGAAAAGGGAGCCTTTGGGTTGCTCTCGACTATGACATGTCACAATTCAACATGTCTAAACTACTATCACCTGCATACATATGGCATTTGCCCCTACCCACTATCATGCACACAGACCACCAGTGTTGGGTACTTAAAATGACTCTTATCTCCTATTAACTGACAAAAAGCCATGTCTGACAAAGAAAATTAAAATTCATCCAGAGTTCCTTCAACCTCCCAACAAAACCACTTCACTCATATCTCAGCCTACACACACAGAGAAACATGGTCACCTCCACCCCACATAATGCTCGTATACACTCACTCAGAAGTGCCTGTGGTGTAATGGCTATCGTTGTAGAAAATGGACGCAGCAACTCTATTTCAAATCCTAGATGAGGTGAATAGCATTTCACATAGTCCTAATAACCTTCTGAAAGGTTATGAGTAAATATAACATATATATCGTTATGAGTAAATATAACATAGCCAAATACAAATATGTGAATATACGGCTATGTAAAACATTCACATGCATAGGAATCTCTAAATACTGATGACTTTCTTTAGTTCAGGTATGAAACGTTGATAAACTTTTTTGAGTTTAGTCTTTTCGACACGAGGGGAGAGAGAGAGAGAGACACAATTTTTACTATGCTGACTGTTTCGTCTGACCCCACAATGCTCGGCGCATCCCGTGGTCCACAACTAGACTCGCCTCGTCCAGCTTCAAATCTCAACTGGCCTCACCCTGCTTCGGATCTCAACTAACTGCTTTTTTTCAAAACCACCAAAATTCTCAGCCCATCGCTTCCAGGCATGACGGCATTCACACCCCAGTCCCATTTTTCCTATCTTGGGTTTTTATTATGACATTTGTGATTGCCACATTCTCCGCGCGCGAGCGTGAACACCTGCATTCAATGTGTGCATCAGCATGTGCACTAAGCCGAATAGTTCTAAGCCTAATTAAACCGAATGATAAGATATAACCAACGTAAAATAATAATATAAAAAAATCATTCTGCAATTATATAACATAAATAGCAGGGCAGACTGTGTTATTTAGCCTTGGTATGGCAATCAGTCTAGGAGAAGGAAAACTCTGAATTCAAACCTGTTTAATTCCGCTTAAAAATTGACTTTGTGTTGCATCCTGTGTGGAGGGGTTGGTAAATACATAAACACCCACTCACTTGGCCTAAACCTATATATATATATATATATATATATATGGCCAAACTTGCAATAATACACATATACATGCACAGATGTCTAAATGTATGACCACATTCACGAGATATATATGTATTTGTGCACATATCTGCACGCAAGAGTCTAGAATGTCACACGTGTTAGATTTTTTCTCGATTTCTATTTCTTTCATGGGAACCCGAACAGGTAAAACCTTTCATGTCAAAGTGGACTTGGGAGTAATGGCAGTGATGGAGTAGTCCATGCTCCCCAGATCTCCAGAACTGAAGCCTCACCATCAAATACAGTTTAGTGTTATATCTAGGACACTAAATTCTGTTTAAGAGTACCATTAATCCTCTGCTGGGGGTACACTATATTATAAACCTTGCTGGGAGGGTGGACTGAAAATAAAGAATTAGCTTTCAACAGGTTTCTTTGTATAAACTTTGAGACAAGGTTGGTTGGTTTTTATGGCTTAATTACCAATGTGGATTACTTACTGCTAAATCCTCTTTATACATATATATTAGATATATTTGATTTTTTAAAAACATTTTGTAGATAACATTTTTAAATAAGCCATAGCTCATTTGTTTGCACACAGTTAAATGGTTTCAAGCATTGCTATTCTACTCTAATAATTCTATTTAACCCTGCTCATTCATTTGCACACAGCTAAATGGTTTCAAGTATTCTTATGTAATACTAACAACTCAGTTTAATGTCAGTCATTTGTTTATGCACATTAAATGGTCAAAACATGCTACTTGACTCATAGATGGAATCCTATCAGGTGCTACCACTCCGAGTTAGTGGACCTAGGAGTAATGGCAATGAAGGAGTATTCCCCAAAACTCCAAGAGTGGAGCGTCAACATTGGATGGTTTAATGTCATATCCGGGAAACTTGTTGGCAATGGGGAGTCTTAACCTCTCTGTCAGGGTATTCTACTGCCCCAGCTGATGGGGCTGGCTTTACAGTAAAGTCACACTGAAAGCATCAAGTCTTGTCAGGTCACCAAAGTTAAAAAGCAATAGATCTGTTCAGTTGCACTTTGGAGCAGGTTACGATTAATCTGGAAATTCTGTGCTTAACTAAGCAAATCTTAGTAAATAACAACAGGCCAGGAATGAGATTTCAATTATCATCAGAATCCATTTGTTGTAATTTGGCTGTTGAGTTTTAAGGAACCGGAAGTATTATAGCATTGTGTAAGGAAAATAGAATTACCGGTTCCACCATTGTTATTTGTGAATAAAAGGTGGTACAACTCGGTCAATGATTTGAGTCATGTTTCAAATTTATTACTGTTACCTTTTCAAGCTGCAAATTGTAACACCATTATTCATTATTTCTGATTTATGTGTCTCAGTGATTTTCCTTTAGATTTTGTCACATCTGTTTTCTGAGCTGATTTGGTGTCTGGCCTTACTTTCTTCAGGGGTTTTAATCCAGGGGTTGTTTTGGTACTTTTGACAGTGACAGATTGTTTATTTTGGTCTGATTCAAATGTTGAATACATTTTAAAGCTTCCCCTGGAGAAGACATTGTAAGAAAGCCATAACATTGTCCTCCAAGTAGACCAGAATCTGTCACTAATTTGGCACCAATAACCGTGCCATATTTACAGGGTGGAACAATAAAATTGTTGCCCTAGAAAAGATGACATGATTCCATTTCCGTTTAATGAAAACCATTTTTTTTTGTTGGAGACCATCTACTAGTTGGCCAGTTGTGTATAAATCCCAAGAGCAATAGGAGCCTTCTATCACGTCTGAAAGTGACACAGTGTTCAACGAGCGAGATCGGAGATGCGCCGTTGTACAACTCATGCTCTCTACCAATCCAAGTTATGACCACAGGACCATTGCCAGCACCCTCAAAATGCAAATCTGGATGGTTCAACGCTTGAGGGCACAGCTCAATGCATCAGACAACCCTTTGGAGGTGGCTGAGCAAAATGACACCGCCAGGAAGACCTGGACCAAGGAGTTCATCGAAAAGGTCCAGGCAATCATTGATGAAACTCCCCAGCGGCCTATTTGGCAGATTGCCAGAGATTTAGGCGTCTCACACACAACTGTGAAAGCATGTGTGAAGGAGGACTTGAAGTGTAGGTTCTACAGGTGCCAGACAAGCCAGATCTTGACTGAGAAGACAAGTCCATCAGGCCCCCTACTCCCCCGACCTGAACCCACTGGACTACTTCATTTGGTCATATGTCAAGAACATCACCAACATGACCTCCCACAACACCAAAGCCAGCTGATCGCTGCCATCCATCAAGTATTTGCTGAGCTCCCGCCGGCACTTGTGGAAAAGGCATGCTCCCAGTTCCGGATCCGTAACGAGGTAGTGATTGAGGCTGAAGGTGGCTACATTGAATAGATGTCAGCTCTACTACATAATCAAGTTACCTGAATTGATTTTTTCAATAAAAGTTTTAAAATAAAGCTGTAGTGTTGTTTTCTTTAGGACGATAATTTTATCGTTTCACCCAGTCGTAAAAATTCCTTTCAAATGAGTTGCTTTTGTGCTGCTACTCAAACCACTTTGGAATATAAAAACAACTTGTGAGTTTCAATTTAAAAAATACAACAAAAATTCAATGACAAGAACTTGCACTAAATTAAATATATGATTTTTTACCTGTGCTCATATTCAGTTTTTTTTTCTCATCTAGCCTTCTTAATTATCAGTTCCCATATTGTATTCAACTCCATACTTGGTCTACTCAGCCAGTCATTGTAGTCCAACATATATCCTGATTCCTTAAGGTGTCTAATTCTCCAATGTTCAGCCCTAATAATTATTTCAACTTTATCCCATAAGGGCTGATGATTTTCCTCCATACCCGACTTTTCAATCACACCTCGTATTACTGCCTTCCGATATTAGCTGGTTATGGCTAATGGAATCAGAACAGGTGACCCCCATGGTTTCAATAAAGGTCGTAGTTTGAAGTTTCATGAAGGTTTCTGAGTTCGACAAACACCTGAAGAAGGCCAGATGACATATCGGCCGAAATGTTGTGGAAATAACAGTAAAAATGAAGATAATAGTCCGAAAACCCTTAATGATAAAAATCCATGTGCATTGCTATTCACTAGATTTGCCTCCATGGTTTGTTGTATGGTCTCATAATCCATGGTTTTAGGCCAACCTGACCTTACCAGATTGTTGAGGTTCTTGCAACCCAAGCAAAATTTTCTTGAATCATCTGGTTACTGTTCTGCGATCAACTGCAACTTTGCCTTTCACCCAACAAATGTTTTTGGTTGTTTTCATGGCATTAAGGGCGAATTCAAACTAAATGCTATGCTTATCAGTGCAGCTTTCAGTTTCCACATGGTGTAAAACAATGCTTATATTTGCACAGCAACTACCCCTGTACTACCAACCATTGCAGGTGTCTCTCACAGTTCGGACTGCTTCAGCAATCTAATGCATTCCAAAATATTGCGAAATTTTCTACTAATTGTTGTATTAAAAGCTTTAAAAACACCAATATATTATTAAAAGCTTTAAAAACACCAATATATTATTAAAAGCTTTAAAAACACCAATATATTATTAAAAGCTTTAAAAACACTTAACCCTTTAAAAGAGTTTTACAAGAAAATATGCAAAATATCACAAATAGTTTATCTGTTAAAAAGGAAAATATCTTTGAAAAATAAAATGATTAATGATAGCATCAAATGTTTTAATTTATCAAGTGCAACTACTTAAAAAAAAATGGGCTGTGTTCTATAGAAAAGCAAAAGTACCTGGTAACCTTGTATTTTTTTCTCTTGGATGGTTTACTAGTCTTTGAGGGATACCATTTTATGAATTGACAGTTGGTGCCAACCAAAAGAAAGAGGTGAGATGAAGAACACATGGCTTCTCCAAAGATTTTGAATAAACGTGACTTGGTTGAGATTGTGTGACTGTCCATGCTTATTCTTTCTTCCTTTCTCTTGTCATTTGAACAGACTTCATTTTTTTTTTCTAGCTCTTCATCTTTTCTTTTTTGAGTGGCAGCATTTGTTACTTTATATCAAGCAGTGATCAAACTGAACTGAAATAATGCAGTGTGACTCCAGCCTGGCCTGTGAGTGTCAGATCCTGTTCAGACAAGTCCATTGCCAGAAAACAGAAGAAATCAAAATCTTCATGTGCCAATGCTCTTCGATAAATCAGAGCTTAAATTACAGGAGGAATTTTTTTATCAATTATATTTTTCTTGCTTGTTTTATTTATTGAAAAAAAAAAATTATTCTTTCAAGTTTAAATAAACTTTTTTTGACAGTTGAATTGATACTTTTATATTTAATATGGTTGACAAAATCCAGATTTTTGATTTTAAAAAAAAAAAAGGAAAAATGGGAAAGTTAGATTTAAAGAAATAAACATAATTATTAAAACAAAATACTGAAATAGATTTTTGTCATGATTGTATAAAAATTAATATTGAAGAGGAAATTTTCTGTTGTCACTTATTTTAAAGAAATATTCATGTTTTTGTTTGTGGTTATTGCTCATTAGACAATTCCATCTTTTGAGTCTAAAAATTTAATTGCATTTCCTTTTGGAAAGCATTAATTTTTGCAATTATCAGACTTCTCTAAAGTCAGTGCTGATTTCTTTGAATTCTTCCTAACAGGGTTAATGCATACTAACCCTGAAACCCCTAACCAGAGGGAAACCTGTCTGGGAGCCCAAAAATAGCAAGTTTCAGCTTTGCTTTGTGCAAGTTTAGATATTAACTGTGTCCAGTTGTCCTGGGGGGAAAATAGAATATTAATAGGGTACAACCCTTTCAGAGAGCAGATATTTTAAAGAAGGAGACAAATTATAAACAACTGCTAAAGGATGAAAAATTTTTTAGAATTTTGGGGTCATTTTTTTCTTTCTTTTTTTTTTTTTTTGATATGTCCAGATCCATGAAAAAATACTTTTATAATCCTTGTGCCAAGACAGCTGTCAGCCTTGCTTTTTGATTTGAAAATAATTAGTGTTTAGATAAATTGTATTTACTGTATATGACAACATATAAGGAGCACTTTTTTTTTTACTAAAATATATTTTGAATTCCTTTGCATCTTATATGCCATATGTAGGTTTAAAATTTGCGATAATCTGCCAAAATTAGCTACCTGGCAACTCCTGTTAGCTTATAATTTAGAGTAACTTTCATATACCCATGGTCATTATTTCAAAGGCTATTATACTGTTAAAAGTGTTATCATTGATAATATTCATGATATTAATTTCATCATGTTGAATATTGGTACTTTGTTCCGCTAAAACTTTTTCTTGATTTGCCCTGCTGAAATTGAGGTGTGCCTTACATGCCATCAAATACGGTATTTGTAATTTTTATTGTTGAATTGTCCATGTATAGAGAATGGTAGGTCCCATCATTGTACATCATGAGGTTGTAATAAAATTTGTATTTTATACGAATACCATTTGATGAAACTTGATACGAAGAGAGGTGGGTGCATTGAGACCCTGTCACTGGCTCTGCTTGGGAATAAGGTAACATTAAAAAGCCTTAACGATTAATCAGTTGGGCAGAACTCAAGAGTCAAGTAACCCTTCTCTTATTACCTATAACCACGGAGGCTGCATTGAATTAACATACTACCTCTTTACTCTGTCAGTGGGGCTCAGAATACACTGGCTGTATCCCCTGCACTGGGGTGAGACCCTCCCTCTAAAAAATGAGGTTTACTTACTATGACACTAAGCTGCATTTGATGGTGAGGCTCCATTTTTACAAACCTGAGGAGTGTGATTTACTCTTCATTGCTTTTACTCCCAATTCCACTCTAGGGTCAGGGGTTAGTCTTTATGACATAGTGGCTAATGTCATCATCATCATCATCATCATATCGTGCTGGCAGCACGGATATCCCTGACCCTCTGTCGCCACTCCTCCCTATCGTTCATCGCCCTAGGTAGGTCTTCAGGACAACATCCTGTATCCTCACATAGCTGCTGAATGTACATTCGAGCTGGTCGTCCTGCTTTTGCGCGGCCATGTGTGGGGATCCATAAGAGTACATCTCTTATGAGTTCATCTCTGCTTCTCCAGCAGTGTCCTGCATGTCTGGTTCGTCTAACTTGAATAGTTTTCGTGATAGGGGGCAGGTGGCCGTACAGTTGGTGTCTTGTGGGGTGTTGCTGCCAGGACTTCTTAGTTATGATTTAAATAGTACGATGAACGTTCCTCTACATGAAACCAGCCAAAACAGACAGGTTCACTCTGACTGTGAGTGGTAGTACTTGTTAGGGTCCCATCTTTAAGTCAAATAGATCTGTTTGCAAAGTATTCTTAGTCGATAGGAATGAGTGCAAAAAACAACAGCACAAAAAAATATAAATATGAATTTACAATGAACATGATTCTCTAACCTTTAAGCATAACATAATACTTGACAGATGGATGTGCCATTAAAATCAATACATTGATCTATGAATCAATTACACTACCTCTGTCCCATAATAGTTTTGGTTTCATTGTTTAATGACATATCAACCTTCATGGGTTATCTAGTGCTAAAGCTTGCCCAGTCAGCTGGAGCTGTAGAATATGCTGACTGCACCTCTGCAGACGGATAAGACCCCCACCCAACGAGTGTCCTGGATATGACACTAAACAATCAGATGGTGAGGTTCCGGTGATGCTGGGGCTTTGGGGAATGTGGATCACCCCTTCATTGCCATTGCTCCCATGTCCACTCTGGTAGCACCTGATAGGGCCCTATCTATGGGTTAAATAAAACTAACTGTTTACTTATGCTAAACTGAATTGTTTGAAATAGAACTGTTTGACTGAACTGAATAGCATGAAATAGAAATCTTTTTCACAATTAAACTGTGTACTTAGGCTAAACTGAGTTGTTTGAAATGGAACTGTTTTTGACATTGAAAATTTACTTACATTAAACTGAATCATTTAATATAGAACTGTTTTGACATTTAACAGTGTGTTAACAAAATCTGTACTTATACTAAGCTGAATTAGCTGAATGAGAACTGTTTGAATAAACCAAATAGCTCAAAATGTTTTTGACAATCAAACGGTGTACTCATGCTGAACTGAATTGTTTGAAATAGAACTAACTTTTTGCATAAAATTGGATTTGGCGTTAAATAACCTACAAAGGTTGTTATGCCATAAAACCCAAACAACCAACCTACTGATGCTAAAGCCATCCATGGTGAAGGACAGGAGTGATATTAATGCATAGTAAGAGGGGAAAAAAAGAAGTTCATAATTTTCCCTCGGATATTCAAATACCATAGTCCAATAAGTTAGCTTCTACACAATGTTTTATGCTTGGAATGTTGGAATAATATCCTTTTGCTACATCATTAAATTTTATTAATTTTTAACTACTTGAATGGCATGACACAACACTTTGTTTTTTAGTTGTTGATAAAAATACAGGATTAATTATCAGTCCTTGGAAAATTCAAAAAAGAGACACGGGTAAACTGGAAGTCTGGAGAAGGATTGGGGCTATCCTGACCACAACACTTTTGTGATCAGTTAGAATACTGAGAAGAGTTCTAAAGAGCTGAAGAGACTTATTGCCATTCAGACTTGAGTGAAAGCCGTCAGTTAATACAGGTGTGAAAACTAATTTGGCCATGCTGACAAATGATTTATGTATAAAGCAGAATTTCTCGTGGAGAAAGAGATGCATACAAACGGACCCCCCCCCCATCACAGGCAGAAGAGCAGACCTCGTGTTAATTGACAACAAGAAAATAATTTGTCATTGAGTGAATTTTACCTTTCCAACATGCCATGAAGTAAAAATGAAAGCAAGCAAAAGTAGAGACAAATACCAGGATCTTGCTGGAGAGCTGAAAAACTGCATGTTGTATCATAGTAAGGAAGAGATACACAGTGAAATAGAGTGAACTATTTATTTACTGAAGTGATACAGTCCAACAAATATAAGTCTCGTGCTATTTGTGTTGCATCCAAAGTTGGTCTTACTACTGAGAGATCTTTCAGTACTGACTGTGCTTAAGAAACATGAAGTCTTTTATTCCTCTGAGATACAGGAAGTCATGGGCTACAAGCCACTATACAACACTGCAAAACATGATGGTTAATAACAATTATAGTCAGGAGAGATGGAATAATCTCCAAAGGCCTGAAAAAGAGATAGGGTGAATAGGAGACAATCCAGACCACAGCACTGTTTGAATTGACTAGAATACATAAGGTAATCCTGGAGACTTAAGGCATCCTACTACCACTATTAAAAGTGGTGTGAAAAACTTGAAAGGAGTCAAATAAAACTTGCATTATACACTTTTACTCAAACCCCCAATTTTGACTTCATCCTTAATGTCCAGCTTATTTTAGAAATTGTGTATTAGAAGCAAAGATTAAACATACAAAAATTAGATTATCATCATTGACAGTATGGATTATCTTGATTCTCTCAGTCATCTGTTCTGAAAAAATTTTATATTTGTTTAATGAAACAAAAAAAATTAGAAAACTATAAACATTCTATTTCAGAACTGTGTGATGTACTTCGTATTCAAAATTTATTTAAGAAACTTAATGCATTTCATTAAGAAAAAAGAAAAATCACATCAATTTATCTATTGGTAGATTCTCTCTATAGCATCCTATGTCCACACAAAGTTAATGAATATAGGTTTTTGCTGATCAGCCATCACTCTTGATAGGTTCTTTCTAAAGCTGATGGTGAGGCTCCAGTAATGTTAGAGCTTTGGAGAATGCAGAGTACCCCTTAATTGCCATTGCTCCCAGGTCCGCTCTGGCCCGGAATGGTAGCACTTGACAGGGTCCTATCTATGGGTCGAATAGAACCATTTGACATTTAAACTGAGTGTAGACAAATGACTGAGGCTAAATTGAAGAGTTAGAAATAGAACTTTTTGGTCATTTAATAGTGTGTAAACAAATGGCTGATATTTATTTTAATTGTTAGTGATAAAAACAATACTTGGAACAATTTAACTATATGCAAAAGTATGAGCTTAGGCTCATTTAAAACCTTTATCAACAAAATGAGTTTACTAATCATATATACTTAATATATGTGTATAAAGAGCATTTGGCATTAAATAACCTGCAGTGGTTGATATGCCATAAAACTCAACCAATCCAAATCATATATATATGATATATATATATAAAGAGGATTTGGCATTAGATAACCTACAATGGTTGATATGCCATAAAACCCAACCAAACCTAATCATATATATTTAATATATACATATGTATAAAGAGGATTCGGCATTAAATAACCTACAATGGTTGATGTGCCATAAAACACAACCAAACCAAATCATATAATCTATATGTATAAAGAAGTTTTGGCATTAAATAACCTACAATGGTTGATGTGCCATAAAACCCAAACAAACCAAATCATATATATAATGTATATGTATAAAGAAGTTTTGGCATTAAATAACCTACAATGGTTGATATGCCATAAAACCCAACCAAACTTGCTAAAGATTACATCACATGTTCCATGTTTGATGGATAGTCAGTGTCCCTCTTCTCAGATTGCACAGTTTTATTATTTTTTGTTTTTTAATTCTGTTTAATTGCAAAGCTGAATATTTAATTGATTGCAAAGAAAACAAATTATTCCTAATCTTTGTCAAGATGTCCATTTTTAATATGATAATCAATATCAATTTTTAATATGATAATCAATATTAATTTTTGATGTGATTATTTTCAATCAATCATTTTCATTGTTGCATTTCTAATTCCTAAAATGTCAATTAAATTTAAGTTAATCTTGGACCACAAATGATTTGTTGGAAAAGCAGTTAGAATATGTTTTCCTTCTTTATTCAATCTGAAATGTATTAAAAGAAAAAATTGCCCTGTATATACAGTTACATGCATAAAGCTGTAGCCTAATGATAAAGAAAATGTTTATTTCATGCAACAAATATTTACTTTTCAATTGAAAATTATTCAGCAAAAATTTCAGATCCACCATTATGGTGAGATATCTTTTAAGAAATTTTTTTGTTCTGGGCTTATCTCTCTGGCATTGAATTGAATCATGGAAAAGCAATATGAACATATTCACAGGTAAATCTTTCTGATAAAACAAAACTCGAATTCTTTCAGACTGTAGCCATGTCAGTACTATTGTATGATTGCACTACTTGGGCTATAACATAATGCTCGGTGGAAACTGTGTAAGGATGATGTGTGCTGTTTTAAATATATCTTGGAAGCTGCACCCCACAAAACTGCAAATTGTACAGCCACTTACCTCCTATCTCATAAACCGTCCAACTAAGACAAACAAGACTTGCTGAGCACTGCTGAGGAAGTAAGGACAGACTCATATGTGATGTCCTTCTAATGACTCCAACTCATGGACACACCAGTCTTGGCTGATAGAAATGGATGGCGAAAAAGAGAGTTAAAGGAATCCATGTTGTCGACACACGAGATAATATGCAGATCTACTTTGACCAGTCTAGAAGAAGGGAAATTTCGAATTCAAGCCAACAGAACTCTGAAAAAAAAAAAAAAGGACTTTGTGTCACATCTTGCTCATGTAGCGGTGGGGTCTTGGCTAAGTGGGTGTAATTATAGTAATATCACACTTCATGCTATGCCTTGGAGAATGGCATAAATCCATCATGTCTCCCAAAAACTATGGGTTAATAGTAGGGTAGACTATTTTCTCCATCCTTCCTAAGTCACCCTCTATAGAAGAAGGAGATGCATGAATTCAAACCAGTAGTACTCTGGTTAAAAATTGATCTTGTGCCACATCCTGTCCATGGTGGAGAGGTTGGGTAAATCCATACTTTGAGCAGTAGCGTCTTCTTTATTTATGTGATCAGGGATTTTGTTCAAGTATATCAGTGTATAACTGGTGTGTTGTGAGTAGTAAGGGTTGACACACATGTAAGATAAGAGATATTTGGTTACAGAGAGAAAAACAGTTTGCCGACTAATGTAAGCAACCTAAGTCGTTTTTTGTTAGAAAGACAGACAGACAGACAGTCTAGTCTAGAGCAAGCACCGCTCTAAATCGTCCTCAGATCAGTCCATTCTGTGGGGGGTTCCTGCCACTACACAACAATAACAAATATATTTAAGAATAAAATTTTGCATGCTATTTTTTATTAGTTGATATTTTTTATTTTGTCTTGTTGTCCTAGCAGTTCTTTTAAAGGATTGTTGTTTAGCTAATCTGAAGCTAGTATTTAACATGAGGCACCCAGTTAGAGTCAAACTCATTGATAATGGTCTCACCTAGCTTATTCACTATTTTACTATTCAAGTCACCCAAGCACAATTTTTAGTTGCAATTTGTTAATACCATTTCAAGACCAATTGTTGATTTTGATGAAAGCATGTTCGGAAAGATAATAGGTTGAAATAATATTTCACTCTAACTGATAATTTCATCATTGAATATTTACTCTGATATGTTTTTAACTTGATGGTTTTTAAACATGTACTGAAAGCAGAAAGATATAAATGGACATTCAATATTTACTATATATAAGACATAGTCACTGATATATAAATATACACACTGGGAATGTTTTATGTACATACGTGTGTATTTGTCTTTCCGTAGAAAGAGAAAGATTATTTTTTAATCTCATTTTCCCAAAGATGAATGCTTTCTATCTTTATATGTCAGTACTAATGATAAAAAGAGGCCAATTGATTAGTGTTTTAGTCCTTAGTGGAGGGTGACCCGAAGGTTCCCTTTTCAATAGCTACTACACCAAGGTGTAGGGGAGGGCACAACTACATTCCCTGGATTGCTCCACTTTACCCTTGATCCTCACCTTATAGTGCTGAGTGTTAAGCAAGGCAGCATCAAGTACCATTTTTTTTTGAGTCTTTTGTATGACTCAACCTGGAATTGAACCCCGGTCTCCCTTGACCATTGAAGAACACTTTACTCATTATGCCAATGCCCCAGTTACTGTAATATTCCTTTGTGAATAAAATAAATTATATCTATGTATTCCTTTGTGTGCTTCTTTGCTTCCATATATGCATAAAATGAATTACTTAAAAAAAAAGAAAGAAAAAGGAATTAGAAAGAATTCAGATAAAACAAAATAGCCTATAACTTTATTTACATTACAAATTCAAAAACTCTAGCAAAATCTTCCATTTAATTTCTTTCCCGTTTTTTCTTCTCTGTAAAACCAGGAATCTTTTACTAAGTTGTCTTGGTATTGATCCTTGATCGAATGGATCCAATAGAGAAGCAACAACCATCCATCTTTTTCATTCTGTTTCAAGCATCTTAATTTTCTGAATAGGTTTAGTGGAAAAACATGTGTATAACACTCTGTCTTGTATTTTAAGGCCTTTTTTGTATTTTGGTAATAATATCTTGTTTGAAGCACAAACTTACAAAATCAGAACTATTAATTTCAATTCATTTACAAGGAATTGGTTCACACCAATATCCAAAGCCAGTATACATATTGATTATTGATTTGTTGCTAAGTACTTTCAAGTGACTCCTTTATCAGTATAGCCTTGATTCTCTATTTATGTGCTAACTTGATGCTTTCAATGATCATTGGAAAAAAAAGACTTGCTCAGGATCTCCCTTCTTCCTTTGTCTCTCACTCAAATATTCTCTGTTGATAAACAAAAAGGAAAGAAATTATTAACATATAACAAAAAGATCCAGAAAGTGTTAGGTCCTTTAAGAATTTGGAAAATCCCAGCTTTTCACAGGTCACTCTATTAGTAAACTGTGAATTATCCTGACTTTTTGAATTGATTGATCAGTTTGAACAGAATATAAACTCATCTGGGGTTGTTTTATGCGTCGAGGTTAGGGAATTGTATACATTGTACATTTAAATTAGATTTTTTGTGTAAATGTTTCTTGAGTTTTTATGTACACTTAAGTGTTGTATACCGTAATACATATACAACCATAAATATAAGCAGAAACATAACCAAACATAATATACGAACTTCAATGAATGAACAAATACACTTCTTTATAAAAATGTCTCTCACACTTTATTCTCGAAAGGGTGATGTTTCTTGTGTGTGAGAGATGAGTTGGAGATGGGGACAGACTGTTATTTTGACACAAGTTCTTCACGCGACCATAGCAGCACTTCTTCCTCATCTTGGCTGGGTTGCTCAACCGTAGGTCACTGAGGGCCCAAGCCCTCTGTCTGGAGCTGGTTCTCACTCCGCAGGCATCCTGTCTCCAACTGACTCGAACCGTCTGTGCACCTGGTTATATTATTGTTTTACGCCCACCTGCTTCCGCTGTTCTTCCGCTTATTTACACAAGTGCATCTCTTGATTGACGGCTCAGTTGAGGGTTCAAATATAACAAAGATATAAAGTATTCCTGTCTAATACAAATAATTTCCAAACAGGTTTGTAAGATGGAATCCTAGAAGATACCATAACTCCTAAGTTCAAGTAAGGACTATGAAGGGATATTCCATACTCCCCAGAGCTCCAACAGCCCAGTCGGCTGGGGCTATAGAAAACACTGACTGCATCTCTGCAGAGAGGTAAGACTCCTCAAACAATTGTCTCTGATATGACACAAAACTATCTGATAATGAGGCTCCACTAATGCTGGAGCTTTAGGGAGTGCAGAGTACCTCGTCACTGCCATTGATCCCAAGTCCACTCTCTTCTGAAGTGGTAGCACCTGACAGGGTCCTCTCTATGGATCAAATAGAACTGTTTGACATTTAAGATGTGTCTAAACAAAGGAATTGTGTTAAATTGTTAGAAAATGAACTCTTTGACCATTTAACTGTGTGTAAACAAATGACTGATGTTTAATTGAATTTTTACTGATACATAGCAATACTTAGAACCATCCAACTTAGTTGACTTATGTGAAATTGAATTGCTAGAAATAGAACTGTTTGTAATTTAACTGTGTGTATCAACAAGATGTGTTTATAAATATATCATGTGTGTAAAAACCAGATTTGGCATTAAATAACAAACAATGGTTGATAGGCCATAAAACCAAACCAAATCAGAGATCCACAACTAGAGCCTCACTATCATATACAGTTTAGTTTCATACCCTGGACACTCTGTTTTTAGGGGCTTTACTCCTCCGCTCGAGATGCAGAGGAGTAAAGCTTCAGCCATGTTTTTGTAGTAGATTTTACTGGTGATTCTTGTTGCCTTCTCTACTTTTCATATATATAGAGTTGACCAATTCTTTTGTAGTAGATTTTACTGGTGTTTCTTGTTGCCTTCTCTACTTTTCATATATATAGAGTTGACCTATTCTTTTGTAGTAGATTTTACTGGTGTTTCTTGTTGCCTTCTCTACTTTTCATATGTATAGAGTTGACCTATTCTTTAGTTTAACTGCCCAATCAGCTCTGATATTTCACATATAGTCAAGGGATGAAGTTGATTCATGTTTCTCTCAATGGCTTTAGCACTAAGTGAACACAGACATCTTTAGCCAGAGCTGGAAGTGTTTGCAGGTTTCATTTTCCATGTCTATTCTCTTTCTTAAAAGTAAAAAGAATATCATGCCATTAGATAAGAATAAACAATATTTTAATACTGTCTGCATTGTCTTTAGAGGAGGATTTGGTAATTTTAGATGTGCCATTTACACTGCCTTTTTGCTTCTTTATACCTGCTTGTTTAACTCAATTCTATTTGAGGAATTAATAGACAAGTCTGTATACCTTGGTAGCAATAACTCATCTACTGAAAATGGTGTCATGATGCACATAGGTTAATCATGAAATTCTACGAACTGGTTATCAATTGGATAAAGTGGCAATTCTTCCAGGCGCTATTTTTATCAGTTCTTTGGTATGGTTACACTGCTTGGATTCTCGCAAAACATTTTGAAAAAAGCTATATGGGAACTACACGAGGATGATGCATTTTGTTTTGAAGCCGCACCTTACATATCAGCAACTATATAGCTACTTACCTCCCATCTCACAAACCATCCAAGTAGGATGAGCAAGAGGTGTTAGAGAAGAAAGGATGAATTCATAAGAAATGTTCTCTTATAGATTTCTTTACATGGCTGACCAGTGTTGGGTGACCAACAAAAACTTAAATTTTTTAGTTCTAAAACACTGGTTGCCGTCTTGAGAACTTTGAAATAGCAATGATTAATAGGGACAAATCGTGATAGTCAAGAATATCCATGCTCCCAGCATGCTCTGGTGAAGATGTATATGGCTACCAATGAAGAGAATCTTTAATAGCTATTAAAATCCATCTAAAAATACACTCCCTCTGTTTAGAATGATCAAAGTTTCAGAGAATGTTATGCTTTTCTCACGAACCACTGTTAGAGATTTGATTTTTACTAAGCTTCTTTTTTTTTTTAACCTACAGGCCTCAAGTTGTTTGAAATACCTGTTAAAACTAAGTGGTCTTCCATCACAAAAATGAACTGACTTATCTTTGCTTAACTGGTGATAACTACTGCTTTTTGCATGAGTTGATTGTAAGTAAGTTTCTTTTTTACTTATTGTACCACAGTTTATACTGAATAAAAAGTCTGCTTCATCACAGAAATTTTTAGATATTTCTAATTAACACAAATTGGGTATCATTTTAACTAAGGTATTGACCAGGATTCAAATACTGATTTTCAAAGTTGGTAAAGTTTCCTCATTTAAAAGTGTAACACAGTCTGCCTTATCCAATTTCATTTTCAGCTTAGTTTCAGGACTAGCCTATTGGTATAATGGTTAGAGTGTCCACCAATGGTCCAAGAGACCCGAGTTCAGTCCCAGGTTGAGTCATACCAAAGACTCAAAAAATGGTACTTAACACTGCCTTACTCTTGATCCATACCTTATAATGCCGAGTCTTAAGTAAGTGGAGCAATCCAGGGTGAGAAGTTGCACCCTTCCTTACATGCAATGGAGGGGTGAAATTGATTCCGAGATACTTTTATATGCAGTTATTGACACTAATCTACCAAAAAGTGCTACAGAGAAAAAAATAGTTAAATACTTGATTTGAAATAGAAAATATTTTGCTCACTCATCATATCACTATTTTCTTTTATTTGAAAATAAAAAGCAAAAACTCTAGAAATATTTTATGAAGATATGTAACCATATTCCAAATATTACTGACATATACATGTAGGCTCTTAAATCATAACTTTGTGTCTCCTTAATACCAGTTCTTAATTATCTGCTAATTACTTATTAACTTAATTATGAAGGTGTCATTAATTGAAGATGATTGGTACAATGAAAGCCGCTGAGATTTGGCCTTGCTTTCCTCTGTGAAAGTTCTACGGGGTTGAATGAGACACATCCATTCCAGGTTTGCAAGTGACATTTAGCTAATTGGATGCCTTTCCACCAAAGACCTCAATACTCTTGAGAATATATTGCTTGTTAGAAGAGAAAATCCTGAATCGTGCAGTGGACTGAAAACTGTTTGAGGTTCTAACTTAATAACCAAAATGATGAGTGAGGCTTGTGCCAAGTTGTTGAAAGGTCTTATTACTATGTAAAGGATGGATCATAAATTCAGGTTCATCACTAAGAGAGGACTTTGTGTTGCTAAAGAAAAAGGATAGGAAACAAAATCTTAAATGAAGTAATTCTGATATGCACTGGGGTGAATAAAAAGTTTTGCTATAATTTGGTATGTGCTAGTTTGTGATGGTATATCACATGACTGAAAGATTTCAAGCCATTAAAAGTACCTCTAGTGGTTGGTAGTATCATACTAGTTGATGTGCAGATATCTTAGGTATTTCTTCACTCCATAGGTGATCTAAAAGCTATACAGCTAAATGTGCGACATAGCCTAATAAACCCAGGCACCTGGGGCTGAAAAATTGCTGACTGCATCTCTACAGAGAGGTAAGAGCCTGTCACCAATAACAAACGTCCAAGATATCCCATTAAACTATCTGATGGCGAGGCTCAAGCTCTGGAGCTTTGGGGAATGTGGAGTACCACTTCATTGCCATTTCTCCCTGGTCCATTCTAACCTGGAGTGATAGGACAGGATCCTATCAGGTGCTATCTGGAGTTGTAGCGTGGCCGTCACAATAATACAATTATTGGTATTATTGTGACGGCCATGGCTGTAGCACCTGATAGGGTCTTATAGAACTGTTTGACATTTAAACTGTGAGCAAACAAATGACTAATATTGTATTGTTTGAAATCGAATTATTTGACTATTTAACTGTGTGTAAACAAATGACTGATGTTTAATGAAGTTGTTATTGATACCTAGCAATACTTGGAACAATTTATCTGTGTACTAATGAATGGGTAATGTTGAATAGAATTATTAGTGTTGATAAGCAATACTTGAAACTCTTTAACTGTGCCTAAATTGAATTGTTTGTGTTAGATAGCGATGCTTGAAACTACTCAACTGTGTGCAAATAAAACTCTTTGTTAGATAGCAATGTTTGAAACCATTTAAGCGAGTGCAAACAAATGATTAATACGAAATAAAACTATTCCTGCTAGAATATTTGGAACCATTTAACCATTGCAAACAGTAGTAATATTAGTGTTCAAACCAATTTGCTTTGACTCATTTAAAAATAAAAGGGGGTGTCCTCGTGGTGTAATGGTTAAATTGATGGACTGAGGAATCGTAGCAAGCGAGTTTGAACACCAGTCTCGGTATTGAGTTCACTTTTGGACAAATACCCTTGGGAAAGGTATGAACCCCCTTATCCTTCCAGCTATGGGTTAAATAGCACCACTACTGTTCTTCTAGAAAGATGGATTTGGCATTAAATAACCTACAAAGGTTGATATGCCATTAAACAAAGAAACTTTAAAAATAAGATTACCTACAAATTATTGACTTAGAAATCATATGTATAACCATTAAACTGTATGCAAATAGATGATCTCTGGCTTATCTAAATATGTTATCTACTAACTATCAATTCATAATACTTAAAAAGAGGATTTGGCATTAGATAACCTACAATGATTGATATGCCATAAAACTCAACCAAATCCTAGTCTGATTCAGGAACTTAGGCTTTACGAGTTCAAAAAACCAGAGAATTCAAGAAATTTTCTTTGAGTTATAAGAACTTCAATGATCAGACAAGGTTAGGTAGTCCTACATTGATGGATTTTGAGGCTATGCTTCAAGCCATAGAGGCAAATCAGACAAGTAACCTTTAAGCTTGGCATATCACAGTCCAGTTGTGTTCATAACCTCAGCAAAAGTTTCTAGATCAGCTGAATAGTGCCTCTCATTACCAAAAAATCATAAAACTTTTGACTCACTCCAATATATATATATATATATATATATATATATATATATAACTTTTTTAATCTTAGGTTGGTATATAGATTTTATTTCCACTATTTACTCCTACTCTGTTGATAGAGCTTAGAATATTCCTACTGTGTTTGCTATGGAAGGGTAAGACTCCCCCCACCCTGTGTAAAAAAGAAGTGGTGTCCTAAGTATGACATTAAACTGCACTGGTAGTGAGGCTCCAGTCCTGGGAATGTGGTGTATTCCTTCATTGTCATTACTTACAAATCTACTGTGCCTGTTTAGGTCGCATCTGTATCGATGTATTTAAAAATTATTTGTATTCAATAGGAATTCTTGGCAACCATATAATGGTAAATTATTTGTATTAAGAATAATTAAAGTTATAATTGTTAACTAAGGATTATTACTTGATACCATAAAATTATTACTTCTTACATTGTGTGGGAATTAATTGGATTAGATAGGAATAGTTGATATAAAAGTATACAGGGTGCAGAAATAAAATGAGGAATATTCTAGTACGATAATAAATGACTCTGTTATAAAACAAGATGGATTTTAACTTTAAAAAACGAACAACAAAATAAGAAGATAGTATTTACCAACCCCTCCGCTCAGGCAGGATATGACACAAGGTCAATTTTTAAGCGGAGTTTAACAGGTTTGAATTCAGAGTTTTCCTTTTCCTAGACTAGTTGCCTAACCAAGGCTGAAGAAGCTACTGTCCTACTATTTACCCATAGCTTGAGGGAGAATTATTGGATTCATACCTTCCCCAAGGGTATTAGTGCTATGTGAAATGCAATCAGTCTCGTCCAGGATTTGAACTCATGTCGCCGTGTCCATTTCCTACGACGATAACGACTACACCACGGGCACCTCCATAAAATAAGAAGATAGACTCAAAAAAGTAAATTTACTCAATATGGCCACCTTTTCTTGAGATTATTTTATCAATTTGATGAAATGATTTGCATACCTTCAAAATAAAGTCTTTGGACATTTTATTCCATTCCTCTACAAAAGCGGTCTTTACAGAACCAATATTTGGATGGGAAGTTGCATTGGTTTTGTTTTCTAAAACACCTTATGTAGCATAATCAAGGGGGTCAAGGACTGGGCTTGATGGAGGCCATAAAGAAACTCCAATTATTTTGGATCTTTTTTTTTTGCTTGGTTTTGGCATTAAGCAAATCATAGATTCTTTGTTGTTTCTTTTCTTGCTCCTTCATATTGGGCTGAATTTTAGTGAAAAAGTACTTGAATTATGGAGGTAATCGTGAAAATTTAGATTTATTGCATTTTTTTCAAAAATTGAATAAATCAAACTAAAAAAATGAAAAAAAAATTATTCCATATTTTGTTTCTGCAGCCAATAGAAATAAATTATAAAAGACAAATGAAAGCATAATTTAAAAAAATACCATGGAACATTGAAAATCTAGTTATTTGTCAAATTTTTCCAAATGAATCAAATTTTAGCTTTCGATAAACTCATATGGAGTTGACATGCCATTAAACAAACAAACCCAACCAAACTGTTCCTTTATGAACATCTAACAAATAGCTGGCTACATAAAAGACTTGAACCTTTGTCAAGTCATGTGGTCAAATAAAAGATTTTTGTACTTTATGTTGGTTTGGATTCTTTGTTTAATGGCATATCAATCTTCATGGGTTATTTAATGCTAAAGCCATCCTTGTCAAAGAACAGTAGTGGTACTAGTCCACAGATGGGGAGATAAGTGGGAGTCATACATTTCCCTTGGATATTAGTCTGAAAGTGAACATAATAGCTCAGCTGAAGTTAGAACTTGCTTACTTTGATGTTGCAGTCCAGTACACTCGTGACTATGCAATGAGGACTTCCCACCCACAATTTTTTGAACCCATTTGACCAAAAATAGCATATATTTTGCAGTCTGTTTACCTCCAGTGACCTCAAAGTTCACCTCATATAGTTTATATCAGAGCCATAGGTAAAAATCAATATCCATACCAAAGAAAATGATAACAATCCCATTGCCCAGTCGGCTGGGGCTGTAGAATACACCGACTGCACCTCTGCAGAGGTAAGACCTTCGCCTCCCAATGAGTGTCCTGGGTATGATACTAAACAGTCTGATGGTGAGGTTCCAGTGATGCTGGAGCTTTGGGGTATGTGGATTACCCCTTCATTGCCATTGCTCCCAGGTCCACTCTGGCTCGGAATGGTAGCACCTGGTAGGGCTCTATCTATGGGTTAGATAGAACTAAACTGCATACTTATGCTAAAAAGAATTGTTTGAATTAGAACTGTTTGACTAAACTGAATAGCTTAAAATTGAAATGTTTTTGACAATTAAACTCTACATAGATTTAAACTGTGTGCTTATGCTAAACTGAATTGTTTGAAATGTAACTGCTTTTGAAATTGAAAATGTACTTACACTAAACTGAATTGTTTAATATAAAACTGTTTTGACATTTAACTGTGTGTAAACAAAATCTGTACTTATACTAAACTGAATTAGAACTGTTTGAATAAACTGAATAGTTTGAAATAGAAATGTTTTTAACAATTAAACTGGGTACTCATGCTAAACCGAAATGTTTGAAATTGAACTATTTGCATAAAAATGGATTTGGCTTTAAATGACCTACAAAGGTTGATATGCCCTAAAAATCGGCCAGCCAATAACAACCCCAAGTACTTTCTATTTTGCTCTGATCTACAGATGTATGATAGTATAAGTTAGTCTCTACTTAGTTCTACTCACAGGGAGAAATTGGTAAAATATCTTTATCAAAGTTTTCTGGCCATAGCTTCAACTCTGTCCACTGATTCTATTTTCTGGCCGGTGTGTTCATTTTGGCTATGCCTCTTCACAGAAAAATTTATGACAGCCCACTCAAGAGGAGCATTGGTATTATACAAGAAAGTTAATATTATATCCAGGATAAATTAATGAAAATTACAATAGAAAAATTTCTGCCCAGTGTTTTTATTTGTTGATTTAATCTGAGTATAATTTTCTTGTTTAGCCAATTGGGTTTTATGGCATATCAACCATTGTGGGTTATTTAAATCCAAATCCTCTTTATACATATATATTGAATATGATTTTTAAACACATTTTGTAGATAGCATTTTTTAAAAAGCCTGATCTCTTTTTTTTTTGGTACACAGTTTAATGTTTTCTAGCATTTCTATCTAACACAAAAAATTCTATTGACAATGAATCATTTGCTTGCACTCAGTGAAGTGGCCACATGTGTTGCTACTTAACGCTAATTCTTTTGAGCACTCTGCATTCTTTTGCCCACAATTAAATGTTTCCAAGTATTGCTATGTATTACAAACAATTCAACATCAGTCATTTGTTTCTATTTCTAACAATTCCAATTATTTGTATGCACTCATTTTGAATATCAAACTGTTCTATTAGACTCACTGATAAGACCAGATCAGGTGCTATCACTCTGGGCCAGAGTGGACCCGAGAATGATGGCAATTGAAGACATACTCCACATTCCCCAAAGTTCTAACAATACTGGAACCTCACCATCAGATGGTTTTATATTATATCTAGAATACTCATTGATGGGGTGGGGTCTTAGCCCCTTGCAGATTGTTTGTTTGGGTTTTATACCATATCAACCTTTGTGGGTAATTGAATGCCAAATCTATTTTTATTCAAATTAACTGTTCAATTTCAAACAATTCAGTTCAGCATAAGTACACAATTCAGTTGTAAAAAATATTTCTATTTCAAGCTATTCAGTTTAGTCAGACAGTTCTAATTCAAATAACTCAGTCTAGTATAAGTATAGTTTTTTTTTACACACAGTTAAATGTCAAAACAGTGTAGAGAAGAGGAAAATCTCGTATTTTGGTTTGGCGCACAATTTAATTCAACACTGAATTTCACCCAATCAGGATGACTTATCCTATTCAGCCCGGACCTTCATTTCCGGCTCGCAAAACGGGTGAGCGGCCAAACCCACTCTCTTCGGCGGGAGACGGCGACCAGAACAGACGTTCCTCTGGACGTCCCTGCTTAGCGATGCCTTTTAGCTGGACAAGCCACCCAGTGTGGACAACTCACTGTGGCTTTAACACTAGCAGCAGCAACATGGACACTCAACGAGGGAACCATCTAATTTATGGATTTCATACAAGGAATCCCAGTTGAATATGAATTGGATGCATTCAGCATGCCTTCCACAGGCACCACTTCATGTCAGCCCCAAAATTGGCTATGTCGATCCGAGCGTAACTCCGCTCTCGACACACTAGTCACCTTTTTACCTCTGGTCCACATTAATGGAGATAACGCAGACTCTCCCCCAAAAATACCAGATACAAAACTACACGGTGACTATGAACACAATCCCTCACACGTCCAGCAACACGCTGCCATCTCAACATCCCGCTAAGCCATTTCGTCTCCAACACTAACAAGCCTAAACTCCACGAGTCTTGCAGCACCAAAAGCAAACCATATTACATGCTGCAAATAAAAACTTTCGTTGTTGTGTTGTTAAAGAAAAGTTTTTGTAATTCATTTGTGTTGCCTAAAAAATATAGTGCTAAACAAATAACCATTTAACCCATCGCTATAACAGTGTTACGTTTCACTCTGGCCAAACAAATAACAACACGTAATATATATAAAAATATATATTTATTGTTTCGATGGACGCTTGTGTGAAGTAGGAACAATCAGGAGAGGTATTCGAATCGTTCGTCTGTGAGGCTTGGTCACTTTGGTGTAAGTTAGACGATGGCCGAGAAAGCGCACACGGGGTCACGATGGGACAGGCTTGAGTGAACAGCGGAATTTCACTGCCTTCCGTTCAAAATCGTCGACCTTATATTACCATCAAACTCCCATGCAGAGATATGGGCACACCTCTTAGCCTAAGCAATCTCCTCCCATAACTTGCCAATGGAACATGCAACTTTCGCCCTTTTTCGAGTGACAGGTTTGATCATCATCGAACCCATACGCAGGGATATGAACACGTCTCTTCGCCCACGTAATCTCCTCCCATAACTAGCCAACGGAACATGCGACTTCCGCTCTTTTTTCTGAGTAACAGGTGTTGATCAACATCGGGCAGAAATAACTGTCATGCAGTTCACAGGTTACCCTCTTCTGGTGCATCACTTTGTGACTGCACTGTGGAATTTTAACCTCGTCTCATATTGTCAGCCAAATTGTATTTTACAACAGTTCTATTTTAAACAATTCAGTTTAGCATAAATACACAGTTTAGCTCTATTTGAACTATAGAAAGGACTCTATCAGATGCTACCACTTCGGGCTAGAGTGGACCTGGGAGCGATGGCAATGAAGGGGTACTCCGCATTGCCCAAAGCTCCAGCATTACTGGAACCTCACTATCAGATTGTTTAGTGTCATATCCAGGTCACTCATTGGGGGAGTTTTAGCCCTCTGCAGAGAAGCAGTCGGTGTTTTCTACTGCTCTAGCCGACTGGGCAACTCCCTGCGAAGATGCAGTCAGTGTATTCTACAACCCCAGCTGACTGGGCTATTGAATATTAGAGAAAATATTAACAATTTTAAAATTATAACTATTATATCATTTAGGCAATATAAACATTTCTTTATAAGTTCATAAAGCCAGATAATATTTTCAAAAGAATTCAGTTTTTATTTCTTCTTTTGCAAAAGAAAAAAATGAAGAGAGGAGAGTCTGTGCGGCATAAGGCTTAACATGCCTGACCATAACATTGTAGTGAGTTTGAACTGCGAAATGTATGAAGCCCCACCACCATCATCTCTTACCCACCTTTGGATTAATTCAAACCTCTACTGTACTTCTACAAGGATGGCTTTGGCATTAAATAACCCAGGAAGGTCGATATGCCATCAAACAAAGCAAACTAAAAAAACTTCCTTCGTCATTTTCCGTCTTGACATATCTTGGAGCATTTGAATGGATATGTAAAGTTATTAAGCCATTAACAATAAAAATGTTTGAATCTTTTTTCAGTTTGATTAAAAGGTCATAAATTAAATTTAATTCCTTATTTAAATATTCCTTTGCATCAATTCAAAAATACAAAGAAACAATCAGAATTATTTTGCATGAGTTTTGTTCTGTTTTGAAAACCGACATTGACTTATAAGCCATTAGCCATAAAGGTTATTGAATATTTACAGGCATTTAATAAAAGGTTCAGTGCCTTTAAGCTTCTATATGAAAACAATGAAATAACACCGATGCACTTGTTGCCTACTTTGTTCTTTTTGTATATCCAGTAGCGTCTGTAAATATTGAAATTTCCAAAGCCATTAGCAGTTCTGTGTGATTATAAAATAGATTTTTTTCTATTATTTTTAATTGTTTACATTCTTAATTCAAAACAAACAATTTTTTTTTATATTTCTAAGAATCAATGGTTATCTGATTCCATGCTTCTTTTAGTTTCTTTCCTTATATAATTGGCTGTTTTAATAGAAAATATAAAAAATGATATTATTTCTTTGTATTACCCTTATTTCTGCAATTTAGAGGATTTTATAATAAGTTTGGCTAGCCGCATCTGAAAGTATGGCACCAGCAAGATTTTTGACTTGAAACCTATAATTATAGCATCACAGTAGACTGAATCTAATGATGAGACTCCACTTCTGGAGTAGAATACGCTGACTGCACCTCTGCAGAGGGGTAAACCCCCCCCAACGAGGCTACCTGTTGGCCGTGGGTGGCGACCCGTGATGCTTAAAGACGGGATCCTGGTGGTTGAGCAGTACTTGGCCTGAAAATCAAGTGGTCAAGTCTCTTGCAACACACCACTTTGGCCCTTACTGGGCTAGACGGGCAGTCGGAGAGGCCCGACCCGATCAATCGGCTGGTCATGACAGTACTCTCTAAGATTTTTTAAAATTTTTTTATTTTTTTTAAATCTAAATGAGGACGATGGCTGTAGGGTCAATCATGCTGTGGAAAGGCTCGTAGTCCTTTCTGTCCCTGGGGAAGTAGTTATCTTGGGAACGAAAACCCAGGGACAAAAAATTAATTCGTCTATCACCAGCATGAATATACTGAACATGTAGCCCTGGTGTTGCTAGGCGAATGGGTTTTCCCCTAGGCACATCCCCATATGGGGCTCCGAGGTGGGTGGGGAGCATGTTCAATGAAACTCATCCAACACTTTTATGGCTTCTGTTAAAACAAAAACCCAAGCAAAAAGATCCCATATTGAATGTTATTCAGACAATGATGAGCCATATCCAAGTTCATCATTCTAGAATAAAAAAAAAAAGTACCGCTAACAAAAATATCCCCCTTCATCATAGAAAAAAGTATTTCAGCTCTAATATCACCCAAAACTGTAAAAAACTTGAAAAATGGAACCATCCTTATAGAGGTGACAGAAAAAAAAACAAGCTGAAATAATATTAAAGCAAAAAAAATCCACAACATAGACATAAAAGCTTACCCCCATGAGAGATTAAACACCTCTAAAGGGGTGATAAGAAATGGAGAGCTATCATTATGCTCAATAATGGAAATTAAAAATGAACTAAAAAAACAAAATGTAATAGACGTCAAAAGGATAACAATCAAAAAACAAACTGAAATAATTGAAACCAATACCTACATTCTAACCTTCAATAACCCAAAAACCCCTTTAGAAATAAAAATAGGCTATACAGTGGTTAAAGTTGAGACATATATCCCAAATCCCAGAAGATGTCATAACTGCCAGAAATATGGACACTTGAAGCAGCACTGCACAAGAAAACAAGTGTGTGTTAAATGTGGAGAGCAGGAACCAAACCACATAGAGGAATCCTGCAAAAAGAGCCTAAACTGTAACAATTGCAAAAGGGAATCATAGAGTGGACTCAAAGTACTGCAAAATCTGGGAAAGGGAAAAGGAAATTATCAAAATGAAAATCACCAAAAACATTACCTTTCCTGAAGCAAGAAGACTCATAGAAAATCCCTTGAACAAATTAACTTTCTCTCAGGTAACCAGGACTCCCTCAAACCAAGTAGAAAACAAAGCAAAAACACAAATAAAAACAATAAAAATAGAAGAAGAAGAATTAACAAATTTAATAAATGACCTACATGAACTAATCAAAACCCTTAAAACTATTATACCCAATGTACAACTAACTTCAACTGACAAATCAAAAAACATCCCTTCAACCTCTAGCCAAAAAAATGAAACGCTAACGCTCAAAAACAGAAACTGATCAACCTCAAGAACCAGAGAAAAAGAAGAAAAACAAAAACCTACTCAACACACCCCTACAAAAACCAAAAATAAATTCAGAAACATAGAAAGTATGGAAACCGAAATGGACTCGACACCTAAAATTGAAAATACGAAAATTAAATAATACACCCCAAACCCAAGACACACACTGCATAAATAGTTATGGCCAAATACCAAAATACCCACAAGATAATCCAGTGGAATTGTCATGGCTACAAGGCAAATTACAACGAACTCCAGCTGTTAATAACTGAACAAAATCCTACCATTATATGTCTCCAAGAAACATTCAAAAAAAGCAATGATAAAACAAACATGAAAAATTATGAGCAATACAACTACATACATGACACGGGACTAAGAGCTTCGGGTGGTGTATCAATCCTAATAAGGAAAAACATCCCCCAATGCAAAATCAACATCAGCACCCCCCTACAAGCAGTAGCAATTTCAGCAACTTTACACAAAACCACCGCCATCTGCTCTATATACATTCCACCTCAAGACCCTATAAACGAAGAAAAGCTAAATAACTTAATAAATCAACTCCCTAAACCATATATATTGATGGGAGATTTCAATAGCCACAACATTTTGTGGGGAAGCAGGACAACGAACAAAAGAGGTCAGACCCTTGAAAAAATCATTAATAACAACAACCTATGTCTCCACAATCGGAAAGCTCAAACCCACCTAAGCTCATCCTCAGGTACATTCTCTGCTATAGATCTAACACTCAGTGATCCAGCCACCTTTATAGAATATAACTGGAGGGTACATGAAGATTCCTGCAGCAGTGACCACTTTCCAATCATAATAGAAAATACTAAACCAGGAAAATCAGACCCACAAACAGTCTCAAAAACCCCACGATGGAACTTCAAAAAAGCAAACTGGCAAGCCTACAAAAAACTCTGCCTTGACACCCTAATCCCAGAAACAAATACAAACCAAGAAGAACCTATAATACATTTCACAAACACCCTAATTAATATAGCAAACAAAACCATACCTAAAACTACAACATCCCCAAAACATAACAATCCCTGGTTTACGGAGGAGTGCAAAACTATGATCAGAGAACGCCAAAGAATCCTCAGGAAATTTAAAACCAACCCTTCATCAGAAAATCTAGACAAATATAGACAACAAAGAGCTAAAACTAGACGCACAATTAAAGAAGCTAAAAGGTCCTCCTGGAGAAACTTCACTGCAAAAATAAACTCAAATACTAATCCCAAAACAATTTGGAACTTTGTAAAGAAAATATCAAATAAAACTGTCCACACTCCTATAAATCATCTCTCCCTAGGAAGCACAAAAGCTTTGAGTGAAAAACAAATAGCTAATCTGATGGCAGAAAACTTTGCCCAAGCATCATCTACCAAAAAATATTCCAACAAATTCAACTCCATCAGAATCAAAGAAGAAAAGAACAAAATAAAGTTCACCTCTGACGATACTAAATGCTACAACCAACTTTTCACCCTAGATGAACTCCAAAATTCATTATCCAGATCCAATAACTCAGCTGCTGGTCCAGATGAAATCCACTACACATTTCTTAAAGAATTACCTTCAATTTCCCAGAAATATCTCCTAAACATATATAACAATATCTGGATCTCAGGCAATATCTCTGCTTTATGGAAGCAAGCTACAATCATCCCCATCCTCAAAAAACAAAAAGACCCAACAAATCCTACCAGCTATAGGCCCATATCCCTAAATAGTTGTGCATGCAAAACTTTAGAAAGGATGATAAACCAAAGAATAATATGGTTTCTTGAATCAAATAAACTGCTCTCAAACCTACAAGCAGGTTTCAGAACAAAAAGAAGCACAATGGACCAGGTGGTTCATATAGAAACCCTAATCAGGGAAACATGCATAAAAAAGGAACACCTGGTGGCAGTCTTTTATGATCTTGAAAAGGCCTATGACACAACGTGGCCATACGGAATTCTCAAAGACCTTAAAAACTTTGGGTTACAAGATAGACTTCCCATCTTCATCCAAAATTTTCTTGAAGACTGATCTTTCAGGACACTGATTGGCAGCACATACTCTGATTCGAAGCCACAAGAGGTGGGAGTTCCTCAGGGCAGTATTTTATCAAAATAACCCCCCCCACACAAAAAATCAGACCTTTTAGCTTAAGAATAAGTGACCTCCTCAACGAAATCAAAATCAGCACTAAAATAGTACACCATACCAAAACGGCACCATGGACCATAAGGCAACCAACTATAAACTTAGAACTGGCTAAGTTACCCAAAACAAAAACACACCCCATCACCTATCAAGAGAAACTCATAAAAATACAAAATAAGTTCCCAGATCACTATAACATCTATACAGACGGATCCAAACAAGGAAAAAAAAGTAGGTTGTGCTGCTATTTCTCAAAAAAAAAGAAACCCTAAAACGCCTACCTAATGAAGCTTCAATTTACAGTGCAGAAACCACAGCCATTGATCTAGCTAAGAATATCGTAGCAAATCATAAAGCTTCCAAATTTATCATATACACAGACTCCAAATCAGTCCTACTAGCACTACAGAACAGAGATACATCATCCCCCTTGATTACAAAGCTCCTAAACAAACTAAACACCCTCTCTAAAAATAATAACATCATATTCACCTGGATACCAAGTCACATTGGCATCCAAGGAAATGAAAAAGCAGACAAAGCTGCAAAAAAACCTCTTCAAATTGATATGTGCAAATCAAAAATCCCATATACAGATCTAAAACCAACCATAAAGAAATTTATATCAGACAAATGGCAGAAATCATGGGACAATCAGACCCAAAACAAACTCCACGAAATACAAGAAGCTATCGGCTACAGAAGAGAAGTAATACTTGCTAGACTGCGTATTGGGCACACCCACATTACTCATTCACACCTGTTAAAAGGGGAAGATGCCCAGTGTGCCCATCATGCAAAGTAAAACTCACAACCAAACATATCATTCTAAATTGTAACAACCTTAAACATATCCGTACTAAGTACTATCAAGCAATGCGATAGATGTGTTTAAAAATTGTATTTAATTGGACTGTGTGCAAAAAATAACTCTGGAACAACGAGACAAAAAAAATGTAAATATACACATAAAATGAACATATCTTCTAGGCTTAAAATACCCTGGACAAGATGACATGCCATAAATTAATTAATCAACTGTAATGATAACATAACTTTTTTTTTAAAGTTTCAATGTAATCTAAACTATCGCAAGTCAGATACTTATGGATTTTAATTCACTGCAATGATTGCATATATGATGACTTAGCAAATACTAAAACAATATAAATAATTGATCGTCCCTGCCTTTTTTAAAAGTTCTTTTCATACCTCTGATTAAATGAGTCTTTAAAGAAATTAAAAGAAAAGCTATTATCATATGAATTATCTGTGCAGGTTGCAAATGAAAGAAAATAACTTCCTTTGTGCTTAAAAAGAGAATTTGTTGTCATGAACGAATTCAAATCATTGTTTGATTTGTGCGTAAAATTAGAATTTATAGTTATGCATGAATAAAAACTCACTGTAACATTTCTGATAGAACAAAATTGGCTTATTACTCTCTGAATTTTGACATTTATTAGCAAAAATATGTTGTTAGAAGTTTTGGTACTTAAACTCTAAGTTTGTATAGAAAAATAGGTGGTCAAAACTCAGGATTTAATGTTAGAATTACTGACATAAAAGAATTAGTCATATAATACTGTTATGTCTCTAATTCTTAGATTCATGATATATATATATATGTATAGGGAGGGAGAGAGAACTTTTCAGTTAAAACCAACAATTTATCTTGAAAAAAAAGCACTCCTAGTATAAAACCTTTAAAGTTGAAGAAAAAAAGCGAGCAATTACAATATGTATTTTTCATTGCTTAAAATGTTCTCAATTTATTCACCTAGTACTGTGGTTTCTAACCGATTTAGGGCCTTGCCCCATTTGTATATTTCTAAAATTCGGATGGCCCCACTGTAATCTTTAATTCTTACTGTAATGTAATGTAAAGGCGGGGATGGTATGCCTCCCCCGCTACAGAAAGAAAAGAGTCTCGCTCGTAACTGAATACGTAGTTATTGGTTGTTGAATCCGAGTCAATTACTAGACAGTCAGGACTAGTAAACATTTGTATAATGGAAGGAAATGGATTCCGTGATTTGTTTTCCCTACTGTTGTATCCTCAGACAATTGAGTAGCCTCAGTTGACTAAAAATAACAACACACGCGCTTAGCAGCCCTTCCTCGGTATACCTCTGGTCAACTCGTTCGCTCTGTCAGTCAAAAAGCAGTCAGCGAAGAACAACAACCACCCCTCCTGCTGCTGGCATGCTCTTTTATGCAAATTCCGGCATATAGAAATTTACATGCGCGGTAGATTTCTTCTAGCAAGACTCGAGTTCGACCCACTATAACTTTTGCCTCCAGAAGTGAACATATTTTTTACTGCTTGACACGCAAGGCATAGTCTTACGCGCTTTGATCCAGGAGGTAAGTTTCTTCTCTCGCTACACTTACATATTGAAAATTTTACTGCAAATCATGTAAAGGAAGCTTAAAAGGCCATTAACTCAGTCTCTAATCAAGCCCCACCAAAATATTACCGTGCCCCACCAGTTGGAATTCATGAACTTGTAGATATATAGTATAATTGGGAAAAGTTACCAAAAATAGGTCAGCCCATTTGGCTGGGGCTGTAGAATATGCCAACTGCATATCTGTAGAGGGTTTGAGACCCTGCCCAACAAGTGTCCTGGAAATGAGACCAAACCATCAAGTGGTGAGGCTCCAGTCCAGGAGCTTTGAGGAATGTGGACTACACCTTCTTTGCTATTACTCCCAGATCCACTCTGACCCAGAGGAGTATTACTTGTTAGAGTACCATTTCTGGGTCAAATAGAAATATTGAATCATTTTCTCTTCTTAAAACCATTTTATTGTGTGCAAATGAATGAATAATGTTATGAATACTAGTGTTAAATTGCAGTACTTGAAAATATTTAACTATATGCAATTAAAACTATTAGTGTATTATGGCAATACTTGAAACCATTTAACTGTGTACAAATAAAACTATTAATGATAGATAGCAATACTTGAAACCATTTAACTGTGTGCAAATAAAACTATCAATGATAGATAGAAATACTTGATACCATTTAACTTTGTGCAAACAAATGAGCTCTGGTTCATTTAAAAATTGTTACATACAAACTATTTGTTTACAAATCATATATATTTAATATACATATATCAACAGAATTTAGCATTAAATAACCTCTAAGGGTTGGTATGCCATAAAATACAACTAACCAAATATATGAGGCTCCAGTAAAATTGGAGTTTTGGGAAATAGAAACCTACTCAATTCAAGAACGGCACTTATGAGTTCATTTCCCATTGGTGCTGTGATCTAGAAAACGTTTTTCATGTATCATCAATTTTAAACGCAATTTTAATCTTGCCTTTTTAAAAAATCCTTTTTTAATACAAAATAATAATTAATTAATTTAAAATAATTAATTAATTTAAAATAATTAATTAATTTAAAAAATCCTTTTTTAATACAAAATAATAATTAATACATTTTTTAAGCAATTTGGAACTATTGACTTTCTTTTCCCTCCTCTCAATCTTAAAAAAGATGTTCCAAAAGGAGCTGCGAACTTGTCTCTTCTCTTCTCAAAATAAATTTAACCAATAAGTCTTTTTCTAAGCAGGCTGAAATTTCTCTAAAACATTCACCTTCAACTGCCTCTGGTCAGGCCCATCTGGTATTTGTGCTGATTGGGTAGTTGAAGATTGATTGCCTGGTCTCTGGAGCTATATCTGCTTTGCAGGTTGAGTTTATTGTTTGGCACCTGAGGCACTCCAAAAGGGGAATGCTGACTGGATTAAGAATTTTTTTTATATCCAGCTGTATGTCTCAATTTGTGCATGGCTTCCCACTATAAAACAATCTTGTGTCATATATCAACTTGGTGGGAAGTCAGTTAAAGCTCTTCTTTATGTTCTGCTCCCAGGAGACCCTTGACAACTCGTCATCCAGACCTTTATGCTAAACTTGAGAAAAAAATGAATTAAAATTCCTTTAAGATGACAAGAATATCTAGCTGGTAGTTTAGTTTCTTAAAAGAATTATCTTTTTTTTTTTTGGTGGTGGGCAGAGGAATTTAGTAGTAATTTGACTATGAAACAAAGGTCATGCTGTGTAATTAAAGATATGAACTGAGATTGAAAGAGATTAAAATAATTCTTCATCTCATATATTAAAAAAATTAAAGTCTGATTTCCCAAAATACATTGGAACCTCGGTTATCAAACTACACTCAAGTCAAATAATAAAGACAAAAGCAAGCAAGTACAAGAAGACAAAACTTTTCTTTGGATTTGTCTTCCCATACAAAAAATTTCAATAAAAAATGCTTCAGTGATTGATCAAATGCTTGGAGTTAGAATACACAAGTTGAGCCAATGAAAATGGAATGCTCACAAATGACTGCTGAGATAAATGTGATGTCACATTGGTATTTGTCATTTTTTCATCTCATCATTTTCTGATGAGATGATTTTATTAAAATGGAGAAATGTACATCTGAATGAAAATATAAAGATCTATTCAGACTGTACAGTAAATAGAAACCTACTTAAGAGATAAAGATAATTGTCTTTTCTTGTTTTCTGAATGTCTTAACTTTCCATATTTTGGGCCGTAGCTTTGAAGAGAAAAGACCCAAATTGATAGCTCTGTTAGCAAACTGAAATGAGATTTGCCTTGAATTCCAGCCAAGTATTGTTTTTTCATCTTAACTTTGAAGAAAAGTAAGACTTTCATACTCTCATTTATTCTGGCCCAAATGGAACTGAAAGGTTACATAATACAAACCTCTCAAATTAACAGCGTATATCTTGAAAATTGGGGTCCATTACTGTTATGGATATATGAAATAAGAGTTAGCTACTTGCAGAAAGGATATATCTATGACAATACTTCATGAATATAACCTCTTAGTACTTCATTTTATTCATCACTTGTTTGTGGAACAATGTCAGTGATTTTATCTGTTTAAGTCAAAATTCTTGTGATTGTAATGCTTGTTATATATGCTCATTAAATATCCACTGTGTATATATATATATATAAAGTAAGTAAGTCGGCAACTGTAGTTAAGGGCAACCCGAAAGCTCACTTTTCAATAGCTACAACACTGAGGTGTAGGGGAGGGCGTGACTCCTTTCCCTGGATTACTCCACTTTACTCTTGATACCTGCCTTATAATGCTGAATGTTAAGCAAGGAGGTATCAGTTACCATTTTTTAAGTCTTTGGTATGACTCAACCTGGGGTTGAACCCTGGTCTCCCAGACCATAGGTGAACACTCTTCCCACCAGGCCAATGAGCAAGTTATTTATATATATATATATATACTAGCCGGTACTAGAATCCCTGATGAGCCGGTGAGGCGAAACTTTAGTAGGATAGGCCCGACTCATGATTTAGTTTTTGTAATTGGCTCTACTTTGTATTGAGCACTCCCTGTAATTGTAGTATTGCAGCATTTTATGGTTGATTGCATATCTCTTGATTTTTTTTCAACTGGTGTGACAAAGTTGGCCTTTTCTTTTTTTTTCATCCTATGATATTTTTTTTCTTTTACCCCCGGGCGGTAATTCGAGATATTATTATCTCTAGATACTGGCGGTTTTTTTTTCTTTTTTCCTGGTAACCGTGAATGCTGGTAGATTGTAGGTTAGTAAATATATATATATATATATAAGTTCATTGCATCTTTCCTCTCTGTTTATTCAGTGTTAGTGTATTAGTGGATATACTAATGCTGGTGAGTAGAGAATGACTAAATATCATCCCAGGCAACAAGGAGCTTGTACTAAGCCTCTAACTGGTATCATTAATTCCACTACAACTGTGAGAGTCATCACTGTAACCATTTACTAAGATTTGCTTTGGCTAAAAGAATGGGGCATCCATTGTGAAACAAACTCACTAACAGTGGTCACATAACCAAGCTTGTTAACCATTTCACCATTTTTTAAAATGATTTCATTTGTTATTTTGATTTGTATTAGCTACTTTTAACTGAGACAGGGGAGATAAAAACAAACTAATTGGTTGAGAATGAATAGTAAATGGTTTAGTAAAAGGAGATTTATTTTCTTGCTGAATTTCATTGTAGAAAATAAAAATTAAGAAAAAGATATTGAGAAAGAAGATAGTGTATAGAATTAAGAGCATCTTGAAAACTCCATTAAATATTTTTAAATTAATAATTAGTCTGTTATTTCTCTTCTTTTTTTTTTAAATTTTAGTTCCTTCTTCATAGCAGTTCATTCGGTTTATTTCTTTGATGTCAAGGAATAACTTAACAAATGTAAATTATTTGTGTGCAAAGAGGTTATATTCATGAAGTATTGTCATAGATATATCCTTTCTGCAAGTAGCTAACTCTTATTTCATATATCTATAACAGTAATGGACCCCAATTTTCAAGATATACGCTGTTAATTTGAAAGGTTAGTATTATGTAACCTTTCAGTTCCATTTGGGCCAGAATAAATGTGATCTTAATAAATATTCATTTTTAGTTTGATCTTTTTTTACCCGGTCGGTTTTGTCTTGTCTTGTACTTCTTGTTTGGTTTTATCTTCTTGTACTTGTTTGATTTTGTCTTGTCGAACTTTTTATTTGGATTTGTCTTGTACTTTTTTGGTTTTGTCTTCTCGTACATGTTGAGTTTTTTCTTCTATTTCTTGCTTGGTTTTGTCTTCTCATTCTTCTTGTTGAGAATGGGCATTGGCATAATGGTTAGAGTGTTCTCCAATGACCCCAGAGACCTGTGTTCAATCAAAGGTCGAGTCATACCAAAGACTTAAAAAATGGTACTTGATGCCTCCTTGCTTAAAACTGAGCATTATAAGGTATGGATAAAGGGTAAAGTGGGTCAATCCTGGCAAAGGAGTAGTGCCCTCCCCTACACCTTGGAGTAGTATTTATCTAAAAGGGAGCCTTCAGGTCACTCTAGACTACTTTACTTACTTGTCGGTCATCTTTGGTTTTGTATTCAAGTACTTTTCACACATGGACTGAGCTCTGCTCAGGAGCTTAAAGAAAAATACAATTATTCTATTGCTAGGGAGAAAGAAACTGAATTCTTTTTGTCTTATGTCTTTTATAAGAACATTGTATATCCACTCTTTAAAGATTATACTCAGCAGTATCTGATAGATGATATTTATTGAGATGAATGGAAAAAATGACATTAACTGTTCTGCTAACTTCCATAAACAATACCATTGATTATTTTTATTGTTTTCATCTTTATTGTTATATTCACAATAAAGATGAAGACAATAGTCTGAAAAACCTGAAAGATAAAAATCATCAAGCTTTATCTCAAAAACTCAGATGACTAATACCATTGATGTTAATGATATCATGCTATCAACAGTTTCATTAATGGTTTATTTTACTAACTTTGTGACAGTATCAAATTATTAGATTAGAAATTTCTGATTTAGGTTATAAAACTTAGGGTTTATCTTTTTCAAAATCCTAAATCTACCAATGAAATTGATCTTTTAATGCTATGACTTGCTTTGTTCACCCCTATTTCCTTGCTAGCTCAAATTTAGAGATGAAAGAGAAGTCAGACTTCTGATAATATAACCGAAACCATGGGATATATCATCATTTATCATGTTGTGCTGCTAGCATGGATTTCCCTGAGTCTCTCTTGTTATTTGTCTCTATCATCCACTGCTTCCAGCAGGTCTTCTAGACTACATCCTGTGTCCCTACAGAGCTGTTGCAGATAAGTTCTAATTGGTCATCTGTCTAACACTTTCACATTCGTGTAAGGTGTCCATAGGAGAACGCTACTTACGAGTTCATTCTTACTTCTCAAAACCAAATCTTTGCAAAACAAAACATTTATTTAAAATTTTATAACAAATACTGTATGTGTATAGGGAAAGAAGTTCTTTTACAAAATGTATCTTTCTTATCCTAATCTTACTATCTCCCTATATATATATACTCCCCTACCCCCGTAGGGTTGAGTTCTCTGGCGAAGAAGTAATCGTGTTGCCATTAGCGTCTATTGCAAGCCTCTTCATATATGAATTGAGGTCTCGGCAGCCATTGAATGGATGTATATAAATAATAGTAATTGTGATTCATAACCGTTTAAAATTTACTTTGCAGCTAATGGCTCCTCGTGGCTTGGCATTTGAGTCAACCGGGTTTTGATCCCAGCTACGGGTAGCAACTGTCTAGCCACACTGATGAGTTCTGATAGAATGAAACTGATCTGTCTGTAGATAACTATATATATATATATATATATAATTTCCTTAATTCTACTATTCATCAACCACTCATTTCATGCAAAAACTTTTCTTATCTGCCATTCTCCTATCATTGGATATATATATATATATATATATATATATACACGAGGATCATTAAATAAGTTTCCAGACTTTTTTCGTATGGGCACGTTTATTGATAGTACACACATGAAACTCTAGTCCCCTTCAAAGTAATCTCCTCCGGCTGCAATGCACTTGTTATACCATTCCAACAACTTCTGGAAGGCCCCATGCAAGTCCTCTTGTGTGAGCATGTCAATGACCTTTGTCACAGTCTCTTTCATCTCCTCAGTTGTCTCATAACGGCAGCCTCTGAGCTTAGGGAATAACCAAAAGTCACAGGGAGCAAGGTCTGGACTGTAGGGAGGCTGAGGAACTGTTTTGATGCCCGTCTTTGTCAAATAGTCTGTAACAAGGATGGAGTTGTGGACTGGTGCATTGTCCTGGTGGAAATGCCACTGACCCGATTTGAAGAGTGCTGGCATTGTCTTATTTGGATGATTTTAAAGATGGGAGGTAGATGGCTGTCTTGCTGCTGTCTTGTGGGATGTTCCTTCCAGGATTTTTTCATTATAGCTCATAGCATTCTTGTGCAGTTCCCGTCTAACTTTTTCTCTATACGCTTATTCAGCATCCATGTGATGCATCCATATAGTAGAATTGACACAACCGCTGCTTGGAAGAAATGGCATTTTATTTTATCAGATAAGTCTGACTTCCATATGATCGATAACCTATTGAGAGCATTCCTTGCCTTGGCTAGACACACATTGATGTCATTTTCAGTAAATGAGATATATATATATATATATATATATATATATATATATATGTAAAAAGGCAGAAACCTATGAGTTGGGCCATTTGCCTAATGAGTAGAGTGTTCGCCAATCGTCCGGGTGACCAGGGTTCAATCCCAAGTCAAGTCATACCAAAGACTCAAAGAATGGTACTTTATGCCACCTTGCTTAACACTCAGCATTATAAGGTAAGGATCAAGGGTAAAGTGGAGCAATCCAGGGAATGGAGTAGTGCCCTCCCCTACATCTCGGTGTAGTAGCTATTGAAAAGGGAGCCTTCGGGACGCCCTCGACTACAGTCACCAACTTTACTATGGTTATCATATCTGTATGGGATGAGTTCCCATGAAAGAGTGTTGGAGGCGTCTCAGAGGCATAGAGGCTGACATGCTGGACAGTGACATCATTGATCAGCTAGAGCTATAGAATACACTGACTGCATCTCTGCAGAGGGATAAGACCCCTCCCTTGCGACAAGCGTCTTAGATACAACAGTAAAGAATCTGATGATGAGGCTCCAATAAATTGGAGTTTTGGGAAATGCAGAGTACCCCTTCATTGCCGTCACTCCCAGGTCTCCTCGAGCTCAAAGTGGTAATATCTGAAAGGGTGCTATCTATGGGTCAAATAGAACTGTTCGGCATTTCAACTGAGTGCAAACAAATGACTTATGGTGAATTGAATAGGCTCAAATAAAACCTTTTGATTGCCCAGTCGGCTGGGGCTGTAGAATACACTTACTGCCTCTCTGCAGAGGGGTGAACCCCCCACCATCACCAAATGAGTCTCCTGGATATGACACAAAAAAAACTGACGGTTAGGTTTCAGTAATACTGGAGCTTTGGGGAATGCAGAGTACCCATTCATTGCCATTGCTCCTAATAAGGTCCTATCTATGGGTTAAATAGTACTAAATTGAGAACTAATGCTAAACCAAATTGTTTGAAATAGAACTGTTTGACTAAACTGAATTGCTTGAAATAGAAATGTTTTTGACAATTAAACTGTGTATTTATGCTAAACTGAATTATTTGAAATAAAACTGATTATTTGTATAAAAATGGATTTGGTATTGAATAACCTACAAAGATTGATATCCCATAAAATCCAAACAAACAGTAGAACTGTTTGATCATTTAGTTGAATTGTTGGTGATACATAGCAATACTTGCAATCATTTAACTGTTTCACTTATGTTTACAAATCATATATATCTGATATATATGTATAAACAGGATTTGGTATTAAATAACCTTCAGTGGCTGATATGACATAAAACCAAACCAAACCAAACCATAGTGCGTGAGTTCAAACTCCACTCATGTTTTTACATTTGCTTTTGGAATAATATCCTTGCGGAAAGTAGGAACCATTTTATCCCCTATCCCAGCTTTGGGTTAAATAGTATCCCTAGTATTCTTCTTTGGTATTAAATAATGCATCAAGGTTGATATGCCATTAAACAAAGAAATCATATTTGTACTTAGACATATACTTGTACAGCTTGTAGTTACAGCTGTTAGTGTGACTTGATGATATGCTCATAGTGTAATGGTTATCACCATAGAAAATGGGCACAGCAACCTTAGTTCAAATCCTGGACGAAGCTGTTTGCATTTCATATCGTACTGATCATCTGGAAAAGGTATGCATTCAACTATTCTGCCTCCAGCTATGGGTAAATAATAGGGCGGATAGTTCTTTAACCCGAGTATGGCAACCTGTCTATGAGAAGGAAAACTAAATTCTAACCTGTTAAACTCTGCTTAAAAAATAGACCTTATGTCTCATCCTGCGTGTACAGAGGGCTTGGTAAGTATATATATATACATATATATTTACCAACCTACTATCTACCAGCATTCACGGTTACCAGGAAAAAAGAAAAAAAAAACACCAGAAACTAGAGATGATAATATCTTGAATTACCGCCTGGGGAAAAAAGAAAAAAATATCATAGGACAAAAAAAAAAGAAGAAAGAAAAGAAAAGAAGAAGAAGAAAAGGAAAGAAAGAAAAGAAGAAGAAGAAAGAAGAAAGGAAAGAAGAAAAGGAAAGAAAGAAGAAAGAAAAGAAGAAAATAAAGAAGAAAGAAAAGGAAAGAAGAGAAAAGAAGAAAGAAAAGAAAAGGAGAAAAGAAAGGAGAAGAAAGAAAAGAAAAGAAGAAAAAAGAAAGGAAGAAAAGAAGAAAGAAAAAAGAATGAAAGAAAGAAAAAGAAAAGAAAGAAGAAAAGAAAAGAAGAAAAGAGAAAGAAAAGAAGAAAGAAGAAAAAAGAAAGAAAGAAGAAAAGAGAAGAAGAAGATATATACATATGAAATTTAACCCCGTGATACTCCCCCCAAATCTCACCACAATTATCTGATGGAAAATGTTCTCAAATCATTTAACAACTTCAACTCATTTTTCAAAATGAATTTATTATTATTTATAAATTCATCATATATCTTCTCTTCTCACCGGAAGGAATATAAACCTGTCTATATAACATTCTGAAGAAGGTCATTTTATTGACCTGAAATAAATCTATAATGGGACTACAAAATTGAATTTTTTTCATTTAATTTTATAGAATATATATACATATATACTATAATATTTTTAATGAGAAAATAGAATAACAATAGAAACAGGATAAAAACTCACAACATGTGACAATACCGGCTCACCTGAAAATCTTAAGTTTGAAACTCAGTCATGACCTTTTTTTCTATTTTATGGTCGAAAATATTGTTATATTGCTCAGCATTGTAATACATAGAACACTCTAAGGATACTATTAATTAAAAAATACTTTCAGAATTATAATTTCAATCATAATTGTGTGTGTGTATGTATATATATATATATATATATATATATATATATATATATAACTGGCTCATTGGTCTAGTGGGTAGAGTGTTCACCAATGGTCTGGGAGACCTGGATTAAATCCCAGGTCATATCATACCAAAGACCTTAAAAATGGTACTTGATATCTCCTTGCTTAACACTCAGCAATATAAGGTATATATCAAGGGTAAAGTGGAACACTCCAGGGAAAGGAGTAGTGCCCCCCTACACCTTGGTGTAGTAGCTATTGAAAGGGGAGCCATCTGGTTGCCCTCGACTATAGTTGCCAACTTTACTTTTATGTGTATATATATATATATATATATACACACATCATTAAGTTGATTCATTTGAATCTCTATCACAATCCATCCATATCAGCCATTGCTCTTGATAAATCCTCTTGATGGCTCCCAATATTCGCATATCACTGATTAATGTAAGTTTTTGCTCATTAGCCCCCACTGGTTTATCAATATGTTGGAGTGCTCTGCTGAGCATTTCTTATGAGCTTGTTTTTACTTCTCCAGCAGTGTCTAACATGTCTTGCTCATCTTACTTGGATGGTTTGTGTGATGGGAGGTAAGAACCCATACAGCTTGTTTTTGTTGGTTATTGTTTCCTGGATTTGTTCAAAACAGCACGCAACATCCTTGTGCTGTTCCTGTCTCACTATATATATATATATATTTGGGCAGGTTTCGATCCCAGTTTGAAGCGTCCTGTGTGTCTAGCCACATTGAAAAGTCGTGATACAATGAAACAGTCTGTCTGTGCATGACAAATGTTTATGTGTGTGTGTGTGTGTGTGTGTGTGTGTGATTTTGCTTCATCAGTAAGTTTGAAACCCAAATAGTCTAAAAATGAAAGCATTTCTTTCAAATATCAAAGTATTTATTTTTCAACATAATATCCTCCTTTACTAATGTGCGTAATTCAGTGGTGAATATTAATCATCTAGATTGAATTGTATTTAGAGAAAATTTCAGATCAGGATTCAAGTAAAAACTAGATGCTGTCAACTTGTAAAAGTCTCAAAAGACTAATGCTTATATTTTTGAAGTACAGATAGTTTAAATATTATCATCATCATCATCATCATATCGTGCTGGTAGCACGGATATCCCTGACCCTCTCTCGCCACTCCTCCCTATCGTTCATCGCCCTAGGTAGGTCTTCAGGACAACATCCTGTATCCTCACATAGCTGCTGAATGTACGTTCGAGCTGGTCGTCCTGCTTTTGCGCGGCCATTTGTGGGGATCCATAAGAGTACATCTCTTATGAGTTCATCTCTGCTTCTCCAGCAGTGTCCTGCATGTCTGTCAGTCTATATATACTCACAGATATGTCCCCCCTTGTCATTGGGGCTGAAAATATGCTGATTGCCTTCTGCATAAGGGTAATACCCAATGCCAACCAAACGGGATGTCCTGGGTATGACACTAATCTGTACCCAGTGGTAAGGAGTGTAGAGTCAACCTTTGATTGCCATTACTTCTAGGTCCACTTTGGATGGTTGTACCATCTCGGGGTAAAATAGATATGTTTAAAAATGATTCATGTAAATGTATAATGAAGTGATTCCCTAACCTCTAGGCATAAAATAACCCTAGACTGGTTGACATCCCATTGAAACCAATAAATCATCAATGTCTACTTTCTAGTAAGCATAAAATTTTCTCTGTTATCATGGAATTAGGAGAGATCATGCTTTGATGAAATAAGACAAAATATATTGAAAAATCTTGGAAATGTGGGTACCCCAACATTAAACAACACTAGAGGCATTCATGGAGTAAGGAGATGTTATATAACATATGACATGGATTTACGGTTCGTTCTAAGTGACCCCTTGTGCTTTGGCAAGCTGTCACATTTTGATTAGTAAACAGGAAGATGACGGCGCGTCAGGTCACTTAGGTTGAACAGATGTGTAACTAGAAGGAGACCATGTAATGAGAAATATGTGGTCAGATTTAGACAGAGTGCAGAGAATCACAGTCGAGCGTGGGACAAACAGCCGATGAAAGAGGTCTCTGACGAGCTTGCAATGGGGTGCAAGCATTGGCACCCCCTGGCTCCTGGAAGAAGATATGGGAAGAAGTCGTCCTCTCTCTGAGTATATGTCTCTCCACCCATCTCTCACACCACAGAAATATCAACCCTTTCGAGAATGAAGTGTAAGAGATATATTTTTATAAAGAAGTGTGTTCGTTCATTCATTATGATTGATTATGTTTCCGCTTGTATTTCTAGTACGGCTATACAACAGAGAATCATCATAGCAAATGGAATCGGCAACCTAATTTTAAATCCTGGATGAGGCTGTTTGCATTGCCTATAATGCTTATAACCTTGGAAAAGGTATGAATCCAACTATTCTCCCTTTAGCTATTGATAAATAGTTGTTGGATTGAGAAGTTAACCTTGGTACATTATGGGATACACATTTTTTCTAATCTTAAAATAAGCAATAAAAACATACTTAAGAACATTCTAGAAATCTAGGATCAAAACCGCATTAGCATTTAAATTACATTTTTATATTTTTCAACCAATCAGCTAAAAACATTGAACATTCTAGAAAAATAGGATTGGAAGTGAACTAACAGAAAATATTTAGGCTCGAAAATAAAATAGTAAAATAGAAATCTGATTGGTCTATAAATGTCTACGCGCCAAAATTTTAGGACGATTCTTTGATCCACCTGTAGGGATATAAATAACACAGAGTTAGGGAGCCATTAACACAGACTAATAGAGGACTAAAACACAAGCCACTAAGCCAGTAGCCGATACTATGTCCGGCAAATTCCTTTCCTTCCTCAACTAAAGTTCATGACCTCTCTTCAGATGGCCGAGAATCACATTCAAAAGAAAAACCCGACAAACTTTCTTTCATCAACGCGACATGCTGTCGCCACAATCATAAAACAAAACATGAACTTAATGTAAGTAAGAACGACTTATTTACGGACTCCGTTAACATGAACATACACACATCTTTAAACAAATTTATTTTCTTCTTGTCAAACTTTATTTTCCAAAAGGCCATTTACACATCATGTGTTTTGTTTGTTTTCATATTCTGTAATATGCATATTAAATTGTTTGTTGTTTAATGTTCGTTGTGTTCTATTCCATTTCTTTCACGCGATTGTAAAGTTTTGTGTTGTATTTGTGGTGGAAATAATTAAGAGAGCAATACCCGTAAATTACGGACGCACATCTACAGAAATAACCAAGTTACATACAACCCCCACAACATCAAGTGGACTTGGAGAAGTAAAATTCTGAATTCAAACATGTTTTACTTCTCTTATAATTGACCTTGTGTCACATCCTGCTCATAGCATTGGAGTTAGGTAACTACTACCCACTGGGCCAATGAGCTGGTTCATCTATATACCAGGGTCATTTCTTTAAAATTTCTTTTTCTATAAATATGAGTTCTAAATTGTTTGGATTTGGTTTATAGCAAGATTTACTTTCATTTTCCCCACACGTTTTTGAGTCTATTAAAAATGGTGACAAATCAGAGTGCTCTGAGCTGGAACGGAAGTCTGTCATCAAATCTTTGGCGGCTGACTAGTGCAAACCGAGTGAAATTTACAGAAGAATATGTGATGTGAACAGATAGGCATGTTTTAGTCAAAAAAAAAAAAAATGAAATTTACAAATGGGCTCATCACGTGTTAACCACTGCGGGCCTGAATTCAAAAGACAGTCCGTGGAGTGGAGACATACTAACTCTCGTGTTAAGAAAAGGTTTTGGGCTCAGTGGTCAGTAAAGGTGATGCTTTCCATCTTCTGAAATATAAAAGAATCTTTCATTTTTGATTTCCCAGAAAAAGATGCAGATGTAAACATAAGTTCCTATTGCCAATTCCTTAGGTGATAATTACTTGATTTATAAATAACCTTGGTATATGATAATATTTCATTCATTTAATAATCCTGCGCTGCTTTTTAAGGCACTTAACTTTTGGTTACCTATATCTCCTTGGGATTTAAATACAAAGTAACTTATTATCTACGTTAAAGCTAAGAGAAGGTGAACATTCACTTTTTGCAGAGACCTTAGAATGTCACTCTAATTTCAATGAAAAATTTTAAATAAACATTTTTTTAACGGACTAAATAAACTGATAAGACTGCATTAATAGTAAATAATATTGAACAGGATTTTTTTTTCTTTTTCATTTATTGAAATGAAACATTTAAATGTAGTACTAATTTAAAAGCATTCAGTAGACAGAATAGCAGAAAATGAGCAGAAAATCTTTACCACCGTCTGATAACAGGGTTTGTCTACATGTGATTATATTAGGTAGAATGCTTGTGTTACCTTTATAGTGAAGAGTGGGAGATTAAAAAAAGATGAAATAAACATTTTCATTTGTTCATATTTTTTATTTATTTTTTTATTTTATTTTTATCTTACCAATAGTTTTCCACTGGAGTAATTCATCTAATGTAGTTAATGGCATTACAAAGGTTGAAAATAATAAAAAAAGGAAAGTGTCAATAGAAAATAATATAAGCCAAAATATATATATATATATATATATATATATATATATATAAATTTATACAAGAGTATTTATATCTGAATGTTGTGTATGTAGATATTTGGCTTCTGTATGTATAACATATATACTATGGTAAGTAATATATACATATATAATGTATATATATATATATATATCGTGTGGGTAGGTATATATATCTATATATATGAATATGTGTGAAAGTATATGAGCCTATATACATATATGTATAAGTATATAAGAATATATACATGTATGTATGTAAGTATATATTTGTCTATCAATGTATGTAAACATATATCTATCTATTCATATATATATATATATTCACACTCAAACATATATGTAAACATATATATATATATATACATACATACATATCCATGAAAACATACATTTACATGGTGCATTCAATATGTTTCCAGACCTTTTTGTACAGGCATTTGAAATTGTCATAGACTCTTGAAAATTCAGTATGTTATTGCTATATATCTTATGAGATGACTGACCAACTTTAATAATTTCAGGTTCAATTGAACAGCTACAGCAGGAATTGGAAGCCTGATTATCACAGATGGTGATTTCAAAAAACAATCTGGACTTTAGAAGAATGATATACTATAAAATTCTGTTTTAAACTTGAAAAAAATGCCGCAGAAACGTATGGAATATTTCAGATTGCTTTTGGAGCATCTTGTATGAATTGAGCATCAGTTTTTGAGTGGCATAAGAGATTCAAGGAAGACAGGGAGTCTGTGAGGGATGACGAGAGATGTGGAGGAGTAAGGAAGTCAATACACCAGAGTTGATTGGCCAAAGGGTTAGGGTTAGGGTTACTATGTTGAGGTTTTAAGGGAGTTCAGGCAGCACTCTTCAAATCGGGTCAGTGGCATTTCCACCAGGACAATACACCAGTCCACAACTCCATCCTTGTCACAGACTATTTGACCAAGATGGCCATCAAGACAGTTCCTTAGCCTCCCTATTGTCCAGACCTTGCTCCCTGTGACTTTTGGTTATTCCCTAAGCTCAGAGGCTGTCGTTATGAGACAATTGAGGAGATGAAAGAGGCTGTGATAAAGGTCATTGACATGCTCACACAAGAGGACTTCCATGGGACATTCCAGAAGTTGTTGGAATGGTATAACAAGTGCATTGCAGCTGGAGGAGATTACTTTGAAGTGGGCTAGAGTTTCATGTGTGTATTATCAATAAAAGTGCCCGTATGCAAAAAGTCTGGAAACTTATTTAATGATCCTCATATTTATCAAATGAGTATGTTTGTTGATACACGTGTAAGTAAACACACACGTGAACGGTCGTTCACAGATAAAATGCACATAGGGGAATATTGCTTGAATCTAAGCACATGGATAAAGAAGCATATTTATATATGGCTACCTCCATGTGCTTATGAATCTATTTTTGAATTATTAAAATATGTACTGGTGTGTATATCATCATCATGACATGCTGGTAGCACGGATATCCCTGACCTTCTCTCGCCACTTTTCCCTATCGTTCATCGCCTCTGGCAGGTCTTCTGGACTACATCCTGTATCCTCACATAGTTGCTGAATGTATGTTCGTGCTGGTCGTCCTGCTTTTGCGCGGCCATGTGTGGGGGTCCATAGGAGTACATCACTTATGAGCTCGTCCCTGCTTCTCCAGCAGTGTCCTGCATGTCTGGTTCGTCTAACTTGAATAGTTTTCGTGATAGGGGGCAGGTGGCCGTATAGTTGGTGCCTTGTGGGGTGTTGTCACCAGGACAAGTTCAAGATTGCTCGCAGCATTCTTGTGTAATTGCCGTCTAGCTTTTTCTCCAGCCGTTTTGTTAGAGTCCATGTAGTGCATCCATATAGCAGTATCAATGCAACCGCTGCCTGGAAGAAACTGCGTTTCATTTTATCGGTTAGGTCTGATTTCCATATAATCGATAGCCTATTGATAGCTGTCCATGCCTTCGTTAACCTCGTTTCGATGTCCTTTTCGGTTGATGCGACGCTGCTTCCTAGGTAAGTGTGCATTGGTCTATCTATGTATGTCCATCTTTTATTAATGCCTTATTTATTGTAGTTTATTTAAACATATATTGTATTTAATAGCCTATATAACATTTATTTATTGTAGTTTATTTAAACATATATGTATTTAATAGCCTTTTGCAAATATAACACTTAGTAACAAATAATTGTTTATATATATATATATATATATATATATATATATATATATTTCATTAAATAATAAAGACAAATTTTGTCAGTATAATTCATTTAAGGTCCTTTCAAGTTTTCTGATAAGTGTCTTAGTTTCAGGTTGGAATTGATAGATGAGTTTCCCAAAATTCATCTACCAATTCCAACCTAAAACTAAGACACTTATCAGAAAACTTGAAAGGTTCTTAAATGAATTATACTGACAAAATTTGTCTTTATTATTTAATGAAACCTGCTTAAATGAATGACTGCTGCCTAACTACACACACTCACACACACACACACATATAAATATATATATATGTGTGTGTGTATGTAACTATCTCAATGACTACAATAATTGACGAATGGATGTGTGGTTTGGTTTCTTTCTTTGTTTAATGGCATATGAAACTTTGTAGTTTAGTTAATGCTAAAGCTATTCTCCTAGAAGAACAGTAGTGGTACTATTTAACCCATAGCTGGGAGGATGAGGGGGTTCATACCTTTCCCAAGGGTATTTACCTGAAAGTGAACGTAATAGCGCGACTGGAGTTCGAACTCGCTTACTACGATGTTGCAGTCCAATGCTTTAACCATTACACCACGAGGACACCCCGATGGATGTGTGTTTGGAGGGAATAATTACTTACACAAACACAGACACTCATATATAATACCTGTACTTAATTATATATATATATATATATATATATATATAAAACCAAAAATAAGAATACTTAAATCCATATAAAGACTGAACTAATTTTTTAACTGTTACCTATCTATATTTTTGTTAAAGAGTTTCAAAGCTGTAAAGTTTGGCAAAAAATACCAAATATCTAGTTTGATTTTATGATGTACCATAAGAAATGAGAAATCCCGCTATCATTGACTTAGAAGAAAATTAACTTTTTAATAAAAAGAAAAAAATGTTCAAAATGTACATATTTATGGATAATACTATGTGAGTATTTGCACAAATATATATAGAGCTTCTTCCTATATTCACAATAAGTGTAAGAGCTTTTTGCTATTTCTACTGTCTGGTCAGTAAGGTAGTTTTGGGAAACTGATTTATTAAAATAGCTGTGGAATAGAACTCAGGGGAAATTAAATTCATGCCTTTTTTAAATTCATCTCCAATACAAATGAATATATATGTATAGCAGTTTGCACCAGTTGTGTAGGAGTATTGACATTCATAACTGCATAAACTTGGCAATGTTCCACTTAAATATTTGCCTTTGAGATTCTCACACTTGCAGTCACTGCTTTATTAAAAGCCTCGATTTTGAATCTCACTTTTCAAAGCAGGTCCACCTTCAATAATTTGGTTCAAACCTTTTTCTGACAGACTTGGCAATTAGTACATTCATTTACTTGTAAAATTTTCTGTACATACACTCACAGATTTACCTATGTAAATTATCAAGTCATGCTGACAGTACGGATTTCCCTGAATCAATCTCACTATCCATCCTTATCATCCATTGCTCTTAGTTGGTTATTCTGACTCAATCCAGTGTCAGCTGATGAATGTAAGTCCATACTGGCACATCCATGTGTAGGAGTCCAGAAGAGACTGTTGCTTTTGAGTTTGTTCTTACTTATCTGGCAATGCCCCACGTCTTGTTTAAAGGATGCGTACTGATCTCAATGGCTATCATCAGAGGAAATGGAATTAATGACCTGAGTTCAAATCTTAGACAAGGCTGTTTGCAATTTACTTTAATGGCCTTGAGAAAGGTATGAATCTATATGTTCTACCCCAAATGAGTGTCCTGTTTATGACACTGAACAGTTTGATGATGAGGTTCCAGTGATGCTGGAGCTTTGGGGAATGTGGATTACCCCTTCATTGCCATTGCTCCCAGGTCCACTCTGGCTCAGAATGGTAGCACCTGGTAGGGCCCAATCTATGGGTTAAATAGATCTGTGTACTTATGCTAAACTGAATTATTTGAATTATAACTGTTTGACTAAACTGAATAGCTTTAAACAGAAATGTTGTACAATTAAACTGTACTTAGATTTAAACTGTGTGCTTATGCTAAACTGAATTATTTGAAATTGAACTGTTTTTTGACATTGATCCTGTACTTACACTAAACTGAATTATTTAATATAGAACAGTTTTGACTTTTAACTGTGGATAAAGAAAATCTATACTTGTACTAAACTGAATTAGCTGAATTAGAACTGCTTGACTAAACTGAATAGCTTGAAATAGAAATATTTTTCACAATCAAACTGTACTTACATTTAAACTGCATACTTATGCTAAACTAGATTCTTTGAAATAGAACTATTTCCATGAAAATGGATTTGGCCTTAAATAACCTACAAAGGTTGATATGCCATAAAACCCTAACAACAAGGAGGTGCCTGTGGTGTAATGGTTATCATCGTAGGAAATGGACACAGCGACATGAGTTCAAATCCTGGACAAGACTGATTGCATTTCATATAGCACTAATACCCTAGGGAAAGGTATGAATCCAATCATTCTCCCTCCAGCTATGGGTAAATAGTAGGGCTGACTAGGTTCCTCAGCCTTGGTGAGGCAACTAGTCTAGGAGAAGGACAACTCTGAATTCAAACCTGTTAAACTTCACTTAAAAATTGACCTTGTGTCATATCCTGGCCGAGCGGAGGGGTTGGGTAAATATGATAAAACCCAAACAACTAATCAACCAACCTTGGTTGGGCAACATGTTTAGGATAAGGTAAATACTGTATTCAAACCAGCTTTACTTGGTTTAAAAATTGAACTTTTATCACTTTTTACCTGTAGTTGACTGGTTATTTATATGGATAAACAATGTAAATATCTTTATGTATATATGTGTAGTTACTACATAACACATACAAGAATTTTTTTGCATTTTCTCTATTTAAATTTTTCCTTTCTATTTCAACAGTTAATATTCTGTTTAGTTTTTGATTTTCTATGCATCTTGCAAGAAAAAATAATGATAGATATAGTGAGAGTGAAGTATATATATATATATACACACACACTTAACAATAAAAATGTTAGACTCAAACAAGCAATACTTACCTGTCTTATATATGTACATATATCTATATATCTAGAAGGAAGAAAGAAATAGATGTAAATAATCAGGTCATGTCATTTCTTTCTTTGTCTACTGAGACTACCACTTGTCTACACCTTGTTCACCATAGCCAATCATTGATCAATATGTCTGAATTCTGACCTACTAAAAGAATCCATTTCTTTATCAACCAGACAGACAGAACTTTCTAAGTGTAGACTGATTGAGACCAGGCTCCTTAGAAGGGCCCTCTCGCCTGTTTTTCTTCATTTTTTTTTTTTTTTTAAATCGTAGAGTGGTTTGATTTTCCACTCCTCCTTACTTTAGAATCTGAATCTTACTTGGGCTGGGGTCAATGTGTGCACTTAGTGGCTGAAGATCTTAAAAGCTGAATTTAACAGATAGGCTTGGGCTGTCTGGGCGTGCACTATAAAGAGCATTGTAATCTTTAGCATAAGGATGATGTGAGAGTCTGGAAGTAAAAGAGGAAAATTCTTAAAAGAGAAAATCATTGGAACAATATAGATGAAGGATATGTCAATCAAAGAAAAAAGAACACCTGCTTGTAGTAATCAATATTTAATGAACAGATCAGAGTTCTAGGTGATTTTAGTTAAAATTTCAATGTTTATTAACACTATTATCAGAAAATTTTAAGTAAAAGTGATTACTGCTGACAATAAGAATATATATATATATATATATATATATATATATATATATATTTATATATGCAAAATGGGAGGGAACAGTTATTGTTGTAGGACTTGGATTCAGTGACCCAAGTTCAAATTGGGGCTATTAGCATTTCAATTCATGGTAATACTTTAAGGAAAGGCTTGAATCCATCTGTTTTCTTTTTTTCTATGTATAAATAGCTGGTCAGACTAGGCTATTTAGCCTTCATAAGGCAACCCGTCCATGAGTTTAATTCTGCTTAAAAATTGACGTTTTGTTACATTCTATCCATAAATGAGGAGCTGGGTAAAGACATAGATACAACTTAGATGAAATGAATAAAATCAAATAGAACAATGTCTAAAGAAAAGAAGTAGAATCCCAAAATCTAGATAAATAAGAGATCAATCAATCAATCAATCTTAGAAACATGAAAATCAGGAGTTCTCAAAGTGGTCTATATAGACCCATTGGGGTGAATAAAATTTTGGCAGGGTGAATAAAAGCATAGGGTTCTACAGGGGGTAAATTTACCAGTTGGCATTTATAAATTCCTTTGTAGAGAACCAATTATTTATTGAATCCTTTGAAAAGTATGCATGTCCATTGAACATTTTATGGTCACATGAGAATCCCAGCATCCATCTCAGTCTCTTTTTCCTCTGTTCTTTTAACAGTAAAGACATACCTTCTTTTTTTTTTTTGCTGCTTCTAAGAATAGTAGAGACATTGTCAACTTTCATCTCATCATTGAAATCTTAAACCCATATGGCTATGATTGTCAAATTCAAGAAAGGCTTTTACCATTTTTGTACCTCTTTTATATACTACTTGTTCATAAAACAATATATATGAGTATTTTATTTGTTGGGATGCATTTGCGCATTTTTGTCGATACTTCTTGTATATATTGAATGTTCCTCTATCTGTAAATGAACTTCACTTGTTCTTCCTTCTATTTATTCAATGATCGTTTACAAGGGATATTCTAATACTCATAGTCAACCTTAGTGGTTGGCAACTTGATTAAATATCTTCTCTAACACCAACCAAGACTTGCCCAGTCAGCTGAGGTAGTTGAATACACCAACCACTTCTCTGCAGAGGGATAAGACCCTGCCTCCTCCAACTAGAACTAAACTGTGTATTTATGCTAAACTGAATTGCTTGAAATAGGAATGTTTTGATATTATAACTGTGTGTAAACAAAAAAAAAACTATACTTATACTAAACCAATTTGTTTGAAATTTAATTTGGCATTAAATGACCAGAAAAAGGTTGATAGACATTAAAAAAAATGACCAACCAACCAGCTAAGAGAACAAGAGATCATATTATTGTTCACCTTCCAGAATGCCTGACAGGGTGTTATGACCACGAATGATGTAGATAACCTGTTCAGAATATTGAGGTCATTAAAATAAAGGTCCACTCTGCTTGGGCTGTAGAATACACAGACTGCAACTCTGCAGAGGAGTAAGACTTCCCCAATGAGTGTTCTGATTATGACACTAAATGATCTAATGGTGGGGTTCCAGTAATGCTGGAGCTTTGGGAAATGTAGAGTACTCCTTCATATCCATTGCTCCTTGGTCTACTCTGTTTCTGAGAAGTAGCACCCGATAGGGTCCTATCTATGGGTCAAACAGAACTAAACTGTGTACATATGCTAAACTGAATTGTTTGAAACAGAACTGTTTTCTCATATATATATATATATATATATATGTATTATTCAGTCCAGTTAAACCAGAGTTGGGAATAATTCCGCCAGGACAAAAAATGATTCAACTATGAACATTGGTATTAAATAACTAACAATAGTTAATATGCCATGAAACCACACCAAACTAAACCAAACCAAAATAAACAAACAATCTGGCTCTGAAATTATTGAACCTTTTCAATATCATAAACCTGAAACCTAATACTTACAAATTCCTCAGTGCTCACCAAGTCCACCCTTATCCTGCCCTGTTGGCTGTGCGAAAGGATTGTAAAATATGCCCATTACACCAAGACACCTCCACAGGGCTGTCCTGGGTATAACACTCAACTTAATCTGATAGTGAGGTCCCAATTTTTTTTGGAAATGTGGAGTACCCCTTCATTGCCATTACTCCCAGGTCCACTCTGAGCTGGATAAGTAGTACATGTTAGGGTCCTATCAAGGGTTCAAATGGAACTGTTCATTCATTTATTGAGGATTATCATCATTAGTTAATTGAAAACATACAGCTGTGTGTAAATTATTTATATTACATAGGAATACTTTATAAATAGAATTACTAATGTCAAATTGCAATACTTGGAATCACCTGCCGAAGAAATAGATCCACGACCTCACAAATATTAACCATCCGCAGAATCCTTGAAGGTGTACGGGCAAAGAACCTACGAGCGACATTAATATTTGTCGACTTTACCAAGGCTTTCGACTCCATTCACAGAAGAAAGATGGAACAAATCCTACTAGTGTACAGCATACCTAAAGAAACCGTAGCGGCAATAACGATTCTCTATAGAAACACTAAAGTAAAAATACGATCACCGGATGGAGACACAGAATACTTTGACATTGTAGCAGGAGTACTACAAGGGGACACGCTGGCCCCGTACCTCTTTATCATTTGTCTAGACTACATACTTAGAACATCAATTGACAAAATCAAAGAGAATGGCTTCGAACTGACGAAGAAAAGAAGCAGAAGATACCCCGCAACAACAATTACCGACGCCGACTACGCCGATGACATAGCGATACTGGCAAATACACCTGACCAAGCCGAAACACTTCTGCATAGTTTGGAACGAGCAGCAGCAAGCATAGGCCTCTATGTTAATGCACACAAAACGGAATACATGTGCTATAACCAAACGGGGGACATCTCCACTCTAGAAGGAACCCCACTTAAACTAGTAGACAAATTCACGTACCTAGGAAGCAGCGTCGAATCAATCGAAAAGGACATCAAAACGAGGCTAACGAAAGCATGGACAGCTATCAATAGGCTATCGATTATATGGAAATCAGACCTAACCGATAAAATAAAACGCAGTTTCTTCCAGGCAGCGGTCACATCGATACTGCTATATGGATGCACTACATGGACGCTAACAAAACGGCTGGAGAAGAAACTAGATGGCAATTACACAAGAATGCTGCGTGCAATCCGGAACAAGTCCTGGCAGCAACACCCCACAAGACACTAACTGTACGGCCACCTGCCCCCTATCATGAAAACTATTCAAGTTAGACGAACCAGACATGCAGGACACTGCTGGAGAAGCAGAGATGAACTCATAAGAGATGTACTCTTATGGATCCCCACACATGGCCGCGCAAAAGCAGGGCGACCAGCTCGAACGTACATTCAGCAGCTATGTGAGGATACAGTGTGTTGTCCTGAAGACCTACCTAGGGCGATGAACGATAGGGAGGAGTGGCGAGAGAGGGTCAGGGATATCCGTGCTACCAGCACGATATGATGATGATGATGATGACTAGTGTTTGATGACAACACTTGAAACCATTTGACCATGCGCAAACTAATGAGCTCTTACAAGTTGTTTAAAATTAAAGTTAGCAAAAAAATATTTGATTACAAATCAAAAAAGATTTGGCATCAAATAACCCACTAGTATTGGTATACCATAAAACGTCAACCGACCTAAAACCTTCCGGAACATTTAGAAATAATTCACAAATTTGCATTTATAGCTTACTGATCCTTTTCTCATGGAAATTGTATTAAACACTGGTCTTCATTGCCATCACACCCAGGTTCGCTCTGGCCTGGAGTGGGAGCACCTGATAGGGTCTTATCTATTGGTCAAATGTAACTGTTTGACTATTAAAATGACAAATAACTTATGTTAAATTGAATTATTTGAAATAAAACTGTTTGATCATTTAACTGTATGTAAATAAATGACTGATGTTTAATTGAATTGTTAGTAGTACATTGCAGAACTTAGGAACCATTTAAGTGTGAGCATTTAAAAACATAATAAAAAAAATGTGTTTACAAATCATATATTTAATATATATGTATAAGGAGGATTTAGCATTAAATAACCTACAATGGTTGATATGCTATGAAAGCCAACCAAAACAAACCTTGCCCAGTCAGCTGGGGCTGATCTGTAAAGGGGTAGGACCCTCCCATCAAGTATCCTGATTATGACACTAAACAATCTGATGGTGAGGTTTCAGTATTTCTGTAGCTTTGAGGAATGAGGAGTACACATTCATTGCCATTGCTCCCAGGTCCACTCTGGTCCAGAGTGGTAGCACCTGATAGGGTCCTATCTATGGGTTAAATAGAACTAAACTGAGTACTTATGCTAAACTGAATTGCTTGAAATAGAACTGTTTTGACATGTAAACTGCATACGTATGCTAAACTAAATTGTTTGAAATAGAACTGTTTGACTAAACTGAATAGCTTGAAATAGAAATGTTTTTGACAATTAAACTATGTACTTATTCTAAACTGAATTGTTTGAAATAGAACTGCTGGTTCGTATGAAAATGGTTTCTGCATTAAATAACCTACAAAGGTTGATATGCCATAAAACACTACCAAACCAACCCTAAACACTGGTGAATTAGTTACATTTTTAATTTAACATTCAATTAATTTATTTGAGGTAAATGGAAATTAAATTGGGTTACAAAGAGTGCATCTGGTAAAAAGTTCAAAATCTCGTGATGTGTTTTAGAATACAATATAAAACCAAAAAAGTGTACATAATCATTTGCCTCCAACTCAGTTTTCTTACAAACTTTAATTATAAATCTGTGCTTCCTCAAAATTCCATTATCACCTAAATCAGTCCTGTCTATCATGTCTACTCTGAAGTTCTGGAAATTAAAAAACTGAATTTATCAGAATTTTCAAGCATTGTCATTTTTTGCAAATTTCTCTAAATGTGTCAACTTGAAAGCTAAATATAATTTAACAACCAAAAAGATCTAACTATATCTTAAATGAATGGTGATATATTTTCCATTTAATCATTCAGAAACAAACATTTGGCTTGGATTAGTCAGATTAATTCTATTTAGTTTAATCATCTAGCAACCCTTTGTGAATGTTTACTATCAAATCCTGTTAATACATATAGGATTTTTAAGCAAATAGTTTCTAAGTTTGTTTATTTTTTAACGAGTGAGAGCTCATTTGTTTGCACACAGTTAAATGGTTTCAAGTATATCTATTGAACACTAATAATTCTATTTACCAAGTCTTCCTATATAATATGATTAACTTGTGACAGCTGTAAGGTTTCAAGTAACAAATGATATTTCCAAGAAAAAGATTGAACCTATAGAAGGGACCCTAACAGGTACTTCCACTCCTGGTCAGAGTGGACCTGGATGTAATGACAATGAAGAGATGACTCCTGACTCCACAGAACCTCATGACCAGATTCAGTTTAGTGTTATACTGAGGACCTCTCTTTTATTTTGTCTTTTCTTTTCAATACAAATAATTTTGAAGCACATCTATTTGACCCATAGAGGGAATCCTAACAGGTCCTATCAATCCCAATCAGAGTGGACCTGGGTATAATGGTACATTGAAGAAGTACTTCCTATTCCTTAATCTCCAATTGACTTTTTAGATACGATGATAATGAGTATCTTAGAATTAGTACTATATGAGATTATAGTCCGACTGTTAACTTGATATTTGGTTGATTGGGTTTTATGGCATATCAACCTTAGTAAGTCATTTAATGCCAAATCCATTTTAAAACAAATAATCAGTTCTATTTCAAACAATTCAGTTTAGCATGTGTACATAGTTTAATTGTCCAAAACTTTTCTATTTCAAGCCATTCAGTTTAGTCCAACAGTTCTAATTCAGCTAAGTATAAGTATAGACTTTCTTTACGCACAGTTAATGTCAAAACAGTTTTATATTAAACAATTCAGTTTAGCATAAGTTCAGTTTCTATGTCAAAACATTTCTATTTCAAACAATTCAGTTTAGCATAAGTATGCAGTTAGTTCTATTTAACCCATAGATAGGACCCTATCAGGTGCTACCACTCTGGACCAGAGTGGACCTGGGAGCAATGGCAATGAATGTGTACTCCTCATTCCATCGATAGGGCCCTATCAGGTGCTACCATTCTGGGCCAGAGTGGACCTGGAACCAATGGCTGCTCTGCATTCCGCAAAGCCTCAGCATCACTGGAACCTCACCATCAGATTGTTTAGTGTCATAAACAGGACACTCATTGTGGAGGTGGTCTCTCCCCTCTGCAGAGGTACAGTCAGAGTATTCTACAGCCCCAGCAGACTGGGCAATAGATATTTGGGGATCCTTTTTTAACTTTACACTTCTTTTAAGATAAAGAATAAGATATTTCAAAGGCAGTAAACACTTACTAAATCATATTTAAAAGATGAGAAATGGGATTTTTCATTATTATTTTAGTGACACAGCTTATATGAAGAAAATGATGAGGTACAAATCAAAGACCACTAAGGATGAAATAATGGAAATTACATCAACTGAAAATTAAAAGAATATCATTTTAGAACATGCAACTATTCAGTCTTAAACATGAACCAGAAATTTGAAGAAGAGCCCAAAAATATATGCTCCAATTAATTGTCCACTGTTCAGTTGAAGGCAGTGGTGAATACAGTCTGCGAACTTGTCAATAAAATGTACTCATTCCTCCTGCTCATTATCAGAGGCCAAGATGGTAAGGAACATATTTCCCTACAATCTTCCTAATTGTTATGAACTTGAAAATTCTTGACTGACTTGAAAATCTGACTCCAGTTTGGAAATGTGTTGAGATTGAACTTCCTTCTCTATCTTGAAAGACTTTGTTTCATAATGTTTTCACACAAAAGATCTTCTACTCCATTGTCCAAGACATGATTTCATATTTACTTAAATATATCAAAATCTTAACTATTTCTTAGCAATCATCTGACAAGAGAAAAAGAATAAAGTCAACTGAGAAGATCTTAGAGGCCACTACTTTGTTTCAACAATTGTGAAACAACTTGTGCATATTATGTAGTGGGCTATATTTATCAATAAAGTGAATTGTGAAACAACTTGTGCATATTATGTAGTGGGCTATATTTATCAATAAAGTATGCTTAATAGCACTGATGGAACATATGTAGATCTAGTTTAGTATAGTGTAGAAATATATATTAATAATCCTGCATTATGACTTATCTATTAATCTTGTACAGTAGCCCTGAGAGAGAAAAGTTTTTGGTTTAGTTTGGTTTATGGCATATCAACCATTGTAGGTTACTCATATTTACCACCCCCTCTGCTCGGGCAAGATATGACACAAGGTCAATTTTTAAGCGGAGTTTAACAGGTTTGAATTCAGAGTTTTCCTTCTCCTAGACTAGTTGCCTCACCAAGGCTGAAGAACCCAGTCTGCCCTACTATTTATCCATAGCTGGAGGGAGAATAATTGGATTCATACCTTTCCCAAGAGTATTAGTGCTATGTGAAATGCAATCAGCATCGTCCAGGATTTGAACTTGTGTCACTGTGTCCATTTCCTACGATGATAACCATTACACCACCGGCACCTCCATTGTAGGTTACTTAATGCCAAATCCTCTTCATACATATATGTTAAATATATATGATTTGTAAACGCATTTTGTTGATAACATTTTCAAACAAGCCTGAGTTCATTTTTTTGCACATGAATGGTTTCAAGTATTGGTAGCTAATGCAAATAATTCTGAGAATTAATTTTAATTCTCAGATTAAGAAGCTTTATCTCAAAATGATCCAATTAAAGACAATTACAAAAATTTGGTACGGACCTGACTATAGAAGACCAGATAAGGATTTATAAGACCAAAAAAAATCCATCCTTGATTGCCCTTCGGGGCCTGTGGCGCAGTGGATAGAGGCGTTAAGTCTCTACGGTTCTAGGTGAGCATTGTCAGAAGATAGCGGTTTCAAATCCTACCCAAGCCGGCCAGAGGTTTACTTGGTCAAAAACGTGGTGAGATAGACAACAACTATGGAAGGCATTAATTACTGGGAATACGGTTACAAGACTCATTATTCCTATCTGAGGTCGCGGTAAAATCACCTGAAGAAGGCCAGAGGCGAAATTTGGCCGAAACGTAGTGAAAGAAGTAACAACACAAAAAAATAAATAAATAAATAAATAAAACTACCAAGATGAGGACAAGAAGTCTGCAATAAATAAAAATTAATTCTCAGATTAAGAAGCCTCATCTCAAAATGATCCAATTAAAGACAATTGCAAATAATTCTATTTACTATTAATCATTTGTTTGCACATATTTATATAGTTTCATTTATTGCTATATAACCATCACAATTTAACATCAGTCATTTGTTTTCACTCATTTAAATAGAGAATAATTGAAGATACAATAGTTTGATAAAGGAACTATATTAATCAAGAGTTGGAAGATGAAAGATTAGACCTCGGGATGTTTTTGCAAATTCTATATCGTACAGTTGAAAGTTAAGCAAACATTCATGATTAACTTTATTTTACTGAGGTAGATTCTTTTGACTTAATAATACTTTTTGTTAATGCCCTATTTGAGGCTTTCAAATCATATTTATATGTTTTAAAACCCTTGGGTGAGTATTTGTGTATTTGAAGCTTTTAAAGTATTAGATATACTATTTCAGGCATCAAAGTAATATATGTCTGTAATCGAATTATCCTGTGACTTTATATATTGTCAGAATATGATGCTAGGTCCTTGAGGGCAGTAAGGTTATTTGGTATCACCAATCTTCTCTCAAAGACATGCAACAGGTTGTAATGAATTCCATGGTATCATCAGTAGACAGGAATCCTTAACCTGACCTAGGTTCATGTCTTTCTTAAGGGCATTAATGCTAATTGAATATAAACTACCTTAGCTGGAATTTGAACTTGTTTCTCTGATTACATTTTCCTTTCATTTAACCAGGGTCAGACTTTCACCTGCTGAGGCCCGAAGCTATGTGAAATTTGAGGCCCTTTTCTAAAACAATTAGGGTAAAAAAAAACATGATATATGTAATTGTTGATAAGTTGGTGTGAAAGAATAAAAAGTTGGCAACCCATGTTGAGGGTGACCTAAAAGCTCCCTTTTCAATAGCTATTACTCAGGTGTAGGGAAAGCACTACTTCATTCTCTGGATTGCTCCCCTTTACCCTTACCTTATAATGCTGCATGTTAAGCAAGGCAGCATCAAGTACCACTTTTTGAGTCTTTGGTATGACTCGACCTGGGATTGAACTCCGATCTCCCGGACCATTGGCGAACACTCTACTCATTAGGCCAGTGAAAACTACTGATAAAATAATAATATTTTTAAAAAAATGTGGGTGTAGCCAGAGGCTGTTTTCTATTTAGCTGAGAGGTAAGTCCAGAACTGCATATAACAGGCCAATTTTGTATATCTACTTCTTAATGATAGACCATCTTAAACTAGAAATATTTGATCGATTTTGATTAAAAGGTATTAAGATAAAAATAAGTGTTTTCTGGTTCATTACCTTCAATTTTAATACTGGAATTTGCACTGTGAATCCAGAAATTTGATTTTGATGATGAAGATGTCATGCATTTACCTTTATAAAAGCCACAAACATATAGTTTTTTTTGTTTTTTTTTAAAGTTATTTATAAAATGGCACTCAAACTGAGTTCAATTGTTCTAGAGTTGAGTTGTCAGTAGATAGACTGATGACTAAGTTTGGTTTAATTTAGTACATTCAGTAAATTTAGTTCAAGTCCAGAAGTAGACAACATTCAGTTTTTATGTTGGCACTTCATATAACTGTTATCATAATAGGAAATGGTATAGGTGACCCAAGTTCAAATTCTAGATGAGGCTGTTTGTATTTCACTTGGTGCTAATGCTCTTTGGAAAAGTATGAATCCGTTCTTTTTCCCTCCTGCTGTGGGTAAATAGTAGGAGAGACTTGATTCTTTTTGCCTCAGTCTGGCAATTAGTCTTAGTGAATTCAAACCTCTTTACTCCACTAAAAAATTGATATTGTGTCTCTCCTCCATATTGGGTAAATATGTACACTTATCAATTCAGGAAATGGAATTGCAACCCAAGTTTGAATCTTGTATGAGACTGCATTTCAGTTTACATTAATGCCCTTTGGAAAGGCATGAATCCATCCTTTCTCCCTCCAGCTATTGATGGTGGGTGTCTGTTTGGTGTAATCATTAAAATGCTGGACTGTAAAATCGTAGAAAGCAATTTTGAACTCCTCTCGCTATATATGTTCACTTTTGGATTAATATCCTTTGGAAAAGTATAAACCCTCTTATCCTCCTAGCTATAGGTTAGGTAGTACCACCACTAGTCTTCTGCGTGGATGGCCTTGGCATGGAATAACTGGTGAATGTTGATGTGCCATTAAATAAAGAAACCAATCCAGCTATGGGTATATAGTTGAGTAGTCTAGCTTCTTTAACCTTAGTTAGGTAATCAGTCTAGTATTCAAACCACGAAAGAATTGATGTTGTGTTATGTTCTGCTTACAAGTTGAATAAATATGTACACCAATCATTATCGGAAATGGAATTGTTTACTCTAGTTCAAATCCGGGATGAAACTGCATTTGGCTTCACCTGCTAATCAAGCAATAAACTGACTTTTGATAAGAATGGTTTTTCTTTTAGCTGTATTTGTAAAAGCTTACTTGAAATTATTCAATGTGCATAATCATTTTAAACATTGAAGATAATATGACCTTTAAATAAGTACACTACTACCAATCTTTTATAAACGAAAGATATCAAGACAGAATTGAAAGACTATCATATTGAGGAAAAACATTCCTCATCCAGGATTTGAACTCTTACTGCTGATTCCATACCCAGTGATGATAATTTGTATGTCAAACATGCCTCCAAATTACAATAATGTCATCATATAGAAAGTGACAATGAGAAGAAAATACTTCCTGAGAATGACCAAAGGAATATCCAGATGAATTAATGTTTGGTATGAGATATATGTATGTATATATATATATATATATATATATACTAACTCCTCTCCAGGTGCAGAATGTGACATAAAGTCAATTCTTAAGCAGAGTTTAACAGGTTTGAATTTAGAGATTTCATTCTCCTAGACTGGCTGCTGTACTAAGGTTAAAAAGTCTAGCCTGCCCTACTACTTAGCAATAGTTGGAGGGGGAATAGTTGGTTTCATACCTTTACCAAAAGAATTAATGCTATATGAAATGAAAATAGCCTCGACCAGGATTTGAACCCTTGTCACCATCCCTATTTCCAATGATCATAACCATTGCACTACGAGTGTCAGCAGTGAGAAAATATCTAAATATAAATAGTAAAAATCTACGACTTAGCTGGAGGACAGGATCTTCATGGCTGACCCAGCCATGACCCAGGTACTAAGTGTGATCGCATGATATGCAACACTCTACTTTAACTCTTGGGTTTAAAAACAAATTTTCTTTTGCTTAAAATTCAAAAAATATTTGGTATTAAATAACCCACAAAATATAGTTAAACACAAACCAACCAGCAATTATTATATCTTAATTAAAATAGTCTTCATATTTCTTATTTAATTTAATTTGAATTAATTTTGTATTAGATTTTCAAGAAATTTCGATTTTATTTTTTTCAATATCAACTTCAAAAAGTGATGAATTTTGAAAAATATTGAAGTATTTGATGCTTTGAGTCAAATTATTCTAATTTATTTATTTTTTTTTTCTTAAATATTTTCTCTTCATTTCATTGATTCAGGATGATCATTAGACATTGAGATAAAGAAATTGCCTTTAAGAATGGAATAATTTGGTTGGCAAAACTTTGGAATACAGCTAAGTCTAAATCTTTGGTTGAATTTTGCACTTAAAAATATCAACTAACTTTTTAATCTCCTTTTTTGAAAAACTAACTACAAAGAACCTTATAACGAAAAAAAAATTCTTGTTACACTTTTAATGCAACACTTTTGAAATTCAGTTCTTACTGGTTTTTTAAAATATTTAATAAATTTTGATTTGAAAAAAACTCACTAAGTATTTTTTCAAATTGTTATAAAGCATATTCATGCAATTTTTTTTTTAAAGCTGTTAATTTTATTTTCAAACACCTGTTGATCTTTTATCTTTGTATTTAAAAAGTTTATTTTCTCAATGAGAGAAATGAATTTAACAAAACTAACAAAGTCTCACACTGCATTTACTCATGACTTTATATTTGCTGTTTGTTTATAAGTGTATTTTTGTCTTATTGTTTGTTTTTTTGAGTTGATTATTATTTTCAGAATACCAGTTGATACCTGATATATGTAAATATTCACTTGATATTATCATGTACTAACTTGGAGAACTTTTGCAAAATAGTTTGTATGACAATTGTTTAGATATTGCATTATATCCAAAGAATATTCTGATTGTCTGAAATGATTGGCTGCGTATTTGATTTATTCTCTTGTATATAATAAACAAAAATTAAAATCTCATTTGATACATGCACAATTGACAACACAACCTGAAAATAACAAAATTTATCACTTTTTGATATTCAACCTATTAAGTTTTATTAAATATCTCTATCTCACTCTTCAGTGATCTTTTAGATGCCAATGGAGGATTGATTACAATAGATAGCAAAATGCTTGGCCAGAACTAAAAGTTAGATCTTTGAAACTATTTTTAAAAAATGATAAATAGGAATGCTTCTTGCTTGGCTCAGATAAGGATCCCTCAGTTCAGTGCTATAAACACAGTCCAACAATTGTACTCCTTATTTTACTCTTTTTAATAAAGTTACAGCTTTTAATTAAGGAGCACAGTAGGATCATATAGTTAAAATATCAACCCTTTAGTAATATAAATATCAAGTTATATAATCAATGATCAATTCAGGAACTTTTTACTTCACATTACACCATAAATTAAAATAGACATATTTTGTTGATACTGCATGAGTTTAAGTGTGAGCTGAGAGTCAAAGAAGTGAACTTACATAATTCTAGACATTCAGAAACATATGAAATTGTAGCAGAAAGTACTTCATATTTTTTTTTTTGGCGTGTTAATTAATTTGACCATTAGGGTCAACACATATTTTCACCCAATCAGAATGGTTGGCAAAACTGAGGAATACAGCTAAGTCTAAATCTTTGGTTGAATTTTGCACTTAAAAATATCAACTTACTTTTTAATCTCCTTTTTTGAAAAACTAACTACAAAGAACCTTATAACGAAAAAAAAATTCTTGTTACACTTTCAATGCAACACTAATTCAGCCCAGACTATTTTTCTGGGCAGCACCAAATTGGGGAAAGCCCGCCAAACACTATCTTCCTCCGAAACCTTCAAACTGGACAGACGTAATTACAGTCCGCTCTCCTTTTAGCAGCAGCGTCATGACACAATGAGGAAAGCCATCTAATTAACGGACCTCTTGAGTCTATTCTAATAGACCAAGGGTTACCAGTTGAATGTGAATTAGATGAATTCAATACGCCACACAGAGGAACAACTTTAAGTCGCCTTCAACTTTGGCTATGTCGACTGCGAAACAAAACTCTGCTCAGACACCCAGCCACTTCATCCCTGGGCAACATTTTCTGGAGACATTCACGCTTCTCTCCCCAAACATCCAGGACCACACATCCATGGGCAACTACATCATTCCTGTCCTTAACCTGCAAACACGACTTTTGCTACACCTATGGTGACCATATCTCACTCACACATTCAACAATGCCTTAACCTAGCGATACACATTTCACTCAGGTGAATAGCTGCTAAAATTCCTTCTCAACTCCATAACTATATCCTTCCTTCCTTCCTTCCTACGAGACTTGCAGCATAAATGTAAACCCTTTTCCACGCTGCCATTAAAACCTATCATAAAAATCTTAGAACGTCTTTGTCTTCTCACTCCTTTATTTTCCAACAACATTTAGCAAGGAAATAACAACAACGTAACCACACGTAACATGTATTCCTTCGCTAAGAAATAAAATTTGGCAAGCAGTCCCTTAAAAATCATATCAGAGTGCAATATTCATAGCTTAAGAAACCAACAAGAAAATGGTAGGAATATTTTTCATCCCATTTTCTGGTCGGTTTTACATTCATGCCGCCTCCTCTAGATCTGGTCACGAAAAAGGTACTATATCTTCATAAGAACATAAATTGTGATGCCTACTTCTCTTGCGATGCCCTTAGCATGTTTTTGCTTAATGGTTAATCTAGTCTTGTTTCTTTCTGTTCAATAGGCAGACATTTTCTTCGATTTTATTTTACAATCTTGATAAGCATTCAGTAGTTAACAAACTTTTACATTAATATTTTTTTCACAGTTAAGTGATGCTGTACAATATTTCTACTGATGCTGAAATAAGACAATAGTATCCACTCAGCCTCCAGGCTCATAAGTTATTAATAAATGTTAATATTTTTTTCATATTCAATTCTATATCATAGTGTTGTTTTTTTTTTTCAGTGCTTTTTTAAAATGATAATTTCAAAGTCCATTACAATGTCTGCTCAATTCAAAAGAGTATTTCCCTGCTTAAAATGTAAAAGTAGGAAAGCTGTTAAATTGAGAAAGAAGCTAGGATCATTTTTCAATTTATACTTTTTTATTGCTATACACTGGGTCCATTAGAATATAAGTACTGGTGTAAAAAAAAAAATTAAAGGAGCATCTGTTTATTAATATATAATATGATATATTTTTTTCACCGATGTGTGATACTATGTAATATTTCTAATGAGACACTAACTTTCCAGTCATGTAAGTAATTATAAACGTTAATATCTTTTAATATTTGATTTCATATCATAGTGGTTTTTTTTTTGTTTTTATTTCATTTTGTGCCTTTTAAAAATCAAAATTTCAAAGCCCATTACAATTTCTGCTTAATTTAAAAATGTATTTTCTTCTTGTGGTGAATGAAAACTATTCCCCTGGGGCAGAAATTTAAGGGAATAGCCCAACTAGAGTCATTTTTGACCTATGCTTTTATTGCTTTACAATGAGTCTATTAGAAAATACGTAACTGTCGAAAAAAAATAAAGAAGCATCCGTTTATTAATATAAAAAATATATATTTCTTTTTTCACTGATGAGTGATACTATGCAATATTTCTGTTGATACAGCATTCCCCACTCAGTTTTTGGTCAATAAGTAATAATAAATCTTAATATCTTTTCTTGTTCAATTTGATAGCATAGTTTGTTTTTTTGTGTGTGTGTGCTTTTTTAGAATTGTAATTACTAAGTCCATTACACTGTCTGTTCAACTCAAAAGTGTATTTTCCTGCCTGTGTTGTAAAAGAAGGAAAGCTATTACTTCATGAAAGTAACGAGTCCATTTACGAATAAATAAATAAAAAAATAAATAAACCCATAGAGAATATCTAAATGTGCTAATGTAGCAGTCACAATAAAATAAAAGATTTTTTTTCTCTCGTGAATCAATGCCCCCTGCCAAGCGATTCAGCCACACACCGACCAATCAGTGGGCAGAACGCATTGATTCCATCTGTCCTCTAAGGAACTATTTTTTTTTAGCCCCTTTTTTGGAAATTACGATCAGCCATCAGTGAGTACCCAGCAAGCGGAGAAGAAAGTCACCGTCTCCTGGACGCTCAATCATTGACGATCTTCGCTGAAGATAACTGCTGGCTCACCTGCAACTCCCAAAGAACTTTATACTCTTACCTTATCTCACTATGACACAGTCCAACTTTCTGTCGGTAAAATAAACCTTTTTGTTGTTCTTAAAAGACGTTTTGTTTTTCATTCCATGCTACGTGAACAACTACTAGTTAATTTATAGTGATGTAAACAAACATTCACTAAGGTAATTCCATAATTTTTTATCAGTATCAACTTATTAGGATTATCATTGTTGTAACCTAATGTTGTGTTCTGGTTAGTGAACACAAGTAGTAGTAATAATAAGACAAACCACGATATGTGAGGTAAACAGTTATATTTACAGGAAAGAGTATTTACAAGAGAGAGACTGTTAGTAATAAGAACATAGGATGAGTGATAGAGTAATGATATACTTCAACAATTGGAACGGCTCTTCTGATCTGACTCGTAGGCTTATTCCCAGCCTGATCTCCGCGACTGCCATATATGGTAGATGGAACAGCTCATTATGCTGAAAAGGTAGGTGATACCCAACACCTAACAAAAAGGTTACTGAATGAAAAATAACTAAAATGGGGGTTTGAAATGAAAATGATAATCTTTATAACAACAAAATACAATACTCGTCAACGGCATGAAGAAAGTAAATTACTGCTAGTGATGTACTGGGCACCTCAGGTGGTGTAATGGTTAGCAAGTTTGACTAGCAAACCTGCACTTGTGAGTTCAATTCTCATTGGGCGCCCCATTCATGCAGCCTTGTGCCACATCTAAGCAAAGAAAAAGCTTAGTAAATTACAACTGCTAGTAGTGTACTACTTAATCAGCACATTAACCCCTCATCATAATAGTGTCTAACCTATTTATGAGGAATGGGACATAGCCATTAATGTTCATAGGTACATCATCATGTCGTCCCACTAGCATGGATATCCCTGACCCTCTCTCGCCACTTCTCCCTATCTTTCATCACCTCTGGCAGGTCTTCAGGGCTACATCCAGTATCTTCACATAGCTGCTCTATGTATGTTCGAGCTGGTTGTCCTGCTTTTGCTTGGCCATATTTGGGGGTCCATAGGAGTACATCCCTTATGAGCTCGTCCTTACTTATAGTTGGTGCCTTGTGGGGTGTTGCCGCCAGGACTTGTTCAATATTACTCGCAACATTCTTGTGTAATTGCCGTCTAGCTTCTTCTCCAGCCGTTTAGTTAGCGTCCAAGTAGTGCATCCATATAGCAGTATCGACACGACCACTGCCTAGAAGAAACTGCATTTCATTTTATCGGTCAGGTCTGATTTCCATATGATCGAAAGCCTATCAATAGCTGTCCATGCCTTCGTTAGCTGCGTGTCAATGTCTTTTTCGGTTGATGAGACGCTGCTTCCTATGTAGGTGAATTTGTCTACTAGTTTCAGAGAGGTTCATAGGTACGGTATATCACAATCATAATGCTTTGTATGGTATATTTCAATTTATGTACGGTTATTATCATTATTATAGTGCTTGGCATTCTCTGTATATTTCAATATTTACATTAAAGTATTATAATTATCATTATAACATCTACTGTATACTATCAATAACAAATACAAACCCCTTCGTGAACTAATAGAAAAGCAAACAAGCCTTGAAGGCTCCTGTCACCCAAAGACCTTTGTGTATTGGCTGCTGTTCCCATAAAAAATTCTCTTCTCTTCTCACAATTGATTATGAATAATATTCAATAAAAATGGCAACACTTTGTCAGCTAAATAAATATATATTTTGACAAGCATTAGTTTTTAGACTGTTTCTCTTAACCATTTTGTTGGTTTATTTTATTTTATTTATTTGTTTACTTGTTTTTGCTTTCATCATCAATTTGGAAGAATCCCAATAACAAGCTATGTCATAGTCAAAACAGCCTGTTGTACTTAGACATTGAAATATTTGTCCATTTCAGATAAAGTATTTCAAATTTTACAAAATAAACAATGACATAAAATATATTTTGAAATTTGTTCATAGAACTCTAAAAAATCCCTCAAAAAATGTTTGTTAATAAGAGAAGACATTCAAGTAAACAAATGACACTTACGATATCTATATAAATGATTTTCATATCTATCTATCTATATACCTTTAAGAAAAACAAAATCCAGTCACTTTAGGATTATAAATTTATTTTCATCTTGCTATGAGTATTGATATGAATTAATAACTCCAAATTAAACCTGACTTCTTCTGATCCAAATGGATATAATGAATACAGCCAGAATATGGGTGGTCGTGGGCACAGGAGGGAAGGGTGTGAGGTGGAGTTAGATGTAAGTTCTAATTTACTGTCTACAATGATTTATCCTACATTTTAATGTAATTCTTCAGATTTAACAATAATTTAAGGAATTATAACAATTCCTATTTACCATAAACAAAGACTACAGTAATACATATCTTAAACTCAAAAATTATTCTAGCATCCATTTATTTGGCCACCTTTTCACTGAAACGTACATAAGTCTAACCTCACATGGTGTGTTCCTATATTTCTTTTATTCCTTTTACCTCTTCTGTCCCGATGTAATCTTATTTTTATAGTTAATTAATCATTATCTTCAATTTTTGCCTGTAGTTAAAATTTATTCCTATGCCTGCATCTAGGATGGAAATAAATTTATAATCCTAAAGTGACTGACTGGATTTTAGTTTTTTCATAAAGGAATTGTTGCTCTGTGATGTCATTTACATTGAGCTCTTTACCAGGAATATTTAAATATTCAAAGTTAGAATAATTTAATTGACATGACAGAATTATTCCCTACTCCAGATTTACTGGATTAAAGAATACATACATATATATATAAATAAGTTAGGATAGTGTAGACATGGTAAACAATGGTTGGTAACTGTCAGTTTAATACTTTTGGGAGGTCCAATTGGTCTGATGATTGCATAGGTGAAACACTGACAGTCACCATGCACCACTGACTCAGTGTCTATGCTATCCTAACTCAGATCTGCATGTACCCTATTGCCAATATAGAGCACTCTTTATTTACAAATATACCAAAATACATTATATATATATATATAACTATTACTAAATAACTTATTGAATACTAGCACTTACAGTAAGGAAAAAAAACCAAAAAAAAAACCTGCAAGTTATTTGAAGATAAAAATATACAATGAATGACTGTCTTGGGGAAAAAATTATATATCTTGGAAAAACAAGAAAAGGCCAACCTTGTCACACCAATTGAAAAAAATCAACAGATGCGCAATAGATTGATCAAAAGAAAAAAAAAGCAAAAAAAAAAAAGCACTGTAAATGCTGCTAAGCTACAAGTGAAAAAAAGTGCTCAGTACTAAGTAGAGCAAAATAGTGACCAGATTAGAGTTGGGATTATGTACCCTGATGAGCCGTTTAGGCGAAACTGTGATAGGTTAGTTCCTGACTCACAAAATAATTTTTTCACTATATATATATATATATATATATATATATATATATATATATTGTTAATTATTTCTGGCCAAATATGACTTAGTTCACAAATGCAGAACCAAATTAGGCACTAGTAAAGTTAATGAAGACTGCAATGATATATAAACAGTTAAGTAATTAACTAACATTTGGACATGTCTATTTTGATTTTTTTTAAGTCCATCAGTGTTATACCCATCTCCTACTTTCTCTCACACACATAATTTCTGTCCAATGGAACCATATTCTTTCTCTCTATCCTGAAACTGTATTCTATCTTCTTATATGATTTACCATTTTCTAAACTGATCTTTGATGACATAATCTTTAATGCATAATAGATTTTGCAAACTGCAGGAATTGAAAATATGAGTAGTTTTTGTTATTATTAGTAGTAAATGTAGATAAGAATCTACTAATGTAGTTGAGATAATATTGAAAATTATCATCTCTTTATGAGTTGGTGGTTTTCAGTGAAATCTGAGTGATAAGAAATCTCCTTAACTTCTCAATGCCCAATTGGCTGGGGTTGTAGAATACAACAACTGCATCCCAACAGAGGATTAAAACCCTCTCAATGAGTGTCCTGGATATGACACTAAACAATCTGATAGTGAAGCTCCAGTAGTGCTGAAGCTTTGAGGAATGTGGAGTACTCCTTCATTGCCATCGCTCTCAGGTCCACTCAGGCCTGGAGTGGTAGCACCCGATTGGGTCCTACTTATGGGTCAAATAGAAGGATTTGACTTTTTAACTGAGTGCAAACCAATATCTTATGCTTAACTGAATTGTTAGAAATAGAACTGTTTGATCATTTAACTTTGTATAAACAAATGATTGATGTCTAATTTAATTGTTAGAGATACATAGTAAGACTAGAAACCTTTTAACTATATGCAAATAAATGAGCAATGTTGAATTGAATTTTAAGTGTTAAAGAGCCATACTTGAAACTCTTTAACTGTGTCAATGAGTAATGTTAAATAGAATAATAAGTGTTAAATTACAATGGTTGTAACCATCTCTTTGCCTTCAAACAAATGATTAATATTGAATAGAATTATAGTGTCAGTGGCATTTCCACCAGGACAATACACCAGTCCGCAACTCCATCCTTGTCACAGACTATTTGACCAAGATGGGCATCAAGACAGTTCTTCAGCCTCCCTATAGTCCAGACCTTGTTCCCTGTGACTTTTGGTTATTCCCTAAGCTCAGAGGCTGTCGTTATGAGACAATTGAGGAGATGTAAGAGTCTGTGACGAAGGTCATTGACACACTCACACAAGAGGACTTGCATGGGGCCTTCCAGAAGTTGTTGTAATGGTACAACAAGTGCATTGCAGCTGGAGGAGATTACTTTGAAGGGGACTTGAGTTTCCTGTGTGTACTATCAATAAAAGTGCCTATACGAAAAAAGTATGGAAATTTATCGTATGCACCTCGTACTAGAGACACAATTTCAAATCCTGGTTGAGGTTGTTTGTATTTCCCATCATACTAATGCTCTTGAAAAAGTCCTGAATCTTTCTCTTCTTGCTTCAGATGTGGGTAAATTAGTAGCACAGACAGTGTTTTTTAGCCTTGTTTAAGCAACCAGTCTTGGAGAAGAAAATCTCTGAACTCAAATGAAAAAAAAATTATTCAAAAATTGACCTTGATGGTAAGGTTAAGTAAATGTATACAGTACGCTCATGGGTCATCTATATTATTAATTATTGATATTTCATAAGTCTAAATTATTTTACCAAGATCTGACCATAATTTTTCTGAAATAAGAGAAATATTTTTACAAAATGGGTGAAAAAAAGGATACAAAAAAACAAAAACATTTGTACTGAAAAGCCATGTTATCAGGCTAGATATTGCTTAGATAAATTGAGTGACATAGAATTTAGCACATGGATCAGATTACGTTTTTGCTTATTTTATTCTAATTCTTACTTTGTATCCAAGACCATATACAGACATTTTCAAGTTAAATGCGTTATCTTTATCCTGATACAATTACATTTCTTTCATTTTTTTTCTTTATTGGTTAAATAAAGGCTTTCATCTTGCAATGAAACAAATGATCTTATGTTTATCCCTATTGGCAGCCATGTTTGAGTATTAGATCATGAGAGGCCATTTGGGATCAGGAGGTAATCTAAGCCACTTATATAGAATGCCAACACTGTTTAGACATAATCAAATTCTATTCATTGATATCATCGAAGGACAGTCTTTATGCAAGGGTGATGAGTTCATATCTCACTTTGTTTCAAGAAGCTCCCATGAAGATATAAACAACTTTACATGAAGATTGATAGATATCTTTACCTTTGACTATAAACATCACTGGAAGAGTTGTATATAACATTCCAGAACATGTAAATTCATTGCCATGCTCTTTTATTTCTATAAATGAATTTATGGATGACAGTTTCATATCACTGTGTGGATTAATTTAGCTTCTGAATAAGAAAATGTTATCCACACTTGTTTAAGAAGTTATATGTTTACATAAACTAAAACTATTCCTGAGAAGAAAATATTGCCAAAATTTTTCTTATTATATGTATTCCCAAGAAGCAAGGTATATTGAATGATGAATGTTTAAGTATCTAGTTTGATAATGGTATAGACCATACTATTCATTAGATATGGACTGTTCCGAAGATTTCTGTCTTCAACTCTCACCAGGGTTTTGGTATCCATAGAGTTTTAACTATATGCCTGGTGAATGCAGGTCACTACAATCTTTCTCTCTTAACATCTCATAATGGCTGTTTTACAAATGGAATTTTGACAAGGTATACATTTGCCCACCCTATGAAAGTTAATTGGTACAAAATTGAAAATATCTTCATTAAGTTCTGTAATATTACGAACAGGCACTGTTGTCAATCAGTGCAGGTGTCATGTGATTAGCTTGTGCGGGCTGAATGACCTGCAAAGTTAGACATGATTTTAAAATAATCACAGATGAATTATCACATGTTTCACAACAGTTTCACTGGTGACATCGAACATCCGGGAATCTTCGATTTGTTCCCCAAAATCTCTACATAAGAAAACCAGTCAGGAGATTTTGGGAGAGTTGAAGGGTGCTACCCAGTCTGCTATGACCTATCTGTCAGGTGTGTGTCAACAACCAGCTCTTCCCCACACTGCCGTCACCACCAAGAGGAAGGGAGAAGAAGAACGTAACTAAAATGAATTTTTCGAGTTGAAACGATCATAGCCCTAAGTGAATAATAAACGACTGCTATATTTTCTTCCCTTACCTTTGAGTTTGAGTATTTCTTTTTCTGCGGACTTCTTTCTTTAAAGCACAACATGTTGGTCCTATGTTACAGTTCCACTAATTATTTTAGTTGTATCATATCACACTGTTGGAGGACTCAGTGAATCTATACTGATTGTAATGTGTGGGAATTAAAAAAGAAATTTAAAAAAACAGCATAAAAAATAAAATGAACACAAAATAAAATAAATACAAAAATAACAATTTCCCTGGAGTCCTCTGATAGGAAGTGAAATTGGCACGTGCCTAAAAAGAATAGCTTCTTGGGACCAAAGAGAAACTCTTTCTCAATTACCAAGATATACCTAGACTGAACAGACGTTCATTTCTCCTTAGGTTACCTGGAGGGACACTGTGGCATTAGTGGGGCACTGTATCCTCTGCTTGTAGCAGCCTCAGCCGAACATAACCTACTAAACGCGGACATATGTGACAGACTGTCAAATTCACCAAAAATGATTCCATGATATTCCTCAAAGGCCTCAAGTGGGAGACGCAGTTATTTCTACTGGTTCAGGAAAACATTCCACGTGTGAAGATAGTCATAAACCCTGAAAATAAAAGGTATCTTTGTCTTTTTCATTTCTGTCCTTACTGCCTTCACAACTTTGACAAACAAAATGAAAATAACAAGTGAATGGTGATAAGAAGAAAAATGAGTCAGATATCAATGTCAGAATTTCACAACTATCAGTAAAACCTTCTAGTGTCCCATAAATTAATATTTGAAACTTGTAAACAAACACTTGCATTTTGGAGATCTCTTCCTCTGAGAGGTAAAATTCAGTTTGCAATATTCTCTTTCTACAATAAGTTAATATATCACTTTATAACAAAATAGTAAATTTAGATTCTAACCTTATCCAAGGAATATCCTGAGTATTCTTCAGCACTCATGCTGATAATAATTTCATGAAAAAAAATATGAGTCAATACACTGAATGCTTTTCAATATTCTTTGGCTGAGGTAAATATCTTTTTTTTTAATCATAGTTCTTCAATGTTGACATTTACCTTAATAATTTAGGCCTAGTTATCTGGGGCTGTAGAATACACCGACTGCTTCTCTGCAGAGGGGTAAGACCCACCCCCCAATCAGTGTCCTGGATATGACTCTAAACAATCTGAGGGTGAGGCTTCAGTAATGCTGGAGCTTTGGGGAATGTGGAGAACCTCTTTACTGGCATTGCACCCAGGTCCACTCTATCCCAGAGTGTTAGCACCTGATAGGGCCCAATCTATGGTTCAAATCAAACTAAACTGTGAACTAATGGTAAATTGAATTGTTTGAAATAGAACTGTTCTTGACACTAAAACTGTGTACTTATGCTAAACTTAACTGTTTGAAATCAAACTGTTTTTACATTTAACTGTGTGTTAACAAAAATCTGTACTATACAAAACTGAATTGTTTGAAATAGAACTGTTTATGTGTATGAAAAAAGATTTGGCATTAAATAAATCACATAGCGAAACCTAAATAATTTGACCATGCAAATAAAGATTATTATGATACAAAGGTATCATTTTTTCAAGTCTTTTAAATTTTGTTTTGAAAGTTACGTTTGGAAGTTATTAATTGTAAAGATAGTTTTTATTCAAATGTTAAACTGAAAAAAATGATTCCTTTTTGACTATGATCATAAGTATTATTTGCTTACCTCTGTATATTTTTCAGGATATTCCTTGATATATTAACCTTTCAGGTCATTTAACACAAAATCAAAACTATATGATTTTACATAAAAGTCATTTATCCTAGTTCAGGGGAAGAAACTGACAAATGACATCATTAGATGTCATTCAAGTATATGTAGCAGAAGGAGAACAATCTGCCAACAGAATAAAGAGTTGAGTTTGAAATTTTCAGGAGGTTAGTATGAAATAGATAAATATGTCTCAAATAAACTTTTTCTCCTGATGATGACCTAAAGTCAAAGATAATTGAGAACCAACAACAAATAAAATACATAAAAGTTATATTCCTATTCATCATTTCACTTCTGGTCATCTTTTGATATATATATATATATATAATGAGGTAGGCATGCTTCACATAATGCAACTCCCAGGTCCACTCTGGCCCAAAGTGGTAGCACCTGATAAGGGTCCTATCTATGGGTTAAATAGAACTAAACCATGGTTTCTTCAGTTTACTGTTTTTTGCATTTAAACTGCATATTTATGCTAAACTAAATTATTTAAAATAGAACAGTTTTGATATTTAGATTGCATACTTATGCAAAACTGAATTATCCGAAATAAAACTGTTTTGACATCAACTCTGTGTACTCATTAAACTGTACTTACATTTAAACTGCCTGCTAATGCTAAACTGAATTGTTTGAAATGGAACTGTTTTTGACATTGAAACTGTACTCGTACTAAACTGCATTGTAATATATAGAACTGTTTTGACATTTAACTGTGTGTAAACAAAGTTAGCTGAATTAGAATTGTTTGAATAAACTGAATAGTTTGAAATAGAAATGTTTTTGATGATTAAACTCTGTACTCATGCTAAACTGAATGGTTTGAAATAGAACTGACTATTTGCATAAAAATGGATTTGGCCTTAAATAACCTGCAAAGGTTGATATGCCATAAAACCCAACCAACCAATCTCATAATGCAGCCTAGTCTGCTGGGCTGTAGAATACACTGACTGCATCTCTGCAGAGGGGTAAACCTCCCACCCTATGATTAATATCTTGGATATGACACTAAACAATCTGATGGAAAGGCTCCAGCCTTAGAGATTTTGGCAATGTAGAGTACCCCTTCATTGCCATTACTTCCAGATCCACTCTGATCAGGACTGGCAGCACCTGACTGAGTCCTTTCTGCAGGGCAAATAGAACAAACTATGTGTGCAAACAAATGACTGATGTTAAATTGTGACTGTTATATTGCAGTAGTTGAAACCATTTAACTGTGTGCAAAAAAAGAGCTCAGGCTCAATTCAGAATGTTAAGTAAAAAATGTTTACAAATCATGTATATATTTAATATATACATATATATATGTGTATAAAGAGGATTTGATACCCCGCAACAACAATTACCGACGCCGACTACGCCGGTGACATAGCGATACTGGCAAATACACCTGACCAAGCCGAAACACTTCTGCATAGTTTGGAATGAGCAGCAGCAAGCATAGGCCTCTATGTTAATGCACACAAAACGGAATATATGTGCTATAACCAAACGGGGGACATCTCCACTCTAGAAGTAACCCCACTTAAACTAGTAGACAAATTCATGTACCTAGGAAGCAGCGTCGAATTAACCAAAAAGGACATCGAAACGAGGCTAACGAAAGCATGGACAGCTATCAATAGGCTATCGATTATATGGAAATCAGACCTAACCGATAAAATAAAACGCAGTTTCTTCCAGGCAGCGGTCACATCGATACTGCTATATGGATGCACTACATGGACGCTAACAAAACGGCTGGAGAAGAAACTAGATGGCAATTACACAAGAATGCTGCGTGCAATCCTGAACAAGTCCTGGCAGCAACACCCCACAAGACACCAACTGTACGGCCACCTGCCCCCTATCACGAAAACTATTCAAGTTAGACGAACCAGACATGCAGGACACTGCTGGAGAAGCAGAGATGAACTCATAAGAGATGTACTCTTATGGATCCCCACACATGGCAGCGCAAAAGCAGGACGACCAGCTCGAACGTACATTCAGCAGCTATGTGAGGATACAGGATGTTGTCCTGAAGACCTACCTAGGGCGATGAACGATAGGGAGGAGTGGCGAGAGAGGGTCATGGATATCCGTGCTACCAGCGCGATATGATGATGAAAGAGGATTTGGTATTACGTAACCCACAATGGTTGATATGCCATAAAATCCAACCTAACCAAATAATATTAGCATAAGGTTATAGTTGTAGATAATGGAAAAGAGTATTTGGAAAAGCCATGAATCGATTTTTTCTTCCTACAACTATAGATAAATGGTAGAAAAGAGTTTATCCTTTGTAAGGAAAGAATATTCTGATAAGAAGAAAAACTCAGAATTCAACCAGGTTATACTCTACTTACCAATTGACAGAAGGGTTGGGTAAATACACATTTCAATCATACATCCTAGATGCATCAAGGAGGTCTTCAGTGATGCAACTGTCTTCATTGCCGATTTCGGGTTATTTCTGCATCATATCGGCTCCGACAGTAACCCCAGCATGACTCTGGAAGAGCCAAGCTGCCTCTGTGATCGCGACGTGCTACGCTCATGCCTCTACCAGAGCAAAGAAAAATTTGAATAAAGGCCAGACTTTGGCCGTTCTTATAGACATCTGTCTTTTAGTAAACAGCAAATGAAAACGGGGCATTCGACACTCCTCTGCTATATAATACTATCTTTACCTCATTTGGTTTCGGCTGTCTACTTCCGGAATCGGTACCGAGGTAAGATGTTATTTTTAATACTCGTCCATGATTTACACTTCACAAGACTTACACGAATCTCCCGCCAAAACCATCCTAACTAATACTTCCAAACTAACATGAATTAAGCCCCTACTCAAAACTATTCAGTCAGTCTTTAACTTTAACCTTATACCCTTATTCGCCCATATGTGTTTATGTGTCTGACTTTTCATGCTTAAAAGGAATAAATATGTATATATGATAACACTGAATGGGACAGGAAAATAGAATCAAGAAACAAAGTGGGGCTTAGAATACACCATCTATATCTAAGCAAAACCACCCGCTGCACCCCCCACAAAAAATACTGGCATCCTTTCTATGGAATTGTTGTGGCCTTGAAGGGCCAGAAATGAATAACACAAAGACATGTAAGGTTTACAGCAGTATATATTTACAGAAATGCAGACAGTAACGGTTACCGATAGCTGACTAGACTCACTTGACTTGTTTATTGAGTTGGTCACTATTCATAGTGTCGGAGAGGGTCTGTGCAGTGATCTCATGGGGTATATCACCATAACAGACATTAAGCTGCATTTGGTGGTGCGTATACAGTTCTGGAGATCTGGGGTAGTGTGAAGTACCCCTTTATTACTCTTACTATGAAAGATCCCACAAGTTACAATGGCTGAAATGTTTGGATTGCTAACAACCAGAATAAGGTTACTTGTCCTTGATATGTTCCCATTTCAGAAATTCAAATAAAAAAAACGATAAAATATGTGATATTTTTAAAGTAAATAATAAAGTACCTTGAATTTCTAATTTGGCATTTTACATTGCAGTATCAACAATAAAATATCATTTATTGTTTGTTTGTGATCCAGATCTTTGCTGACAAGTTTCTAGAGTATTAGATTTTCTAACATTCCCCTGCTTACCGAGATGAATTAATGAGGAAGAATTAACCGATATGAAATATTCTCTAAACATGGACAATGGAATGAAAACCATCTACTCCTACGATAATCAAATACCTGAAAAAGCTCAGAAAGCATATTGAAATGTATGCCCTGTAAACAGAGTTTAGAATATACTGGCTTTATCCCCTGTAGGGGATAAGGCCAACACCACCACTTCCCAAAAAATCGCATCGTTCCTCTGACACTGAACTGAATCTGGTGGTGAGGATCTAGTTCTGAAAAGCCCAGCCAGCTGGAGCTCTAGAATTCACCAACTGCATCTATGCAAAGAGGTAAGACAGCACCAATGAGTGTCCTAAACAATCTGATGGTAGGTCTCCAGTCCTGGAGCTTTTGGGAATGTGGACTACCCCTTCATTGCCATTGCTCCCAGGTCCACTCTGGACCTGATGTTGTAGCACCTGATAGGGTCCTGTCTATGGGTCAAATAGAACTGTTTGACATTTAAACTGAGTGCAAGCAAATGACTTAGACTTAATTGAATTGTTAAAAATAGAACTATTTGATCATTTAACTGTGTGTATCAATAAAATGTGTTTACAAATCATATATTTAATATATATGTAAAAAAAAGATTTGGCATTGAATAATCAACAATGGTTGATATGCCATAAAACTGAACGAAACCAAACCAGTTCTGGAGTACTCATTTATTGCCATTACTCCCAGGTCCCATCTGACCTAGAGTGTTAGTAATTGTCAGGAGCCTGTCTATGAGTCAAATAGATCTGTTTTAAAATCATTTGTATTTGGCATAAATACATGATTCTGTACAACTGTAAATTTTTCAGATTAAGAAGTGTTAATTGAATCTTAATTTAGTGAGGATTATTATTAGTTACCTCAAATGATATAATTGTGTACAAACAAATGATTAGTATTTAATTGAAATAAGTAAATAAGCAAAGTTGGTGAACGTAGTCGAGTGCGACCAGAGGACTCCCTTTTCAATAGCTACTACACTGAAGTGTAGAGGAGGGCGCTACTCCTTTCCCTGGATTGCTCCACTTTACCCTTGATATGTACCTTGTAATGCTGAGTGTTAATCAAGGAGAAACCAAGTGCCATTTTTAAAGTCTTTGGTATGACACAACCTGGGATTGAATCCAGGTCTCCAGACCATTGGTGAACACTCTACAATAGCTTGAAACTTAGAAGTTATTAGTATTAGATAGGAATATTTGGAACTATTGAATTGTGTGCTATCGGTGTTGGATAATCATACTTGATATCATATAATTATGAGCAATAAACTTTCACAAAAAAAGTAAGTATAAATTTACAATGAATGTAATTCCCTAACCTCTAGTCATAAAATAGGCCTAGACTGCTTGACATGCCATTAAACTCATTTCATCAGCCTTTCATTGAAGCATCCAGTGGAAATCTGATTAAAAAAAATTTGTTCAAGGTTAATTTGAATATGAAAAATAAAAAAGATCATCTGTATTTTCTTGTATCTGTTGGCAAGGCTTAGAATATACTGTCTGTATCTCCTGAGGAAAGTTAAGACCCTCCACTCCTCAAAAAAAAAAACAAACTGTTATCCTGGGTATGACTCTAAATTACATATGTATATGTCATTAACCTTATAGAAATCTAATCTCTCTTATCAAATATAACTGGAATTCTTTCTAGTAGTTACCCTGTCAGTATTATTGTATGGCTGCACCACCTGGACTTTAGTGAAACACTTTAAGAAATAAGTAGATGGAAATTAAACGAGGAAGCTGCATGTTGTTTTGAATAAATCCTAGTAGCAGCACCCATTAAAAGTGCAACTGTATGGTCACCTGTCTCCCATCTCACGAATTGTCCAAGTAAGACAAATGATAAGATGGGCATTGCAAGTGGAGCAGGAACAAAATCAAGAGTGAAGTTCTTCAGTAGGCCCTGACATATTGACACCCAAGTGTTGGCCAACCATCAAAGACTTAGATTCCATCCTAATGGCTGGAACTGTAGAATATGGTGATTGCACCTCTGCAGAGGGGTTAGACCTCCCTCACCAAGAAGGTTACCTTTTGGACATTGGTAGTTGCTCATAATGCTTCAGGACAGGATCCTAGTGGCTGGACAGTCTGTGACCAGGCAACTATTGTTGTTCCATGACCTGCAACTCCACTTTGCTCCTTTCTGGACTTTCTCCAAGCCTGTTTCTGTTTTTCTAGCATGGCTTTTTCAAGTGGAAAATGAAACTGAATTAAATAGAAAAAATGAAAGGCAGAAGAATTCTTTATAAAAGAAATGTTTTGGAGAGGCCCAATCAGATCAATCAGCTGGTCATGTCAAGCCCCAAGCACCTATATGATTGTCCCAACCGTTTTTCTTCAAATTGCTTTTTTATGATAGTACCCAACCCTATTTTACCGTTAGGCGTTAGAAAACAGTAGCTGAGGATCAGTTTTGTTAAAATAGTAATGCTTAAAACCATTGACTGTGCTATCAAATGATAGGACTAGGGTACCCTCTATGGGTCAGAAAGAACTTTTTAACCACTTAAAAGAGTGCAATAAAATGATCAATATAAAATAGAATTATTTGAGGTGCCCGTGGTGTAATGGTTATCGTTGTAGGAAATGGACATGGCAACACAAGTTCAATTCCTGGACGAGACTGATTGCATTTCACATAGCACTAATACCCTTGGGAAAGGTATGAATCCAATTATTCTCCCTCCAGCTATAGGTAAATAGTAGGGCAAACTTGGTTCTTCAGCCTTGGTAAGGTAACTAGTCTAAGAGAAGGAAAACTCTGAATTCAAACCTGTGAAACTCTACTTAAAAATTGACCTTGTGTCATATCCTGCCTGAGCAGAGGGGTTGGCAAATAGAAATATCAAATAGAATTATTAGTATTAGATAGCAATACTTGAAATCATTTAACTGTGTGCAATCAAATGATTATTATTGAATTTAATTTTTAGTATTAGATTGTAATACTTGAAATCAATTAACTTGATGCAAACAAATAAGCATTCATGTATTTAAAAATAAAACAAACTATTCACTTACAAATCATTATAATTATAACAGATTTTGACATTAAATATCCAACAAGATTTGATATGCCATAAAAACCAAATGACAACTAAACCAAAGATTTATATTCATCAACTCTGTACAGATAATGGATGCCATCTAGAAGACCTGTAAAGAGCAATATAAGATAGGGACAGATGGCAAGAGAGTTTCAAGTGAATCCATGTTATCAGCAAAACTTAATAAAAAGAATATTATTATATTTATGCATCTGTCATTTCTAAATATGGACTTATTTTTAAGAAACTGCTGAATTTTATATTCTTTAAAACAATAACTCTTTTCAACTGCTTATTTTATGTTATAGTTTCTCAAATAACCATAGAATTTTCATGGGTACATATACTACACTCTGATCCTAAGCAGAATGTAAGTATTTATCTACCCCTTCCATCAAGGGCTAGATGTGATACAATTTCAATTTTTAAGCCAAGTAAAGCTTACTTGAATTCTGAGATTTCTTTCTCATAGACTGGTTGCCATACAAAGATTAAAGAACTCAATCTATCCTACTATTTACCCATATCTTGTGGTGAGAAGAGGCAAATTCATGCCTTTCCCAAGAGGGTTAACACAAAGTGTAATGCAAGCAGCCTCATCTCAGATTTGAACTTGAGTCATAAATTCGATTTTGATCCATAGCTAAGGTGTCTATAGATACAATAAAAAAATCCAATTTTATTATAATTGCTGTCATTAATTTCCTTTATTTTAATTAGTGGGAGTTATGGAAATAATTCAATGATTAATTTTTGCAACTGAGGATAGAACATTAGATTATTTCAAGTTTTTTTTAATGATATCAATTTTTTCAATAATTTTAAACAGAGGTTTATTCATCTATAAATTTATAATAAGGATTTAAAAAAAGGAAAAATAAACATTTCCCTTAATTTTGATCTTTTTTTTTTCTAAGGTCTTCAAAAAAAAATTTCTTTTATAAAGAATTTTTCTGCCTTTCATTTTTTCTCTATTTAATTCTGTTTCATCTTGCACTTGAAAAAGCCATGCTAGAAAAATGGAAACGAGCTTTGAGAAAGTCCAGAAAGGAACCAGTCTGGATATCCTGATTGCACATTGGTCACATGAGCAGACTAGGCTCTTTAACTTTGGCATGGCAACCGATCTAGGAGAAGGAAAAGTCAGAATTCATACTCATTAAACTCCATTTAAAAAAAAGGTGACCTTGTATTAAATCCTTCTCATGTGGAGGGCTTTATTAAATGCATACAATGTATGTAATTCCCTAACCTCTCAACATAAAATAACCCTAGACAGGTTGATAAGATGTTAAAATTGATCAATCATAATTTCTGTAGTTCTAAAATGAATGAAATTGTCAGTGGTTGATTTTGGCAACTCTCTTCCAGCCTTTTTAAAATGTTTAGCATCCAACCTGATTTATTATCATTAAATAGGGAGAAACCAAATTTTTCTATTCCAATAAAAATAGTGTTAAAAGAGAAAAAAGTAAGTTTTGAAATTTGTATTATTCAAGGTTTGATTGGTTGGTTTCTTTGTTTAATGGCATATCAACCTTTGTACATTATTTAATGCCAAAGCCATTCTCCTAGAAAAACAGTAGTGGTACTATTTAACCAATAGCTGGGAGGATAAGGGGGTTTATACCTTTCCCAAGGGTATTTGCCTGAAAGTGAATGTAATAGCCCGACTGGAGTACAAACTCGCTTACTACAATTCTGCAGTCCATCGCTTTAACCATTACATCACGAGGACACCCCCTGTATTATTCAATATTTTCTATATAAAAAAGGTATGTTTTAGAGTTATTATGATCTTAAGATATCTGAATCTTAGATAAAGTAAGTTCATTATTTTTTTACTAGTTTTCTGAAGCATCTAATTGCTTTTTATCACATGACGACTTAAGTAAACCACGTAAATTACAAATAAAGAAATAGTCTCCTTTGAGACTTAAACTATTACAATTTAAATATATGTAACTGTAATGTGGCAAAAACAGAATTTCCTTGCAACATTTTTATTAGAGCAAAATTCTTAAAATGCCATAAGAGAATAAGACAATTTTCAGTTGTATTTGTAATTGCATGATAATTTCATCATATTTTTATTAATCATCCAAGATCTTGAGATAATAGAGACAACCGTAAAATGCTAATTAGAACTCTTCACTTCTTCCTAAATCAAAGCTTTGGTATCATCAGAGACAAGGGATTCTCCAAGAAGAACAGTAGTGGTACTATTTAACCAATAGCTGGGAGGATAAGGAGGTTCATACCTTTCCCATGGGTATTTGCCCAAAAGTGAACGTTATTCAATCCAGTTACATAATCCATAATGTGTCTTCATATACTACATTTTGAATAAATTTACTTAAATTTACTTGTTTTTTTTTTTTCATCCTTATCACTTTACTTCTATCTCCATTTCATATAATCAAACTTCTTTCAATTGAAGCATTTTGGTTTGGTTTGTTTGGTTTTATGGCATATCAACCTTTGTAGGTTATTTAATGCCAAATCCATTTTTATGTAAATAATCTGTTCTATTGAAAACAGTTCAGTTTAGCATAAGTAAGTAAAGTTAGCGACCATAGTTGAGGGTGACCCGAAGGCTCCCTTTTCGATAGCTACTACACCAAGGTGTAGGGGAGGGCGCTACTCCATTCCCAGGATTGCTCCACTTTACCCTTGAACCGTACCTTATAATGCTGAGTGTTAAGCAAGGTGGTATCAAGTACCATTTTTAAAGTCTTTGGTATGACTTGTCAGAAAAATTTCCATTTCTAACTATTCAAGCAGTTATATGTAATAATTCAGTTAAGTGTAAATACAGTTTTAATGTCGAAAAACAGTTCTATTTCAAATAATTCAGTTAAGCATAAGCACGCTGTTTAAGTGTAAATACGGTTTAATTGTCAAAAACATTTCTATTTCAAGCTATTCAGTTTACTCAATTCATTTTAGCATAAGTATGCAGTTAGTTCTATTTAACCCATAGATAGGGCCCTATCAGATGCTACCACTCCGAGCCAGAGTGGACCTGGGAGCGATGGCAATGAAGGAGTATTCCGCATTCCCCAAAGCTCCAGCACTGCTGGAACCTCACTATCAGTTTGTTTAGTGTCATATCCAGGACACTTGTTAGGGGGGTCTTACCCCTCTGCAGAGGTGCAGTCAGTGTATTCTACAGCCCCAGCTGACTGGGCAATTGAAGCATTTTATTTTTTATCCTACTTTAAAACTGGATTGACCAAATGAAAACAAATTCTTAGATATCTTTGGTAAACCATTGGCTGCTTTGGAATACACAATATATTTATTAAGCTTCATTTAAGTCACTTGCTAAGTGTTACCAGTACCATGTAACTTAATACTATCTGTTGCATTGCTGGGTGGCCAACAAGTAAATCCACTTTGCTTTCGGATACACACATTTTCAGAAGTCAAACATGGAAGCCAGTGCAAATGACTGACTAAATTGAACTCTAGATTATATGACTCAGTGAAGAAAATAAAATTCTATATAAATAGCTTTCTCTTGAATAAATTAATAGACCATTTCACATACTTTGGTTGCATTATCTCATCTACTGAAAGTTATGCACTACAGAACAGAAATACATCATCCCCCTTGATCACAAAGCTCCTAAACAAACTAAACACCCTCTCTAAAAATAATAACATCATATTCACCTGGATACCAAGTCACATTGGCATCCAAGGAAATGAAAAAGCAGACAAAGCTGCAAAAAAAGCTCTTCAAATTGATATGTGCAAATCAAAAATCCCATATACAGATCTAAAACCAACCATAAAGAAATTTATATCAGACAAATGGCAGAAATCATGGGACAATCAGACCCAAAACAAACTCCATGAAATACAAGAAGCTATCGGAGAGTGGCCAACAGGCTACAGAAGCATCAGAAGAGAAGAAGTAATACTTGCCAGATTGTGTATTGGGCACACCCACATTACTCATTCATACCTGTTAAAAGGGAAGGATGCCCCAGTGTGCCCATCATGCAAAGTACAACTCACAACCAAACATATCCTTCTAAATTGTAACAACCTTAAACATATCCGTACCAAGTACTATCAAGCAAGAAACCTGAGGGACATCTTTAAGAATACAAACCCTGAAAACATTTTTAATTTTCTAAAAGAAAGCAACTTTTTCAGCAAGATATAACCAAACATCTCTATAGAACTGCTACTTTAATGACTGAAATTCAAAATAACCTTTTTGGCATTAAATGACCCACAGGGGTTGATATGCCGTTAAACAAAACTCAAACTCAAACTCACAAACCATCAAAGTAATATGAACAAGCTAATGCTCTGCACTGCTGGAGAAATAAAGACAAACTCATAAGCAACATTTTCTTATGTACTCCTTAATATTGGCCAACCACCAAAAACTTGGGTTTATCAGCTTTGTACAGACATTATATGGCATGATAGGGATCACTGGAAAGAGAAAGCCAAAGGAATCACTGCTGTTTCAGAATGCCTTGATGATCATCAGGATGGTCAACTGAAAAGTTACATGTTGCTAAGTTTGATGCAACAATATGAAATTAAGTGGTAGCATTGTAATGAATGACAACTTGAAACGCAATAATATGAAAATTTTATATGAATCTCTTGATCAAAATTAATGGCCTCATCAGAATTATTAAAATTAATGCTATGATTAAAATTATCAAATTAATGATATCACCAAAATTATCAAAATTAATGGTATGATTAAAATTATCAAATTAATGGTATCCTCCTGGTATGTGTGAAAGAACTGTGTAATATACAGGAGATATATATTTTTTTATCAACTGATACATTTTTCTTGTAATTTTTGTCTTTAAAAGTATTTTAACCCTTAAAATCCAAAGCCTCCCATTCACACGCTCAGGGATTCTTAGCTGGATAATGTAAAATGTTATGTAACAGCTCAGAACATTTTCTTGGCAACAACAAGGTAGAACTGGGGATTTTCTGATTAGAATTTAGACTACCCTGGTGTATGTCCTTCTAAGTAGTTGCACAAATACAGACTGCTTTGATTTAAAAAGTTAAATAAGACTTGTTTAAAAGAAATTTGCATATTTTTTAAAGACTGAATATTTTTGAATAAATCATCTCATTTTTTTTATAGACATTATACTAAAGAATTACTTTATTTTATTCCTAATTACCCAAAGGTAAGTAATTCTATACTTCTTATCATCATCATCATCATCAACTCGTGCCGCCAGCACGGATATCCCTGACCCTCTCTCGCCACTTCTCCCTATCATTCATCGCTTTTGGCAGATCTTCAGGGTTACATCCCGTATACTCACATAACTGCTGTATGTATATTCGAGCTGGTCGTCCTGCTTTTGCTTGGCCATATGTGGGGGTCCATAGGAGTACATCAGTGATGAGTTCGTTCTTGCTTCTCCAGCAGTGTCCTACGTGCCTGGTTCATCTAACTTGTATAGTTTTCGTGATGGGAGGCAATGTCCTGGCATCAACACCCCACAATACTTCTTATACTGAACATAAAAGTCTTTCTTGGGCTGTAATGTAATCAAAAATAATTCCTGTTTCTCAAGTTTGTATCACCATCACCATGATGTACCAACAGCATTCATTTCTTTTTATCTTGTTATCTGTCCCTATCAGCCATCACTCTTGCTGAATCCTCTAGATGGCATCTAATGTCCACGAGGATGTATGTAAGTATTTTACCCAATACATCTGCCACAGAAAGCATGCGACAAAAGTTCAACTTATCAGCAGTTTAACAGGTTTGAATTTAGAGTTTTTCTTCTCCTATACTGATTGCCCAACTAAGGCTAAAGAACCCACTCTCCTTTACCATTCTGTTTGGTTCTATGGCATATCAACCATTGTTGGTTATTTAAATCCAAATCCTGTTTTTAAACATATAATAAATATAATTTGTGTTTACATTTTGTAGATACAATTAAATGATCAAAGAGTTATCTAACAATTCAATTTAGCATGTCAACAAAGTTAAATGGTTCCAAGTATTGTTACGTATAGCTAATAATTCAATTAAACATAAGTTATTTATTTGCTCACTGTTAAATGATCAAACAGTTCTATTTCTAACAATTCAATTTTGCATAAGTCATTTGTTACACTCAGTTTAAATGTCAGACAGTTTTATTTGACCCATAGATAGGACCCTATCAGGTGCTGCCATTCCTGGTCAGAGTAGGTCTGGGAGCAATGGCAATGAAGGAGTATTCCATATTTCCCAAAGTTCCTGCATTACTGGAAACTCACAATCAGATTGTTTAATGTCATATCTAAGTCACTCATTGGAGAGTTGGAGGGTCTTACTCCTCAGCGGGTATGCAGTCAGTGTATTCTACAGCTCTAGCCGGCTGAGCTTTCCTTTACTATTTGCCCATAGCAGATGGAGTCATGCCTTTCCCAAGGTTATTAGCCAAATAATATGGGGGCTCCATATTTTTGGTCTTGTGTCAAACTAGGCTCAACTTAGTAAATATGAATTTGAACTTATCAATAAGTTATACTAGATCATTTAAATTAATCAATGATGAGCCTGTTTAGTATTTTGATGACTGACCGTTTAGGAATAGCTGGTATCCATGAGCAACCTAAAGGCCTATGGGTCTGATTTAGTCCCACTCGCAATATTGATTGTGAATAAATGGATAGATCGTTCTTGTGTAAAAGAATCATTAAAAATGATTTGTTGCACAAACACTCTTCTTTTTATATCTTGTTACTTGCCCAGTCAGCTGGGGCTGTAGAATATGCCGACAGCATCTTTGCTGAGGGGTAAGACCCCCTACCCAAATGAGTGACCTGGATATAATATTAAACCATCTAATAATGAGGGTCCAGCCTTGGAGATTTGGGGAATGTGGAGTATCTTTTTATTGCCATTGCTCCCAGGTCCACTCTCATGCACATTATTGTAGTGAACTCGCTTTTCATTGCTGCAGATAATCTTTCAGCATAAAAATTATCATGAGTAAAACAGAAGCTTGAGATTACCTTAGTCATTTACTAATCTTTGCTTAGTCTGGTACAAGGCTAGAAGTATAGGGCACCCAGTGACAATTAAATTCACATATATTAGCTTCTAGTGTTGCTTGTTGTGTAATGGTTATTGACGTAGGAAATGGGCATGGCAACACAAGTTCAAATTGCGTGTTACATTGCACTAATACCCTTGGGAAAGATATGCATCCAAATATTCTCCCTCCATTGATGTGTAAATAGTAGGGCAGACTGAATTCTTAAGCTTTAATATGGTAAGCATTCTAGGAGAAGGAAAATTCTGAATTAAAACCTGTTGAACTCGATCGAAAAATTGACTTGGTGTCACATTCTGCTTGTGCAGAGGGTTGATTGTTGGGTTTATGGCAAATCAACCCTTGATGTCTATTCAATGCCAGATCCTCTTAATACATATTGTAATATACTGTACCAATAAACATTAATGGGTATGTCCCAATCCTCATAAATAACTTGGACATGATTATAAGAGGGGTTTACCTTCTTCACGCTGCTGGTGAGTATTGCATTTTGTTAATGTTATAAAGATTTCCATTTCCTTTCCAACCTCTATTTTGCTTATTTCTTATATGTTAGGTTACAACACACGTATATATATCAAATATATAGATTTGGAAACAAATATTTTGTTGGTAATATTTTTAAACACGCCTAAGCTCATTTGTTTGCACATATTTAAATGGTTTCAAATATTGCTTTCAAACACTAATAGTTTTATTTCTACACAGTTTAATGGTTGCAAGTATTGCTATGTAACACCAACAATTCAATTTAACATCAGTCATTTGTTTTACTTATTCAAGTGTTAAATAGCTTTATCTAACCCATAGACAGGTTTCTAACAAATACTATTAGACAGGATCAGAGTGAACCTGGGAGTAATGGCAATAAAGAGATACTCCTCATTTCCCAAAGCTCCAGGACTAAAGCCTCACTAGCAGATGCTGTTATGTGTCATAGCTTAAAACCTACTACTACTCCTGATCAGAGTGAACCTGGGAGTAATGGCAATAAAGAGATACTCCACATTTCCCAAAGCTCCAGGACTAAAGCCTCACTAGCAGATGCTGTTATATGTCATAGCTTAAAACCTCCTACTACTCCAGATCAGAGTGAACCTGGGAGTAAAAGCAATGAGCAGTACTCCTACTCCCCAGAACTCCAGTATTGGAGAGTCATGACTAGATCCAGTTTAGTTTCATAAGAAGGACACTACTTTTTGGAAGAGGTTGTACCCCTTTGCAGGGGATAGTGTATTTTAAGTCTTGCTGTCAGAGCAACCGTCTAGAAAAGGGAGAACATGCTGTGTGTACCTTTATCATGTACACCGCTATTTTTGGTTATTGTTTTTTTTCTCTCAATACAAGATTGGCGAATGTATAATATAGATGATTCAAAACTGGTTTTCAACCATGTATTCAGTCCCTAGTTTTTAAAAAATAAGGGTATGTACACTTTTTCATATATATGATTTATACATATTGCATGTATATAATTAATTCTGCATTTATTGAATTCATATATATATATAGAGAGAGAAAATTGAAGAAAGAGTGAGAATAAAAACAAGTGAATATAAGTACTTAGGATCAGGTTCTCCATATGGGCGGTATCCCCTTCGCCTTAGTTTAAAACTTATTTCTTCCAGAACTTCTCAAGAATATCTGGTATCAAAGACTTCTCATAGTGTGCAGAAATCAAATATAGCGACAAAAAATAATCTAAGACAACATTTATCAAACTTAAAACTTGACAACTGTTGACTTTTAAAATGATATCAAACTCAAGAGGCCCATTAAGCTTAAATGATCTGTAGAATGTAGGCAGTTCTTGAAAAGATTTTTGATAAACATATTAATTCTATTTAACTCTTTTATTTATATAAAATGCTTTCAGAAAGCCAAAATAGGAATTCTACTTCATTGAGATTAATACATCTGGAGATTTTTATTTGGTTTAAAAGCTGAAAGGATGAAGATTTATAATTCAGAGTTATATATATATATATATATATATTCAACTCTGGGAACATAATTAATGTATTGATTTTAATGGCACACCAACCCATTTAGAGCTATTTTAAGCCAAGAGGTCAAGATTGGCCAAGTGGGTAGAGTGTTCGCCAGTGGTCTGGAAGACGTGGGTTCAATCCCAGGTTGAGTCATACCGAAGACTTTTAAAATGGTACTTGATACATCCTTGCTTAACACTCAGCAATATAAGGTACGTGTCAAGGGTAAAGTGGAGCAATCTAGGGAAAGGAGTAGTGTCCTCCCCTACTCCTTGGTGTAGTCGCTATTGAAAAGGGAGCCTCCTGGTTGCCCTCGACTACGGTCGCCAACTTATATTTTTATCTGTGTGGTTTCTTCATAGTTTTTTGCACACTGTAATAGGGTTTCAAGTATTCTTATCTAATACAAATAATTTCAACTCAGTTGTATGGTTTCAGACATTCCTATCTAATATTGATAATTATATGGTTTCATGTAATTTTAAAAGTTTTGTTGGCACTCAGTTATATGGTTTCAGGTAACTTGAATTGATCCTTAGTAAGGAATTAAAACTTCAACTAATTAAGAATACAATTTACAGTTTTATAACATCAGGTTTTCCAATTTAATACTCTTTGAAAACAGTTGCTTGGTTTTAAGTATTCCTTTTTAATATCAATGGTTTATGCACAAGTATATGATTTCAGGTATTTCTTTTTAGTAATAAGCATTTGTAATGATTATTATATGGTTTCAAGTAATTTACAATGATAATAATCCTTATTAAATAATTATTTCTTTTAAGTAATTATTCTTAATACAAATAACTTAAACAGTTATATGGTATCAAGTATTCCTATCAAATATAAATAATTTTCAAACAGATATAATATGCAGGATGTATTTTTGCTGAGGGATAAGACTCCCACCTCAGTAATGAGTGTTCTGAGTATGACACTAAACCATCTTATGGTGAGGCTTTAGACTTTGAAGCTTTTGGGAAGGTGGACTACCACTTCATTGCCATTACTCCCAGGTCTACTCTGACCCGGAGTGGTAGTACTAGTTAAGGTCCCATCTATCAGTCAAATCAAACTGTTTAACCATTTAACATTGTGCAAACAAATGACTGATATTAAATTGAATTGTTAGCGTTACTTAGCAATAATTGAAACCATTTAATAGTGTGCAAACAAAACAGGTTTGGCTTGTTTAAGATGTTTCCTCCCAACTATTCATTTCAAACCATGCATATTTGATATATATATATATATATATATATATATATAAACAGGATTTGGCATTGAATAATCTCTAATGGTTGATATGCCTTAAAACATTGCCAATTAACTAGCAGATCTATCTGACCCATAGATAGGACCTTTATAGGTACTACCTCTCCAAAATCAGAGTGGACTTGGGAGTAATGGCCCTGATGGGTTACTCTGCAATCCTCAGATCTCTACAACTAGAACTTTCAGAACATAATCATTCGCATATTAGTCTTTTAAGTTCTGTCATCATTTGATGGCAGTCTACTGTGACCTTTTACCTGACTAATAATTTTTTTAATCATTTTAATTTCTGGAATTGGAAAAAGAAAAAGTGGGTGTATTTTTTTTTCTTGTTTGAATAATATCTGTCAATACCTTAAAATAGAAAACAGTTCCCTCCTCTTTTTATATCACTCAATATAGTTTTGGTGGATATGTCTTAACTGGAGATTACAATGATTCACACTGAATGATCTATAATATTGTTTTCCTGATAAAATTTACCTTTTGTAATTGGTGTTGAGTCATAATCCCAATAAACATTCAGGTTACTGGACTAATCTTTGTGCTTTTGTTAACACTATGTTCCAGTCATTCTATTTCAACTTCTTAAGATGTAACATCTGATTGAAAGAAAATACATTTCATAATGTCAGTTAACCATTACTTTTTACCAATTTCAAAATAACAAAAAACAGGCGATATACCAAATGGACCAATGCCTTATTCAAATATTTATCAAATATATAAATTTACCTTTTGTAATTTGTATTGTGTTACCATTCCAATAAACATTCAGATTATTGGACTAGACGTTTGTGTTTTTGTTAACACTAAGTTTCAGTCATTCTATTTCAGCTTCTTTAGGTGTAAAATCTGATTGGAAATAAGGGCATTTTTTAATGTCAGTTAACCATTACTGTTTACCAATTTCAAAATAAGAAAAAAAAACAGGCAGCATACCAAATGGACCAATGCTTTATTCTAAATCTAATTGTAGATATGAGGAAGAATTGGACAAAATGTTAGTGCAACAATAAAACCAAAAAGAATTAGGGAAATAGTTCTGACAGTACTTGGAATTTATGCACACACACACACACACACACACAGACATATACATGTGTATATATATATATATATATATATATATATATATATATATAAAGAGGGAGAAAGAATGGACTTAATTATAAGAATTTTTCTCATTGAACAAACATGAACAAATTATAATATTCCTCTGTGAATACTAAAAAATGGACAGAGTTGTATTTCCCACAAAACAATTTCCCTAATTATTTCATGAGGTTATTTTATTTCTTTGTTTTTTAGAACTCTGTCTTGTACTTGTTTGACCTAAAAAGGGGGGTGCTAGATTGATTTTTCTTCTATAAACATTTATCTGAAACAACTTTATCAATTTTACTATTCATTGGCTCAGACTAACTCAAGAGAGAGACGTAGACAAATATAGACATAGAAAAATATACATACATAGGAATATTGATATGTTCATAGGCTAATGAGTAAAAAAAAGCATTTATTTTACTCAACAAATATTTATATTTGATATAATCTTCCTCAATGATAATTCACTGCTGAATATCAACTTCATAGAACAGAAATTATACATGAATGATTTCAGAGTATTGTTGAGCTACAGGTTATGGAAGGCAAAATATGGAATAAGTTTTAAAACATCTTTTTTTGCTTGAGTAGTCCAGTTTTTGAAAAAACGCAGTAAATCTAAATTTTCATGATTAGCTCTATTATTCAAGCACGTTTTCATTAAAATTCAGCCCAGTATGAGTGAGCAAGAAAAGAAACAACAAAGAATCTATGATTTGCTTAATGCCAAAACCAAGCCACAAAAATTTCCGAAATGATTAGTTTCTATATATCCTCCATCAAGCCTAGATCTTAACCCCGTTGATTAGGCTATATGGGACATTTTACAAAACAAAACAAATGCAACTTCCCATCCAAATATTGGTTCACTTTGGGACTGCTATTGAAGAGAAATAAAATAAAATGTCTGAAGAATTTATTTTGAAGGCATGCAAATCATTTCGAAGGTGTGTTGATACAATAATGGAAAAAAATGGCGTCCATATTGAGTAAATTTACTGTTTTGTGTCTGGCTTCTTATTTTGTTGTTGATTTTTTAAAATTGAAATTAATCTTGTTTTATAATAGTCATTTATTATTATTATTATTATTATTATTATTAAAGAATATTCCTAAATTTGTTTCTGCGTCCTGTTATACCCCTGTCAATCTATGATCTTATTGATATACTCTTCATGGCAATTATGTATCCGTGCTCGCGGCACGATATAATGATGATATCTTAAGAGGTTTGCTAAAAAAAAAAGAAGATCCTGCATTGTTGCGAAACTCTCACAATAAATGATTCAAACCCTGTCGGCAGAGCTTAAAATAAATCGATTGTATTCCATGCTGAGAGTTAATACAACTCTACAAAGCAATGTCCTGAGAATGACACTGAACTGTATCTAGAGATCTGGGGAGTGTAGAGTTACCTTTCATTGCCATTACTCCCAGCTCCACTCTTACTCGGAGAGGTTGTACCTGTTAGGGTCCCGTCTATAGATCAAATAGTTCTGTTTAGAAATCATTCATAATCAACGGGACCAAATGCAAAAAAAAAAAATTCTCAGTCAAATTAACTTCACAAAATAATGTAAATACGAACATACAGGGAGTGTGCTTCCCTAACCTCTTGACATAAAATAACCCTAGATGGTTTTGCATGCCCCTAAAATCTATTTTCTTTCGAAGCATACGAAAAAAATATGGTGATTTCGTACAAGTGACATCTCCAGTGCCCCTTGTTTAGCTCCATCGTATCTTTAATGATGATGCAGATTCTGTTGCAAATTGCAAGCTACACACAAATTGGTTTTGAATTTTGAGTTGATATTCTCCAAAACTGGTTGCCAACCAAGGTCTGTTTTAAAAGTTATTGATGCTAGAAGGTAATGCTTGAAACTATGTAACTGAGTGCAAACAAATGATTATCATTAAATAGCTAGAGTTACCTGAAACCATGTAATGATGTATAAATTATTTGTATTAGAAATACTTGAAACTATAAAACAGTGTGCTAACAAATGATTATAGACAAGTAGTTGCAATTGTAAAAAAAAAAAGAAGTTCAATGGAACATTGAAAATATTATTATGATTATGATAAAAAAAATTACAAAGGAACCTAATTTCAGAATTTGGTGTTTATTTGCTATTAAACAAATAAGCCGAAACTTTATTTTCACTGTGGTCTATAATGAAGTTAGATGAATTGGAAGTAATGAAAGAAGCACTCCATAAATGCTGTCCATTCGGTAAATACATATTTATTCATGCAAAAAGTATCTAAATTGGTTATGTAAGGATTGTTTTTTAAGTTGCATTCAAATCATATAAAAATAGTAAAGTTGGCGACTGTAGTTGAAGGCAGCGAGTACACTGAGGTGTAGGCTACTCCTTTCCCTGGATTACTCCACTTTACCCTTGATACGTACCTTATATTGCTGAGTGTTAAGCAAGGAGGTATCAAGTACCATTTTTAAAGTCTTTGGTATGACTCGACTTGGGATTGAACACAGGTCTCCCGGACCATTTTCGAACACTCTACCCGCTAGGCCAAGTAGGGATAAATTTTAAACTTAAAGCTGAATTGTGGTATTTCACCAACTTGATGACTGTGCTCAAAGAAATGATTACATTGTGAATGAGACTGGAAAACATTGAATAAAACAGTAGTTATTGTATTTCTCACCGAGTGACCCCTGGATTAAGTGCATAAGAATTCTGGAAATATATTCAGTAGTAAAGATGGGTGGGAACTTTTTATGTATGATACTGTGTATTGGATATTTTGCAGGTTCCCCGTAACCGCATGTAACAAACAAAACAAATATAGTTTTATAATATTAAAACATGTACAAATGAGTCAAATTTCAGAATGAATAAATAAGTCTAAACTTCATAAATCATTCCTGCAAGCAACTTAATGGCACTCTGCAACATTTTTTTTATTATTTTCAACGAGTTTACATCAGTACCATGTATATCGGACATTGGCCTAGCGGTTAGAGTGTTCGCCAATCGCCCGGGAGACCTGGGTTCAATCCCAGGTCGAGTCATACCAAAGACTCAAAAAATGGTACTTGATGCCTCCTTGCTTAACACTCAGCATTATAAGGTATGGATCAAGGGTAAAGTGGAGCAATCCAGGGAAAGGAGTTGCGCCCTCCCCTACACCTTGTTGTAGTAGCTATCGAAAAGGGAGCCTTCGGGTCATCCTCGACTATGGTCGCCAACTTTACTTACTTATATTTATATTATCATCCACAGACAGACAGTTTCATTGTATTACAACTCTTCAGTGTGGCTAGACACGTAGTACGCTTGAAGCTGGGTTCAATATCCGCCCTACCTTACGTTAGACAGTATCATACCCCAAGCCAACCAGCGAGCCATGTCAGCTCAGGAATTATAAGGCATTAAGTAGTAGCTTTCGTTTTGTTTACATTTATACCTTACCAGATACCAGAGTGCTCAATTCGTTCAGAGAGCTTTGCATTATGCGAGCGGCAGCCGTAAATTCCTTCACTCGAGTGCTCAACCCCCGTGGGGGAGCGTATATATTGTCATCTACAGACGGACTGTTTCATTGTATCACAACTCTTCAGTGTGGCTAGACATGTTGGACGCTTGAAGTTGAGATTGAAACCAGCCCAACTTTACGTTAGACTTAGTATCATACCGCTCAGCCAAGAAGCAAACCATGTCAGCTCTGGAATGATAAGGCATAAAGTAGTAGCTTTCATTTTGTTTACATTTATACATGGTGTAAAGTCTTTATATTTGTGGTAATGGATACTTGCTTGGTATGGACTATTACCAAGATGAATCGATAAGATGAATGATGATTAAAGACAGAGGGAGAACGAACATCTGCTGCTATGCCTGGTATGTTCCTTTATTGACCAAATCCCCCGAATGTAGTAGGGGCCGTAACCCCTGTGGCATCAGAGGTTATTTCCCTTTTGTTAGGATATTACACATGGTGTAACAGTTATCATTGTATAGAATGTGTTGAATAGTGATAGGCTATGTAAGTTATGCAGGTTGTGAAACAGGATTTGCAGCTGTGTCTTAAGGTAACAAAACACGGTAGAAATCCCACATGAATTGCATGGGTGGCATGCTGGAAAGAAGTGTGACTACGAGTATTGTGACGACGTCCTGAAAATTGTATAACCACGGAAGGTTTTCAACCCATGGGGGAAACCTAAGGAGCCGTCGAAAGAGTTGTTTGACATCATGCCGATCTGGACATTGACCTTGTGCCAGATGGCCCAGGGATCCGAGGAGAACATAGTGAGACTGAAAGGGAATTAAGGAGCCGGCAGAAGAGTCGGTAGCCGTCATGCTACTCTGTTCACTGGCCTTGTGCCAGTCAGTCCAGGGTTGAGAGGTAGAGAGAGGTCTGGTCTGTATGATACTTGATAAATGAGGAAGCTAAATGCCTTGAGATAATGCAGAGAAGAGTGAAGAAAGAGGATCTTAAAAGTCGAATAAATGTGAAGAAGCATGCGCTCTAAAGTTAAAAGTGGGTATGATTCCAAAAGAAATAAGTAGAGGTGCTTTGCAAAAGCCCTGAAGTTGATAAACATATAGAAACTGAGATGATTTGTTGTTTTTAGTTGACCCCGTACCAGGCTCAAAAAATCAGAATGAAAAAGAAGCGGAGATGATTAAAGGTTTTAAGTTGGCCCTGTATCAGTCTCATGAAAGAAAAACAAAGATTCTTTATCTCCACTTCACTGAAGATTCTGTATCTCCCTTTGTCTGTATATCTTAGCCGTCACTCCACAATTTTGTACATTTCATAATAACAGGAAAATAAAAGAAGTTGATTATATTTTTTTACATTAAGAGTTGTTGCCTCTTCATTTTTAGCATACAACAAATTGACTCAACATCACAAGGTCAAATCCTTGGCAAGACTGTTTGTATTTCTATTCACATTGATACTTTAAGGTGTCTGTGGTGTAATGGTTATCGTCGTAGGAAATGGACACGGCGACATGAGTTCAAATCCTGACAAGACGGATTGTATTTCACATAGCACTAATACCCTTGGGAAAGGTATGAATCCAATTATTCTCCCTCCAGCTGTGGGTAAATAGTAGAGCAGACTTGGTTCTTCAGCCTTGGTGAGGCAACTAGTCTAGGAGAAGGAGAACTCTGAATTCAAACCTGTTAAACTCTGCTTAATAAATTGACCTTGTGTCATATCCTACGCGAGCCGAGAGTTGGTAAATATGTATACTTTTAGGAAAGGCACAAATCTACCTTTTCTTCCCCCTGTTATAGATAAATAGCAGGGTAGATGGGGCTTTTAAGCCATTGGCCTTGTGAGTAGAGTGTTCGCCAATGGTTCGGCAGACCTGGGTTTAATCCCAGGTTGAGTCACACCAAAGACTTTAAAAAAGGTACTTGATACCTCAGCAATATAAGGTACGTATCAAGGGTAAAGTGGAGCAATCCAGGGAAAGGAGCAGCACCCTCTCCTACACCTCAGTGTAATAGCTATTGAAAAGGGAACCTTCTGATTGCCCTCGACTATGGTCGTCAACTTTACTTTACTATATCAACCAATCTGAGAGAAAGAAAATTCTCAATTCAAACCAGCTTAACTCCACTTAAAAATGACTTGGTGCTACATTCTGCCTGTGGTAGACGGGTTGGATAAATATGTGGGGATTTAGGAATTAACAGTAAAAACTCCCAACCGGATATTGACTCGTCGGCTGCCAGATACAAAATGTATAAACGCGTCGCCACGCATAAGGCTCCACGCATCCATCCGGTTAAAATCAGAAAAAAGAAAAATAATAAAATGTAAAGTAGCCAATGGGAAGCGGTCGCGCCAAAATTAGAAGGATTTTGGCGTGGCGAATTTGGAGCCGGTGGAGAGAGATAAATACTCAGGTTTTCTGTGAACCGATCTTTTTTTTTCGGGTAGTGACGTCGAACCGACAACACCGATTTTACTATCTGGTGTTTTGGACACCACGCTATGTTTTGGGACGTATCGTTGGTTAGTCCATTCACCAGGTAAATAAAGGAAAGTATGGAAGAAATGTTTTCGTCTTTTATCTGTTTCTATCTTTCCTTTGCAGATTTCTTTTGGGCCTTCTTTGGGCAAGGCATTGCACCGGCCAGTCAACGTGGGGTAAAATAATATAACCAAAATATGGAGTCAGATATCTTACGGCAACACAGCCTTGCCCTTAGCTACTGACCTTCATAAAAACCTTCAAACCCCACAAATATAAACATGCTAAATATTTATGTAGAGAGCTTACCCTTCCTAAGGCATGTAAAATTTAGGTAAGATACTCTTCACTTGTACCCAGAGGATCTCCCCACACACAACACCAACCCTCTCATTTAAGAGAGGGAAAGGTCTGGTATATTACTTCACACCTTAGGTGTTACTGATAGGACAAAGGATTTTTTTATAATGATCATGCATGAATTTCAATTTGTGTTTTTCTGCTCCCACTGTAAAATGACTTCGTGTCAATTCTGACTTGGTGGGAAGTCAGGAAAATATTGCCTTTGATATTTCATGTATATTTTGTTAAGCAAATACATTGAAAATTCTAATGACCATTGAAATGACTCAGCAAATATTAATTGAAGAAACAAGCAATACCAAAGTTTCAGCATGTGAACAGAATGAATACATGTTTTGTTTTGGTTTTTAATGTTTTGTGAATATCAAGTCAGAAGAATACATTATAAAAGGTACTGAAAAGTTCTCAACACAACCAAGTGGGGAAATCATTTTTTTTATTTATTCCTTTATTTTTTGTGAAAAGTCTCAAGAAACTTGAGTAACTCTGAGTTATGAGTATTGAACTGTAAATTAATTATGTGCGTTATCATGAGATATTGTAAATTAAAGAAAACTTTCAGAAAGCTTTGTGTAACATACCCATACATGAATATGTGAAATGTACATAGAATGTTCATAACTCATATATAGATAACATAGGAATCCCGAAACACGAAAACACTTACGACTTATTAGTTCAGGTATGAAACTTGATTACCTTTTTGAGTTTAAAGGTTTTTCGACATCAGGAGAGAGAGGGTTTTATTTTGACATCTCTGAATGATACATCCTCCCCACGCACGCGTGCACACCTGCGCTCATGTTTGCACCTAACTAAACCCTGCGCTAAGTGAAAGGTTATCAGCCTAACTAAACCGAAAGGCAAGATATATAAAACAAAATCCCTCAGTCATTATATTACATTTGCGGAAGAAAAAATCTGTTATGAATTTTGGAGACATCAGATATCCTTCTAAAGAGAATAGAAGCTCTAATTGATATTGAGAATATACGATGATGTTTTCTTTTTTGTGTATGTATGCAATATCAACGGGAATATATCATAAATACATTACACGAGGCACTTTTCACTTTGTCTGTGTATATAATATCAAGTAGTGATGGACTCTGCTAGCCCGAGACAATTTTTATAAGTCACACTCCCAGTACCAAACCAGGTTATAGGATAAGTCTAAGTCTAAATATATTTGTATGATATTAAATTAGAAGAATATATTTGGAATACATTATGAAAAGCACTGAAATATTCTAGGCATAACCAAAAAGAATTCTTTTATTTCATTTTGATTTTGCATTAATTGTTTGATTTAATTTTTTGTTTTTTAATTGGGAAACAATGTGTTGAGGATGCTGAGCTGGCAAATGAATATTGTAGGAAAACTAGCTTCGGCGGTACATATACTAAAAATAGGAAAACATGTGCATTTCAAAGCTTCAATATATGCACATAGTTCTCAAAAAGAGGAAACAATATTACAGGGAATATCTTCCTTTTTTTTATTATGAATTGAATCCTTTTTTTTTTTTTTATGAATCCTTTTGTTATGAATTGAATTACTATGACAAGAAAATCTGGCGAACATTTAAACACGACATATGGAAACACTGGACAGCTGTTTCAACCTTATTAGGTCCCTTCAGCAGTGTATACCATGATCTCCACCACAGGAGATCAAACCAGTGACCACAGATTGCAGTGCCAAAACTCTACAACTGAGCCATAAGTTCATATAGCACACAAGTGACACCAAATTAACTAGTCATGGTAATTCGCGACCAATTAACCTAAATGTGTCTTGCAAGTTAGATCCATATTCTTTATAGAGGACACGGTCACCTCCAGGGCCACGTCTTGCCATGAAGATTAGAAGTACGCACCCGCATAATTATAATGACCTCAAGGGCAAGGATATAGATCTACATTTTCGGTCCAGTGTTTCCGTATGTTGTGCGTTAGTGTTTGCCGGATTTTCTCGTCATGGTAATTCTATTCATAATTAAAAAACGTATGGTGCATATCTTCGCAGTAATATTGTCTTCTCTTTTTGACAACTATGTGCATGTAGAAGCTTTGAAAAAATGTTTTATTCGTATAGTAATAAATATTTTGTAATAAAAAATCTTAATTCTTTTTTAGGGATGTCTTAGTGCAAATAAGGAGAATTTTTAGAAGTAATCTCTTCCGCATTGTTTGGAATTGCTTTATCGTGACAATTATTTTTATTTCGTAAAATTATTTGCTTTGAGGCAATTCAAAATAGCTGCAAATCTAACGATGATCCAGGTTTGAACAGAGTTCTGTCAACTAATTTTTGATGCCTGAAAAGTGCAAACCGTGTGAAATTTACTGAAGAATCTGTGATGTGTACAGAAAAGCTTGTTTTAGTCTAAAAAATATTTATGAATGGGCATGCCACTATAAATGCACATCAAAAAGACAGTCCATGGAGTGGACATATACTGGCACTGTGTTAAAAAAAAATTCCCAGATGCAGAAGTCAGTAAAGAAGATCATGCTGACAGTCTACTGGAATATGAAAGGACACATCACTGTTGATTTCCTTAAAAAAGGTGCAACGTTAAATAGGGCCTCCTACTATGAACTCATTAGGCAAATTTCATTTTATTTATTGAATGACCCTCCTATAAACACTCACAAACACAGGCAGCATTAGGGTTTTAAAAAAAACTTGTATTTAACTCAACATATTTATTTTCCAGCATAATCTTTCTTGTCAATGCACTTAATCCAGTAGTGAGTTTTAATCATATGAACTGAACATCATACAAATGAAAATCTCTTTAGCTAGAAATAATGCACAACATTATGAACTTACCTGGTACATTTGTTTGGTTTGGTTTCTTTGTTTAATGGCATATCAACCTTTTTTAGGTTATTTAATGCCAAAGCCTTTCTCCTAGAAGAACAGTAGTTGTACTATTTAACCAATAGCTGGGAGGATAAGGGGGTTCATACCTTTCCCAAGGGTATTTGCCTGAAAGTGAACGTAATAGCGCGACTGGAGTACGAACTCACTCACTACAATTCCGCAGTCCATCGCTTTAACCATTACACCATGAGGCCACCCCACCCGGTACATTTGTGTTTCATGCAGTGTAAAAATGAATGAGCTCAGCTCCAAGTGGCCTTCCCTCTAGTTTCTGCTGCTGAGCTATTATTGGCACTGCCCCAATCTTGTATCACATTTCGGCACCAAGGAGTTTGATGAATAAATACATTTTGAGTTTATAGATCTGCCTCCAAATGTACACATATATAAGGATACATCAATAAGAGTATCGTTATATTATAAAGAATTTATTTGAGGCATCAAATATTTATTTTCCAACATAATCTCTTCACTTATCTATTACTCATATAATTCAAACATGATGAAGTGAACATTTTTTATCAAATTTCAGCAAAAACCACACTTCAATTCAAGGCAAAATTGTGTGGGCATGACACCTTGATTTTAAACAAAGTACACAGTTGCTACACTGTGATCTTAGACAAAATACTGTTCTGTTGTGGAATATTTGCATATTATTCTGTTGAAAACATGCTCAAAATCACATACAGAGACACATGATTTATATATGAATTAGAAGAACTTTGTGTGTAAGTATATATATATATATGTATATATATATAAAGAGGGAGAATAGATTATTATTGGTCTTTTCTCTGAGACATGAAAACCTGTCTGAAGAAAATTTCATGTTTAATTTCTGCAAAAAGCTATGAGATAGCTTTCCAAATATACGGATGATGATTTTATATATATATATATATATATATATATACACACACATACATATATAAATATATATACACACACACACTCACAACCCTTCTGCCACAAGCAGGATGCAATGTCAGTTTGTTAAACAGAGTACAGCTGGTTTGCATTCTGAGTTTTCCTTCTCCAAGGCTGGTTACTTTACCAAACCCAGTCCCCTCGACTATTTACCCATAACTGATGGCAACAGATGGATTCGTGTCTCTCTCAAGAGTACTAGCACTAAGAGAAAGGCAATCAACCTTATCCAGGATTTGATCTCTGATTGCTGGCTCCATTTCCTACACTAAGTGCAATGATATTTAAGCTAATTAATCATATATCTACATAGCCTGTTTTGAAGCTACTTTTATCTTCTATCTTAAAAAAAATTTCTAATAGAATTATACTCTTCTCTTTTAAATATAGATAAGTAAAGATTGAAGAGTATGTTTTTTATCCTAATGATTCCTGAAAACTGGAAAATGTCTATGTTATGGTACCTACCTTACGGACTATAATGAACTCTTCCTATTACTATGAATACTGAGAGAATATTCATCTCAGTGTTGAGTTCACTCCAGCCTAACACTTTGGCAGTCAAACTGACGTTCAACACTCTTTTACCTATGATGTATTTATACTTTCATTCAATATACTTGTTTCACGTAATCCCGAGTTTATGTCTTTCTTTCTGACCTTTTACTGGTCCACAACAATCTAGTTGTTTTTTTTTTGGTGGGGGTGGAAGGAGTGGGTATAGAGAAAGTTTTCAATGAGATTTTTGCATGATTCCTTGGGTTATGTTTTCTCTTTCTAAAGAACCAACTTTCAGGGTTTCACAAATTGTTATTGTACTAATTAAGAGTTATCCATTTTGTTTTCTAAACATTCTTTTTCACTTCTGTTTTTCTAGTACACTGAATTTAATGCCTCTGTTCTCTGTCATTCAATCCTATTTCATTTCCTCTTACACATTTTATTTCTTCTTCAAATTTGCACCATCTGCAAGAGTCTGTTTAATTTTAACTATCTAAACTATGAAAATTGTTTGAATCTTGAGTATTTTTATGATTTGTGAGTATTTTCTTAAAAGTTGAAATCACTTTCTGATCAATTCATACAGTTACATTTTCTGTTTTTTGATCAATAAGAAATAATTGATTCCTAGTAATAAATATAGTCACTAATTAGTTAATCATTGGATATGACTAACAAAGTCCCTTGCAAAACATTTTCTTGATATCAAATTAAAAGTAATTTAAGCTAACACATACCTACCTCTATGCAAACACTCCAGTTTCATGATGGCTGAGAGGCCTTTAATTGGTCAAAAGACAATTACCAAAACATTCAATATTTAAACAAATCTTATAACTATCTCAATTTCTCCAAAAATGAGAAAATTCAGCCAACAGAAATCAGGATTACTTTTTTCAATTCAACTATGAAAACATTTTAACTCGCTGGCTTTATTGTCTCCAGATAAGTGCACCGTAATGTCTGCTCTCTATTAACGTTTATCTGTGGGGTGACGGCGTATTACGATTTTCACTACATGGACCGTGTTAGAATGATCTTCACTATGCAGCATTATACATCATAAAATGATGTATAATGTTATGTCAGAGATGTGAATTGAGAGTGGTTCTGTTGCCAATTTTGAAGATAGCTCGTACATTGGCAGGCTGCATTGGTTGCGTTGGCCAGTCATTATGTCCACACAAATAGTGTCAAAGCCATACTGCGAAATGTAAATCACCAAGTCAACAAGCAAACAAAACTCTTTTTTCAGGAAATGGCAACATGAAGGTTCATTTCAGACTGTTGGGGAATGTTTCCCTTTTTGATATGTTGTTATATGGCTGCATTCTATCTGTTTGTCTGTCAGTAAAGGAAAACTTTGTCCTCAACATAACTTTTTCAAGAGAATGGCATAAATTCTCACTGTATCAGTGACTCCTTTCAAAAATATTCTCATATATATGGCTCAACTCATCAAGAGGTTAGAATCATTCACACAAAAAGCGAAAAAAAAGAATTATTTGCTCTGACAGGTCTTTGAAAGCATTCTCCATCAGCACCAAAATAGAAGGAACAACAAGGTGGTTGTCCAGTCAGCTGGGGCTGTAGAATACACTGACTACTTCTCTGCAAAGGGTTAAGATGCCCCCACCCAATGAGTGTCCTAGATATGACACTAAACAATTTAATGGTGAGGCTCCAGTAATGCTGGAGCTTTGTGGAATACGGAGTACCCCTTCATTACCATTGCTCCCAGGTTCACTCTGGCCTGGAGTGGTAGCACCTGATAGGGTCCTATCTATGGGTCAAATAGAAGTAACTGCATACTTATGCTAAAGTGAATTTTTTGAAATAGAACTGTTTTGACATTTAACTGTTTGTAAACAAAAACTATACTAATATTAAACTGAATTGTTTGAAATTCAATTCAGTGTTAAATGACCTAACAAGAGTTGATATGCCATATAACAAAACAACCCACCAACTTACAGTGTGGGTATTGAAGCTCAAAAATAACAAACTAGTTAAATAGTTTAATTTGATGAATAATCATTCAATTTTCAAACATTAAAACTGTCCTATAATCTTTGGAGGCGCTCTTAGTTTAATGGTTATCATCATAGAAAATGGATATGGTAAACCAAGTTCAAATCCTGGACAAGGCTGTTTGCATTCCACATAGCACTAATACCCCTGGAAAAGTTATGAATCAACTATTCTCTCTCTATGGATAAATAGTAGAGCAGACTGGGCTCTTTGATCTTGGAATGGCAACTTGTCTAAGAGAAGGAAATCTGTGAATTCAAACCAGTTAAACTCTGCTTATAAACTGATTTTGTGTCACATCCTGCTTGTTGGGTAAATATATATATATAATCTTTGGATTAGTCATAAACCTTCCTCTTTCTCCAAGATATTTTCTTTGTCCTGTTGGTAGGTTAAAAATACATTAACTGTATTCCCTGCCGGAAGGTAAGCTCTCCCTACCAGGAAGTTCTGTGTATGACACTAAACTGCATCTTGGAGAGGGGCTCCAATTTTGAAGATCTCAGGATTATGTTGCAAACATTATTACATGATTGTATTAAAGAGCATTTTACTATCTGATAGAATTGGAAGGTTATTTTTTGTTTTGTTATGTTTTCATGTAATACACTACAATAATAACTTCATCATGGTTTCATACATTGACAATAATGAACATACACTGTTATTATTAGAATACATAGTGTTGCGTTCTGATTAGTGAACACTTGTAATATTAAATAAAGGACAAACCACGATATGAGAGGAAATACAAATATATTCTCAGGAAAAAGTATATACAATAGAGAGACTATTAGTAGACAAGAACATAGGATTAGGGAACACTTGTAATATTAAATAAAGGACAAACCATGATATGAGAGGAAATAGAGATATATTCTCAGGAAAAAGTATATACAATTGAGAGACTATTAGTAGACAAGAACATAGGATTAGTGAATACAGAATAAAGATATAGTCCAACGATAGTATTGGCTTCCGTTATTACGGTAGCAAGTTAGGTGATCTAATGCAATCTCCAATACTATTCCTATAAGAAGCTGCTCTTCACCTTCTAGTCTTCCCTGGAATTAGTAGCTACTGCTATATATGGCAGATGGACTAGTTCATTGTGTGGAAAAAGGTGGGTGATACCCAACACATAGCAAATTATTTTACTATAGGAATTTGTTGAAAAGGGTTTTGGAGTAATATTCATGCCACATTTGTAGCTTCAGCACAGCTGCACATCCTATGATCTAATTAAGATGAAAATTTGAAAAATTAATAATCTGCTAAGGCTTTTATATTAAAGATATTAATGTAATTTTTGTCATTTCTACTCAATAAACCACTTAAAACATTTTTAAAAAATTAACTTGTGAAAAGTCAAAATTTTATAGTGCTAGCTTCTTAAAGGCAGTTCAATTCACTTCTTGTTGCTTTGCAACCTTGCACTTCCAACCTCCTTTATTTCATACTTCAGTCAAAAGTAAATTACAATTACTTGAATTCTGATCTATTTCTGATGCAATCAGACATGTTGTTTCTTGGCTACAGAATTACCTCTACATTCCCAATAGCACAAAAGATTATTTAGAATTCTTTAAATATTATCTGAGGAGGATCAATGATGGTTTTGATCACACTAATGAAATTTCAATCAATTCTTTATCAACAGGTCTTCTGCAATAAATTCTGTAGAATCTAATCAGTGGATTAATTTGGTTGTCATGGCATATCAACCCTTGTAGGTTATTTAATACCAAATCCTATTTATACATATGTATTTATCATATCATCATCATCATAAGTTTCACTGCCTGTGTGGATTTCCCTGACTCTCTCTTTCCATCCATCCCTATCATCCATCAATCCCAACAGGTCCTCTAAACAGCATCTTGTGTCCACACTGAGCGGTTATAGGTAAGTTCTTACTGATTGGCCAACACTGGCTAGTCCGTGTGAAGGGGTCCATTGGAGAACATCACTATGTCCCTGCTTATCTAGCAGTTTCATACATGCTTTGTTTGTCCTGCTTGGATGGTTTTAGTGATGGGAGGTGAGTGGTCATACAGCTTTTGTTTCCTGGGGTGTTGCTTTCAGGATTTGTTCAATGTAAGAATGTAGCATTTTCTCAACACATTTTATTTGGATCCATGTGGTGCATCTATAGAGTAATATTCACTCAACCACTGCTTTGAAGAAATCCCATTTTATCGGATGCCTCAAACTTCCATATGATCAGTAGTTGATTTATAGCAGTCCAGACCTTTACTAGGCAAATACTGACATCACTTTCGGTAGATGGGACACTGCTGCCAAGTTATGTAAACTTGACTACTAATTTTAGAGGACCACCATTTAGATTGGAGATGGTTCTTTCTTGATTAAAACACATGTACTTGGTTTTGTTTGCATTCATGTAGAGACCAATGTCTCCTGCTGCCTGCTCCAGACTGTGCAACAGGGATTTGGCTTGGGCAGGTGTGTCTGCATGAAGCACTAGGACATCTGCATAGTCTATTTCTGTTATAGTTTTTCCAGGATAACATCTGCTTCTTGCCTTTTTTTAGTGTAAAGCCATTTTCTCTAATTATGTCTATCAACGTTCGAAGTACGTAATCTAGGCAAATTACAAACAGAGCACTGTGTATCACCTGCAGAACTTCAGCAACATTGTTGAAGATCTAAGTGTGCACCTTGACTTTTGTGTTTCTATAGAGCATTATTGTGGCTGTAGCAGTTTCTTTGCGGAGACCCTAAGCTGGAAGTATTTGCTCTATCTTTCCTCTGTGTACATAATTAAATGCCTTGGAGAAATTTACAAACAATAGTGTTACCTTAAGATTTTTTGCACAGATTCCTTCATTGATTCAACATATTGTAACATCATTTTCAAACAATCCAGAACTCATTTGTTTGCACACAGTTAAATGGTTTCAAATATTGCTATTTATTGTTTGCACACAGTTAAAAGGTTTCAAGTATTGCTATTTAACATTTAAAATTCTATTTGATATTAATCCCTTGTAAAATATAAAAAATTCTATTTGATCCATAAATGGAACCCTAACATGTACTTCCACTCCAGTTCAGCGTGGACCTGTGAGTGATAACAATGAAGGGGCACTCCACATTGCCCAAACTTAGAGACTACAACCTCACTATCAGATACAATTTAGTATCATACCTAGGACACTAGGATTTCTAATTGACATTATTCATTCATGAGCTCACAGTTAAATGGTTTCAAGCATTTGATATTCAATATTGATGATTCAATTTATTATTAATTATTTTTGTCCAGTCAACTGGGGCTGTAGAATTCACTGACTGCTTCTCTGCAGAGGTGTAAGACCCTCCCACAATGAGTGCCCTGGTTATGACACTAAGCAATCTGATGGTGAGGTTCCAGTAATGCTGAATCTTTGGGGAATATGGAGTACCCCTTTATTGCCATTGCTCCCAGGTCCACTCTGGCTCAGAGAGGTAGCACCTGATAGAGTCCTATCTATTGGTTAAATAGAACTAAACTGTGTATCTATGCTAAACTGAATTGCTTGAAATAGGACTATTTTGACAGTTAAACTGCATACTTAGGCTAAACTGAATTGTTTGAAATAGAAGTATTTTGACATTTAAGTGTGAGTAAACAAAAACTGTACTTGTACTAAACTGAATTGTTTGAAATAGAATTGTTTACTTGTATAAAAATGGATTTGGCATTAAATAATTTACAATGGTTGATGTGCCATAAAACTAAACTGAACAAAACCATTGATTATCTGTTTGCACACAGTTAAATAGTTATCTAGTATAGTAAATGATTAGATGTTTCTATTTGATCCATAGGTAGGAGCCTAACAGGTACAAACTCTCAGTGTTGGTATTATCCTGAATATAATGACAATGAAGGGGTGAGTCTTTATTCCTTTAAGTTCCAGGACTAGAGTTTTACCATGAGATTGTTTGGTATTATATACAGGACACTCACTGTTAGAGGGGAGGTCTAACTCGTCTGCAGAGGTGTTGTGGGCATATCCTATAGCCTCAGCCTATATGACAACTATGTGTAAGGGTTCTTTTTCAAGGATAGTTTTGGTATTAAATATTCCGAGAAGTTTGATAGGTCATTAAACAATGTCTCAAGTAGACCTTAACCTTTTATCATTGTCTTTAATAGGTGCCATTAATAAAAACAGAAATCCGTGTGAGATCTAACAAAAAGCAACAGAAATTTTTAAAAAACAAACAAACAAGAAGTGCTAATCAAAATTCACGATGATATTGATCAAAAACATATTTGAATTTCTTCTTCAAGATATTATCCATAAAGATATTACATGCAAAACTTCTGTCAGTCCGATTTAGTGCAGTTTAGAATGCACTGACTGTGTCTCCCAAAAAGGGGTTTGCCCAGTTGGCTGGGGCTGTAGAATATACCGACTGCACCTCTGCAGAGGGGTAAGACTATCCCCAACGAGTGTTTTGGATATGATACTAAACAATCTGAAGGTGAGGTTTCAGTGATGCTGGAGCTTGGGGAATGCAGAGTACCCCTTCATTGCCATTGCTCCCAGGTCCACTCTGGCCCGGAATAGTAGCACCTGATAAGGCCCTATCTATGAGTTAAATAGAACTAACTGTATACTTATGCTAAACTGAATTGTTTGAATTAGAACTGTTTGCATAAATTGAATAGCTTGGAATAGAAATGTTTTTGACAAACTGTACTTACATTTGAAATGTGTGCTTATGCTAAACTGAATTGTTTGAAATGGAACTGTTTTTGACATTGAAAATGTACTTATACAAAACTAATTTGTTTAATATAGAACTGTTTTGACATTCAACCTGTGTAAACAAAGTCTGTACTTAGACCCAACTGAATTAGCTGAATTAGAACTGCTTGACTAAACTAAATAGCTTGAAATAAAAATGTTTTTCACAATTAAACTGTACTTACATTTAAACTGCATACTTACGCTAAACTGAATTGTTTGAAATAGAACTATTTTCATAAAAATGGATTTGGCAAAAATAACCTACAAAGGTTGATATGCCATAAAATCCAACCAACCAAAAAGGGTGTCCTGGGTATGATACTAAACTGCATCTGATGGTGAATCTACAGTTCTGGAGTACACCTTCACTGCTATTACTCCCAGGTCCACTCTGACTTGGAGTGGTATTACCTGTTAGGGTCCCATCTATGGATCATATAGATCTGTTGAAAAATGATTTGTATTCAATAGGATTGTGTGGTCAAAACCCAAAACCTTCTTTCAAAACAACATCACAAAAAAAGGAAATATGAATGTACTGTGAATGTGATTCCCTGAGCTCTAGGAATAAAATAATTCTTGATAGGTTGACATTCCATTTAAATCCATCAACTAATGTCATTTCTAAACTGGAATAAAATCAATGTTTTTTTTTTTAATTTTCTAGATATCTTTATATTCTGACTATTTTATAATTGCTGCCATTCAAGGTCTTTTTGTCACATGATCAAGTTTTAGTCTTTTTTTATTTAGCAAATAATATTTCAAGTTTTTTCTTTTTTTTTCACTTGTTATTTTTTGTTGAAATGACTATAAAATTGCAAAGCAGTTTTTATTAATCTGAAGTTGGTTAGAAGTCAAAAGTTAGCTCAAATCATTTTAATATTTCTGAAAATATTTTTTTGTTTTTAAACAAGAACTTTTTCAGAGAATTTTCTAAAGTAATAGTACGGCTCCAGCTCAACACTTGAGAATAACGACCAAAGAGTTTGGTTGAAAAGAAAGCTGACTGTTTCTTCACTTTCTCAGTCATTTACGAGAGACACTGCAAGTTCAGAAAAAGATTTTCAGAAGGAATCAATTTGAGCCAAGATGCACTCATGAATAAATAAACAGCCAGAAATAGAATTGCTAAGGAAGATGAGAAGCAGAAGATGTTCTGTTGTCAGTGTTTACACCTGCTGACTGACTCTACAAAAAGGCATTGAATTGATGGCAGTATTAGAGAGAAAGAGATAAATGATGATATAGCCACTCATATTTTAGCCAATTTGCTTAGTTATCTCCTCTACTTTGCCTTTGGTTGATCAAAAGGAAGATATATTTATGTTTATCTTTAAAATAGATTCAAATACTGTATACACTTGTAAATCAGGCATCCTTCAATATCTTTTTTCCTGGAAGGAAGACATTATTATTATTATAATTGATCACCACCACCATCAATCCTTCTCTTCTTAGTCTTAGAAGTCTAGTCGAAGTGGAATCAACCTATTGGTGGGTAGTCAAATTATTTAACATGCAAAATAAACTGATGGATGTCCACCAATCAGACATATGCAAAATACTGCTTTATTTCCACCTCAAACTTAGTTTCTTATATGCTCATTAAATTTTGCCACTTCATGTGGGCTTATCATGTTCTCCTCTATAAAACAAGTCACCTCATACTTTATTTTTTCTCCCATTTGTTAGAACCCCCACTCATGTAGAGACTGACCAGCTTGTTTTCAGTCTTTTTTGGTCTAGAAAACAGTTTTCAATCTTTCTTTGAAACAGAGATAAAGGTACAACCAAATTACCTAGTTTTATTTAGTGAAGTTGTAAAGAGATTTCTCCAAAAACCTTTCTGATTTTTCACCAAAATTTTCTCCAATTCAGGTTAAACCCAGTTGGCTGGAGCTGAAGAATACACCAACTGCCTCTCTGTAGAGGAGTAAGACCCCCCACAAGTGTCCTGAATATGACACTGAAACATTTGATGGTTGGCTCCAGTAATATTGGAGCTTTGGGGAATGCAGAGTACCTCTTCTGTGTCATTGCTCCCAGGTCCACTCTGGCTTGGAGTGGTAGCACCTGATAGGTTCCTATCAAGGGGTCATATAGAATTGTTTGACATTTACACTGATTGCCAACAAATGACATGTTAAATTGAATTGCTTGTAATAAAGCAGATGGTTTAGTTTCTTATATGCTCATTAAATCTTGCCACTTCACAGATGGTAAGCAAATGACTGATGTTTAATTGAATTTTTAGTGATGCATTGCAATACTTTGAACTATTTAACTTCTTTGTCTTATCTTTACAAATAATATATATTTGATATGTATGTATAAAACAGATTTGGTATTAAATAACCAACAATGGTTGATAGGCTATAAAACCAAACCAATTTCAGATTGGATATGATTGAGAAGCTTGGCATTGTAAACCTTAACAGCTATAGCAGTAAGAGTTATGCCTCTGTCGTTCTTAGTGATAACAATGTTGTCATTCTTAGGGAAAGGTAGCATGCTGCCTTTGGTCCATTTCTCTGTTGCATTTTGTTTATACACAGTGTTTCATTATCTAAGAAGTATGTCATCAAATTTCTTTCATCTTGTCTATTTCAAGAGGAATTTCATTCAGACTTGCAGCTTTTCTGGTTTTAATTGTTTTCAGTTCTGCATCAAGTTCTTCCTCCATAAACTGTCCAAGTTTGATGTGTAATTTTCAATTATTAATTTTTTCTCTAGATTTGATAGTGACTTTGGTGAGTTTCTGGACAAATTCTTGAAATGTTCTTTCCACTTCTGTAGTCTTTCTTCTTGGCTGGCAGTTTTTAGTTTTGCTCTTGAGGTGCTTTTCTTTCTGCCTCCTTTGTTTATTGTGATTTTCTGTTTCTGATTTTATTGAGTTAGCTTTGTATGTATTCTATTTTTTTTTTTTTTTTTGGTATGCTTTAGTTAGTTTTTGCTAGGTTTACTTAAGTTTCTGCTCATTGGCTTGTTGGGATTCTCTTATCAAGTCAAGGATGCTTTTTTTTATGTCATCTTTTTTCCCTTGCTGCTATTGACTCAGAAGGAAACTCTACATTTTGCTCTATGTTTGATTTATTGATTTTAACATCATGTCTACCCCTTAATTACCATTGCTCCCAGGTCCATTCTGATCTGGAGTGATAGCATATAATAGGGTCCCATCTATCAGTAAAATAGAACAAACTGTGTGTGTAAGCAAATGGCTGATGTTAAATTTTGATTGTTATATAGCAATCCTTGAAACCATTTAACCCTGTTCATAAAAGAGCTCAGGCTTATTTAAGAATGTTATCTAAAAATTGTGTTTACAAATCATATATATTTAATAAACTTGTAAAAACAGGATTTAGCATTAAATAACCTACAATGGTTGATATGCCATAAAACCAAACCAAACCTATTGAGTTGAATTGATGATCAAATAACAGATCACAAAGATTTTATTGGCTCAGAATTTATTTGTCTACTCTTGAAAAATACTCAATCTGCCAAGCTTTTGAAATAATGAGTGTAATTAGATAATGTTTTTATATATCTGTCATATTTTTGTTGTTTGTTCATTTAAAATTATGTTTTAACTTATATTTTTAAATACTTTTAGCATTCGGTTTGGTTTCTTTGTTTAATGGCATATCAATCTTTTTTGGGTTATTTAATGCCATAGAGATCTTTGTTGATGTACAGAAGTAATATTATTTAACTGATAAGTGGGTTCATACCATTCCCAAGATTATTAGTCCAAGATTGTATGTAATAGCATGACTGGGGTTCAAACTCACTTACTTTGCGGCTGCAGTCCTGCTCTTTAACCCTAACACCGCAAGGGTTCCCCCAACTTTAGTATTAAAGAAAAAATTAAACATTTGATTTTAACTTTGATGACATACAAATCAAATTTCTAATTAAAAAGAATATACATACAGATATTAGATGTTGAAACCTAACATCCACTCTGTTATTAGGTTGAGAGTATTGTGACTATCTCCTTCAGAGGGATTAGACTCTGCCCCATCAAAGAAAGTTCGATGTTTTGGGTATGATACTAAACTGCATCTGGTAGTGAAGCTCCAGTTATGGAGAGTGTAGAGTATCCTTTCATTGTCATTACTCCCAAGTCCACTTTGACCTGGAGTTGTAGTATCTGAAAGGCCCTTATCTGTGGGTCAAATAAACCTTTTTAGAAATTATGAGTATTGGATAGGAAGGTATGAAACATGACTGTGTGCAAGCCAATGATTACTGATCAATTTGTTAAAATTGTTATTTTAAAAATCCTATGAATTATTAAAAATATATATTCTGATTGTAATCAGCAACTCTTCTTAAATGGTCAGCAATGAATACAAACTTTTTTGAAATTGATGCGGATAGTTAATCAGTGCTTGAATTATTTAATCATTTAAGTTGTAAGCTTTATTTTTATTGCTTTTTTTTTATTGAAATGACTTCCAGGATGATCACTAAACTTTATGAGGTAATTATATTTTTCTTGATTACCTTTTAGAATATCACGTGAAGATAGATTTTTGAAAATTAGCAAGTAAATAAGAGAAAGAAATTTGGTTACTTTTCTATACTATATTGTATATAGAGCGAGATTTTTTTTAGGTCATGTTGCTCAGATCAATGCGTGGTATCTGTTGTTATAAATTCAATATCATCCCAAGTAACAACACAGATTTTGTCTTTGTATTTGGAAGGGATGCTATTCGTGTTCATCATCAGGTTTCTGATGACAGACATGAAAAATTTGTGTTAAGCGTTTAACAGGAAAAATTGATGTACAAAAAAAGGGAGTTTAAATAAAGAGCATTTTTTTCTTTTTGTTTTCAATTTTCCAATTTCTTTTTTGTACACTTAAATATTTGATGTTATTCATACCAAAATGGATTCAATTCAGAATATCTTCACATTTAAACTTTCTCAACTCTCTAAAGCTGCATTTGAAATTTTCTAACAATGGCTTTTAAAAACTCGCAACAAAACATTTAGGAATTTCAAAAAAATGTTTATCATCAATAGTTTTTTTTACTGAGTACAAACACTGATTCGTTGTGTGTAAAATATTGATGTCTTTCAAAAGTATTTGGTTTCTAGAGAATTTTATTCTATGTACATATCTAAATCTTATTAGATGTACTTGTCTAAAGACTATCTAAGATTTTATGATATATATCATCATCAGGCAGTGCTCATGGGGTAATAGATATTGTCATTAAAAATGAACTTGGTAGCCTGAGTTCAAACCCTGGATTAGGCTGTTTGAATTTCACATCCAGTAAATACTCTTGGAAAAGCAATGGGAAAAAAGTAGGGCAGACTAGGCTCTTTATCTTTGGTACGGCAAACTATCTAAGAGAAGGAAAACTGAATTAAAATCCCTGGATTAGGCTGTTTGAATCTCACACCCTGCCTTGGAAAAGGTATAAATCAAACTATTCTCTCTCCAGCAATAGGAAAAAACAGTAGGGCAGACTAGGCTCTTTATCTTTGGTATGGCAACCTATCTAGGAGAAGGAAAACTGAATTAAAATCTGTTTAACTCTGCATAAATATAGACCTTGTGTTGCATCTGTGCTCGTATGGAAGGGTTAGTAAATACATATATATCATCATCATCAAGCTATGCTGACAATATGAAGTTCCCAGACTCTTTCACCAGCCATCCCTATTGTCCATTGCTCCTGGCAGGTTCACAAAGAACCCATGTAAGTTGCTTAGGAGTTCATCCTCACTTCTCCAGCAAATCCCCATGTCTTATTCATCTTACTTGAATGGTTTGAGAGATAGGAGGTAAGTGGCCTTACAGCTACTGTTTTGTGGGGTGTTGCTTCCAGGATTTGTTCAAAACAGTACATAGCATTCTTGTGCAGTCCCCATCAAACACTTTTTCTCCATGAATTTTATTAGCATCTATGTGGTGCATCTATACAGTAATATTGACTCAGCCACAGCTTGGAAGTAATACCATTTTATTTTCTCCGAGAGATCAGATTTCTGTATGATTAATAACCTATCAGTAGCATTCCATGCCTTCACTAGACATATGTTGACATCCCTTTCAGTAGATGAGATAATGCTACCAAAGTATATGAACTAGTCTACTAATCTGAGAGGCTTGCAACTTTAAGTAGAGATGGCTCCTTCTTGTTTAAACTACATGAACTCAGTTTTATTTGCACTCACATAGAAAGTGATGTCTCTTGCTGCTTGCTCCTGGCTACGCAGCAAACATTCAGCTTAGGCAGGTGTATTTGCAAAATTGCAAGTTTATTTGCATAGTCTGCACAACTCAAAGTTTCAGTGGGATAATCATCAGCATTTTGCCTTTTTCAGCATAAAACCATTTTGTTAGGCCTATCAACATTCCAAGTTGGTTATCTTGGCAGATTATGAATATATATGGTGCTAATGTATCTCCTTACAAGACTCCATTGACAATGTTGAAGAAGTTGGTATTGCCATCAGGTGAGCAAACCATTGCTTTCATACTTGGTAGAGGATCATTATAGCTGTAACAGTTGCTTAAAGTATTTCCTCTATATTTGCTTTGGTTAAATCTATAAGCAGTAATATTACCTTGAGATTTTTAGCACATGCTCTTTTAATGATTCAATGAGAGAATCTGTGAAGTTGTGGATCAATTTCTCTGAAGACCATGAAGATTTTTTCTGAAGAATTTTCTTGATTTCAGTTTGGATACAATCTTTGCTTTGGTTAAATCTATAAACAGTAATGTCACCTTGAGATTTCTGGCACATACTCTTTAAATGATTCAATGATAGAATCTGTGAAGTTGTGGATCAATTTCTCTGAAGACCATGAAGATTTTTTCTGAAGAATTTTCTTGATTTCAGTTTGGATACAATCTTTGCTTTGGTTAAATCTATAAACAGTAATGTCACCTTGAGATTTCTGGCACATACTCTTTAAATGATTCAATGATAGAATCTGTGAAGTTGTGGATCAATTTCTCTGAAGACCATGAAGATTTTTTTCTGAAGAATTTTCTTGATTTCAGTTTGGATACAATCTTTGCTTTGGTTAAATCTATAAACAGTAATGTCACCTTGAGATTTCTGGCACATACTCTTTAAATGATTCAATGATAGAATCTGTGAAGTTGTGGATCAATTTCTCTGAAGACCATGAAGATTTTTTTCTGAAGAATTTTCTTGATTTCAGTTTGGATACAATCTTTGCTTTGGTTAAATCTATAAACAGTAATGTCACCTTGAGATTTCTGGCACATACTCTTTAAATGATTCAATGATAGAATCTGTGAAGTTGTGGATCAATTTCTCTGAAGACCATGAAGATTTTTTTCTGAAGAATTTTCTTGATTTCAGTTTGGATACAATTGAGGAGGATGGCCTTATAAACGTGCGCCGCTATATGAATATGTATTATGCCTCTGTTTTTCTGTGGTTGCTTTACTTCTGGAAAAAGAGGATGGACCCCTTTGTTTGTAGACAGCATAACATAATCAACAAAATATCTCATCAGATTTTCTTGTCTCTCATACTTCTTGAGGTATTTCATCAAAACCTGCAGTTTTCCAGCCTTAAATTCTTATATGTGAAACTTTAGCTGTTTGTTTCTTTTTTTGCCAAGATTCAGGCATATCTTTGCCAAGGTGTTTCTATAATCAGAAGATAGTCCTTCAAAAGTGGAGTATGCGCACTATTCAAAGTGCTATTTATTCACTTCTTTTTTATGAATATATAATCTGTGCTTTAGAATTATTTGGGCTGGTGTAGTTCTATAGTTTTCCCTCCTTTTTTTGTATCTAGTGTGTAGGCATGCACTCCTATTCTTGAGGGAAGAGTCTGTTAGATATTCCCTGTTTATGTTTTGAGTTGTATCAACTGAATTTGTCCTTTCTTTCTTTGCCCATGTGAGCATTCATGTCTCAACCAATGATTAGAATGTTGTGTTTGAGTATGTGTTGGATAAAGGAAGATAGTTTGTTGTAGAAGATGATCATGTTTGTTTTATCACGGGAATTGGCAGGACTGTAGCAAGAGACAATTATTGTGCAGAGATTGCCATTGATTGAAGCACACATCATTCTCATAAGGATTCTCTCAGTGCCATTATGTGATCTTAAGATACAAGGCCAGAGAAGTATTCCCACACCTCCTATGACTGCATTGATGGAGTTTTTCCATGCAGATGCTAGCACAAATATCCATTCATTAACAGTATCATGGTATTTTATTTCTAGTTCTCTATGATAAAATTTATGTTTTTGTATGCATATGATGTCTATATTATGCTCGTCCGCATATGCTGTCAGCTTAGGTAAGTGGTTTACTGTGTTTAAAATCTTAATATTAACTGTTGCTATATTGTCAGTGTTTTTGCATCTTGTAGTTGATTTTTCAAACACTGCAATCAGATCTCCAGTCTCAGCAGAACATTCCTCTTATTGACCTGTATGAAGAGTAATGTGGTGTTGGATATATGGTTTGAAGTAGAGTAGTGATAATCTTTCATTGGATGTTTCATCAATAGACACTACCTTTATTGATGAGTAGCAGTTGTTTCCTGAATAAACTACTTGATCTTGGCCATTGAATTATGAGGTTCTTTCTCCCAGCATCTAGTTGTATTTAAAGAAGAAAATGAGGTAAAGCTTACCAGAATCGTCTTAGAAAATGGTCTTGTGAGAGAATGATAGTTTCCTGGCGTCGCCATAAAGATAATCACAAGACACGTGTTGTGTCAACCATGACTTTATTTCTAATGGGTGTATATTACTAAAACTTCAAGGGAGTTAACTCTACATTAGTTTATTGTTTTATAAATACATACACCCACCTCCCAAGTCGTTTATTCTTTGGCTATGTTTTGGTTCAGACTTATGAAGTACATTCAGACACCCGATGAGGCTGGTTCACTTTTCTTCTAACCCTAGTTCAGACCATTTGTTCAGTTGTGGTTGGTTAGTGTTCTGGGATTTCTGGAGGCAATGTGTTTGTACGTTTTGGAGATGGGAAAGTCCTGTGATTGAGGTATGGCTAACCGATGTCATTTGTTGCAACAGAGTTTTCGGCAATTCTCTGTTAGGATGAGATGTGACCTAGGTTATTCACATCTCTTGATTACTTTCCACTTTCTTGACCAGGTTTTGCTATCATGTAAACAGACATTGTCACCGATGTTCAGGGGTGAGAGTTTTTTGTGTTTTCTAGTTGTCTGCTTTGAGGCCTTGTCCTGGTATATGGGTTCCTTTATTCTAAGTAGCAATGTCCGTAACTCACATTGCATCAGTTTTATTGCTGGTGATGGAGTGTTCTCCTTGCCAGGTGACATGTGTAAAGCAAGCAATGCTAGGTCTTTGTCTAGGTCTGATTTCAAACATTTCAATAGGGTTCTTTTGTGACTTTATTGTTCACTCTAAGATGCACTTTGACTGTGCAAATTCTGGGCTACTATTGTCATGTTCAAAATCCCAGTTTGCTGAGAATGTTCTGAATTCTAGGGAGGGGAATTCTAAACCATTGTCTGAAAAGATGAGTTTGGGGATCCCATGTGTCCAAACATTGCTTTCATCTTCTTTATCACTATTGGTGAGGTGTTGTTGAGGAGTTTGCTAATTTCAAAATACTTGGAGCAATAATCCATAACAATGAAGCAGGTTCTCCCCTCTATTTGAAACAGGTCAGTAACAACTTTCGTTCAAGGTTTGTCAGGAATCTCATGGTTCGTGAGTGGTTCAGCACCTTGACGGTTTTTAAATTGTTGGCATGCCTCACAATATGATAGCGTATCTGATATGTCAGCATTCATGTTTGGCCAGTGACTTTGTTTTTTCAATTTCCAAGTGGCCTTGATGTAGGATTTTGTGTATTTCTAGTCAGAGTGTTGATTTATTGGCCCTTGAGAAGAAGCCCTTCTTGGTATGTGATCATTGAGTTAGGGTGATGGTATGGTCTGAGACAGGGGTCAAGTTTGAGGTGATGTTCTCACCATCCTGCTGAGATTTGATGTCGTGGTTTTTGTAGTGTGTCTTCCTTTGCTATTTCAGTTACTAGTTTCTGGAGAGTCTTTTCACTGATTGGGAGGGAAGACATCACGAAGTGGACAAAGTAGTTAATTTCTTTGTCGGAGATTTCAGGAGTTTTGTCTTTTAATGCAACCCGGCTAAGTGTGTCCATAACCTTCATTAATTGGCCTTTTGTGTATTTCAGTTCAAAATCATATTTTTTGAGTTTTAAAAGGAAACACTGTAATCTTGGTGGAGCTTTGGCTGTTTGTTTGTTCATTATGGACTTGAGTGGTTTGTGGTCATTGTGTACGATGAAATGTTGTCTATATATGTTGTCATTGAAATACTAACTGGCAAACGGAGTTGACAGTATTTCTAATTTCAGGGGACAGTAGTTTGTTTCCGCTGATGTCAGGGATCTACTGGCATAAGCTATCGAATGCCACTCATTTTCATGCAGCTGTTCTTGCTGGGCTCCTAATCCTTGGGCAGATGCATCAGATGATACTTTGATTGGGGGTTAGGGGTCAAAATACTTTAGTGTTGGACTTCGAGTGATCATTTTCTTAAGGTCTTGAAGTGCCTCCCTTTGAGGCTTGTCAAACGACCAAATAGTGTCCTTCTCCAGAAGAACATATTGGAGTGCTGTTTTGGTTGAGAGGTTTGGGAGAAATTTTTCTAGGAATGTAATCATGTCTAAGAGGCATTGTAGTTCCTTTTGGTTTGTTGGTTCAGGCATGTCTGTGATAGCTTTTATTTTTCTCACATCTGGTGCTATTCCCTTGTTGGATATCGTGTGTCCAAGAAATGTCAATTGACGCTGGTTGAATTTGCCGCGACCTGTTCCCTAACATACACAGATCAGTTTACCTGCTCGCCCTAGAGAAACAACATCCGGTTACGATCGGAAATGACGAAGCCCTTTTTATGACCTTGACCTCCCGTTACAGCTAAAAAAAGGGGATAAATTATAATTAACAACAATAAAAGAACACTTCTGCCAGAAATAACTCTATAAAAATGGAATCATTATCTTCGTTAGCCTATACCAGGCTAAAGAAGTACTTTATTTCTACACCCATTTTTTTATAGAAGAACTCTCTATTTACATGCCCGGCAAAGTGGTGCTGCATTCCCCTTGTATAAAAAAGGCTTCTGTGGCGAAAAAAATTTGGAGGTCTCACGATACTCTCAGGAGCCGCTCTCAGAGCGAAGCTCCAAAAGGCTGAATCTTAAATCTAGTGGTTGCATTCGCCTTTCCCATCACATAGTTATGCACAAGGACCGTTAGAGGTCTCTTTCTGTGGGTTGGAGCATCTCTAAGGGTCTTTATTGACCACTCGAAGTAGACGGCCTGGAAGCAAACACGAAGAGGACTCTAAGATCACCCGGTCTTAACCATTCGGTCGATTCCCCCTCGTTTGGCAGCGCTAAAGGCATGAGTTAGCCTTTAGCTACTGCTTCGCTATATACGCAGCGCTAAGATAATGCCAATCTTAGCCATGGCCTCCTGGCCTGTTCGCTTGACAGTGCTGAGCTTTGGCACTGCAAAGCCTTAGCTGCCGTCCCGATATGTCTGCACAGCTTTGGTGCGGCGCAGCCATAGCTACCGTCTCCGATGTGTTCGCACAGCTTTGGCACAGCAAAGCCATATCTACCATCATCAATACGTTCGCACAGCTTTGACATGGCAAAGCCATAACTACCGTCTCTGATACGTCCGCACAGCTAGGGGTACGACAAAGCCCTAGCTTCACCGATTCACTCACTCGACTTTGTATGTGCTAAGGCCTGGCAAACCTTAGCCACGGTTTCCTCGATCGTTCTCTTGGTCTGCAGTACTAAGACACGACTCAGTCTTAGTCGCCAACACCAACTTTGACCACGACGCTCCAGCAATGCAGCATCCAGTCCACGAACGACGCGCTGTACAGACTACCCTAGCATTGCAACAACTAGCCTTCGTACGACTCGCTGTACGGGATAGCAACCAGATCGAAACCCCCCCGGTTAATCCAACGTACAGTCAAAACCTGGCCTTAGATTAACCAACCACGACTGACACCAGCTACCCGCAGTGATTGTCCAGCCTCACTTCAACGACTCGACTGACCTCAGTTTCCCACAACGATCGTCCAGCTGTATTCTACTACTCAACCGACACCAGCTACCCGCAATGGTCATCCAGCTGAATTCAATGACTCAACCAACCTCAGCTACCCGCAACGATCGTCCAACTGCGCACATCTACGACTCGACCATATCAGCTACCAACATCACCCATCGAGCTGAAGACACAAATACAACTACCACGAACTTTACACACGCGCTTGTAAACACGACAATAAATTGTCATCTTTGTTATATTTGTTACCTCGCCTTTGTTTCCTTCATTGTCTTTGGCTGTCATCATTTAAACTTAAATCATTTGTCGGCTCCACAACAAATTGACACTTGGCTCGATTCTGTTTTAATCCTGATCGTCTGACGGCTTGCAGAATTTCATTTGTTCTTTTTTCAAGCAGTTCAGGTGTATCTGCCCTCGTGATGATCTCATCCTGTGCATTCCGACATCCCTCTATGGATTCTATGATCGCGGCTATGCGGGCTTGACACACTTCACTGGCACTGTGAATCCCATATGGAATGAATAGAAATCTGAAACGGTCACAGGGAGAACTGAAGGTGAAGAGTTTGGAGATTTCTTCATCCACCCGAATTTGCCACAATCCATTTGAGGCGTCCAGCATGGTCAAGTACAACGCTCCTGCCATTTCCGTGTGCTCCCTTTTAATTGCCTTGTTGAGATTTTTCTACCGCTATTAGAGAGGAAACCCAGTTAGTGGGTTCATTGATTGGAACAATTATGTTAAGCTGAGTCATTCGTTGCCATTCCTGTTTTAGTCTCTGTTTGAGGGCAAATGGTACTTAGCATGGTGGGTTTATGATGGGTTTTATTTTTGGTTCTATTGTAGAGTGGCAATGTCCCTAGTTTCCCAAAATAATCCTTAAATTTTGAGAGAAAAACAGGTTCTCCCTTTGAAATGCTGGGAACTCTTTTTATTTAGGTGCATGTCAGGACTGGTTTTTAGTTCGGAGATTTGAGAGGCATCGGCGTCTGCTACAATTATTGGGACATCATGTTTAGTTTTTGTGTGGAGTCTGTACTGCACATTTTCCGAGTACAGGTGCCGTTGTAGGCTGTTAACCTTGTGCGGGTAGGCTTTAGTCCAGGTTTATTTTTCAGTAGCTGGTAGTCTTTCTTTGGAATGATGCTTACTTGACTATCTGAGTCCATTTTGAATATTGTCTTTGTGCCATTTACTTCTAATGTGACAAACCAATCTTCTAACGTTGAGTTCACCTCATATGTTTTTCGTTTGTGTGTTGTTGTTTATGTTTTGGCTGTGATGCAGCCTACATAACTTAGTTCTTCTTCAGATGTTGGTGAGTGAGAGTCATTCTGCCTAATTTCCTTAACGTGTTTGTTTGAGGGGGGCACATTTTTGCAAAGTGGTTGCGTTTTTGACAAGTGTTGCAGATTTGGCTGTAGGCAGGGCAGTTGCCTCGAAAGTGTGAGTATGAATAGAAATTGCATTTTGTTATTTTTCTCTGTGGGAGAAGGGAGTTCTGCCCTTTGTGAGAGTGAGTTTCTCAGGCCTTATTTATTTATTTATTTTTTGTCGGCGAGTAACTGTTTTTTTTGGGGGGGGTCACGTTTTGTGAAATTTACTTCCTTGGGCTCTCTTTTTAGGAGTTCTACTTGTCGTCTTGTAACCTCAGCGATTTGACCTGCCCTTATTGCAAATTCTAGCATTAAATCAGTTTCTGATAGGAGTTTTTCCTGAAGGCAGAGGTCTTTATTTCCGATAATAATCATGTCCTTGATAAGACTGTCTCTCAATTCTTTTAATTCAACCACGTGACTCGGCGTTTTTAATTTGTTTACGAAGTCGTCTAATTTTTCGGCCTTGTCTTGTCAAGAAGTTAGAAATTTGTACCGCTCCAGTGTTAAACTTTTTTGAGGAATGAAGTATTCTTCGAATTTTGTCATTACTATGTCGTAATTCATTTCATCATTCACTGATGAAAATTCAAAATTGTTATAAATTAGGCTGCCTTGTTTTCCTATGCAATTGAGTAGAATACTGGTTTTAACTTAGCTTGGTTTCTTTAATTTTTCTGTGGCTATTAGGTAAAGCCTCAGTTCTAGTTCGAAAAGTTTCCATTTTTCAGAAATATTTCCCTTGGAAAAGTCTAAGGGTTCCGTGAGATTAATTTGAGAAGTCATGTTGTCTCGTCCGACGACTAAAACGTAATAGTTTTAGATTGGAAAAGGGTTGAAGATTCTGACACCATGTTGTATTTAAAGAAGAAATTGAGATAAACCTTACCAGAATCATCTTAGATCATGGACTTGTGAGAAAACGATATTTTCCCGGCACCAACATAAAGTTAACCACAAGACAAGTGTTGTATCAACCATTACTTCATTACTTTACTACTGGGTGTATATTGCAAAAACTCTAAAGGAGTTAACTCTATTTTAGTTTATTGTTTATATACACATAAAACACTTGTGAAGCATGCCATTGGCGGGCTTCATCTGTCTTACTTTACATCCACCATGCTGTATCCTATGGTTCCCGTTGATATACAGTTGTGTGACTTTTATAATATTCTCCGATATCAGAGACTGTTTTCTGGATTATGCAGGTCCTGTATTACACTTGTAGGGTTCTGTTAATGTGAGATTTTTTGTTATATTTTTCTCAGGAAAAAAAAAATCTTATATTTATATCTTAAATTTTCGTAAGTTTTAACTATTTTAACTATACATTTTTTATTATTTAGCCCAGGCTTTTGTCTAAGTTCTTTCATGTAAGAAACGTAAAGCTTGGTGGCTATGAGTCAACACTCAGCTGTGTAACCAGTTGAAGTGAGATACAGAACTGAGGAAGGAGAATTTTTTATGGCCATTGGGACATTCCATTATGTCCATGTGGTTAAGTCCATTTTCTGGACAGTGATTGGTTGCTGGCCCTGGAATAGATATATTGGTGTATACCAATACCAGGTTGCTTCAGTCATGTCACTGGGTCTGTATTAAGCTTCAGCCTGTTTCATTTTTTTCTGCCAGCTGGACACTAGCTGGGGCCACTGAGCCAGTAAGTGTTGTTATTATTGTTGTTTATTCTGTGTTAAAGCAGTGGCTTTGACAGCTTTGTGGATTGATCTTACAAAAACTAGTGCTGAGCTGAGCTTTTTTTGTTATTATGAATGTTTAGATATTGTGTAGTAAGAAAATTCAAGATGATCAACTTGGTCATTTTTACAGTATACTATTTTTTTAAGTATAATTATTACATTATTAAAAAAGTAGCAAATTCAAGAGGTTTGAACTTACTTTTTTATGCTTTTTTTTCCTGTGGACTTTCTGCTTATGAAAGACTAGATTCTTTTTGCATTTGTACTTTTATGACCTTTTTTGAATGTTTTTGTATTTTCTTTTTGTTTTTTGTTTGTTTTGTTTTTTGTCATTTTTTGTTTTTTTTTGGTGGAGGAGAAAGTTCATCTAATTTTTAGTTTTTAGTTTCACAGGACCAAATTCCTGACTCTATGGTTTTAAACTTATTTTGTGACCTGAATTAAGTTTTGTAAGTTTCAAAATGAAAGTATAAAGTTTTAATTTAGTCGTATCCAACTATTCCTTTTTATTCTGTTTAGGTTTTGTGGATTGATTTTACTTTGAGAATTAACCTTCCCTTTAGTTTTTGTCTTTTTAACTATGACATTCTACTAAGTGGTATGCTGCTACTTGGATAGTTTTTTAATCATTGAATTATTTGCAAAATATAGAAAGTACGGTATTTCACTTTAAAGTGGAACTATGGTTTTCAACATTAAAATGTACTAATATATTTATGTGGAAGTAAATAATGGAGAAAATCTAACAATGTTGAGGAAAAAAAATTGATAACAAGGTAATCCAAGGTGAATGAGAGATTTATTGAGAAGTGAAGCCGACTCTACAACATTTCGGTTCTCATGAACCATCATCAGGACTAGGAAGGATGATATTTAGTGATGTTAAATCAATGATGGATGTTTAAAAATAAAAAAAAAACAGAGGGAAAAACTATATATATATATATATACATATATATTTCTCTCTCTCTCTCTACATATATATATATATATATATATATATATATATATATATATATAGTTATGTGTGGTATAAAAGTTATTTTTGTAGAAAAATGGACTTGTCAAATCAAGTTCAAATCCTACATGTTTTTATTTCACTTGATGCTTATGCCCTTGAAAAAGGCATGAATCCATCTTCCCCCAGGTATAAGTTAAATAGGAATGCAGACTGGCCTTTTTAGCCTTGGCAAAACAAAAGGAAAAACTCTAAATGCAAAACCAGCAAGCCTCATATACCAATTAGATTGACCAGTGAATTTGGTCCTCACTAAGTGAAAATCTCCACTATGCTTCATTTTTTTGAGACATGGTCATGTCATACTAAAAGCACAATCTACTATAAGTTGACCTCACATAAGTTGTCATATTTAATTAATTTAAGTTGTCATATTTAATTCTGAGATGAGTGACCACTTAGGAACAGTGGGCACTCAAGTCCCTGAGCTAAATTCGAACAAGATTAGTATTTATCTTTATTTTTTGGCCTTTTTTTTGTTTAATGGCATACTAACCTTTATGAGTTATCTAATGCCAAAGCCATCCCTGTAGAAAAACAGCAGTGGTACTATTCAGCCTATTGCTGGGGTTGTGGGGTGGATAATGATAACACCTTTTCCAAGGATATCAGTCTGAAAATGAACATAAGTACACAACTGGAGTTAGAACTTGTTTATTTGGAGGCGACAGTTCAGCATTTTATTCATTATGTCATGGGGACTATCCACCAAAATGAGTAAATGACAATATTAAAGACTGGAGTAATTATAAAAATACATATCTGAAAATTGAAAAAAATGTTTTTATCAAGTTTTACTCTATAAACCAAAGTTTGTCACATTGGTGCAGGCTGTAGAATACACTGATTTAATCTCTGCTGGGGATTAAGACCCTTGCTACCCATGAGTGTCCTGGATATGACACTAAGCAATCTGTTTGTGATGCTCCAGTCCTGGAGCTTTGGGGTATGTGGAATACCCCTTCATTGCTATTACTGTCAGGTCCACTCTGACCTGGAGTGGTAGTATCTGATAGCATCCATCTATGGGTTGAATAGGGATATTTTGACCGCTTAAAAGTACAGACAAATGACTGGTTTGGTTGGTTTTTTGGGTTTTATGGCATATCAACCTTTATAGGTTATTTAACGCCAAATCCATTTTTATGTAAATAATCAGTTCTATTGAAAATAATTCAGTTTAGCATAAGTACACAGTTTAATTGTCAAAAACATTTCCATTTCAAACTATTCAAGCAGTTATATGTAACAATTCAGTTAAGTGTAAATACAGTTTTAATGTCGAAAAACAGTTCTATTTGAAATAATTCAGTTAAGCATAAGCACACAGTTTAAGTGTAAGTACCTTTTAATTGTCAAAAACGTTTCTATTTCAAGCTATTCAGTTTACTCAATTCAGTTTAGCATAAGTATGCTGTTAGTTCTATCTAACCCATAGATAGGGCCCTATCAGGTGCTACCACTCCGGATCCAGAGCGGACCTGGGAGCGATGGCAATGAAGGGATACTCCGCATTCCCCAAAGCTCCAGCACTGCTGGAACCTCACCATCAGATTTTTTAGTGTCATATCAGGACACTCGTTGGGGGGGGGGGTCTTAGTGAATAGTTAGTTTTAGATAGTGACACTTGAAACCTTTAACAATATGCAAACGAATAAGTAATATTGAATAGAATTATTAAGAAACACTAAAGTAAAAGTACGATCACCAGATGGAGACACAGAATACTTCGACATAGAAGCAGGAGTACTACAAGGAGACACGCTGGCTCCGTATCTCTTTATCATTTGTCTAGACTACGTACTTAGAACATCGATTGACAAAATCAAAGAGAATGACTTCGAACTGACGAAGAAAAGAAGCAGAAGATACCCCGCAACAACAATCACCGACGCCGACTACGCCGATGACATAGCGATACTGGCAAATACACCTGACCAAGCCGAAACTCTTCTGCATAGTTTGGAACGAGCAGCAGCAAGCATAGGCCTCCATGTTAATGCACATAAAACGGAATATATGTGCTATAACCAAACGGGGGACATCTCCACTCTAAAAGGAACCCCTCTTAAACTAGTAGACAAATTCACTTACCTAGGAAGCAGCGTCGAATCAACCGAAAAGGACATCGAAACGAGGTTAACGAAAGCATGGACAGCTATCAATAGGCTATCGACTATATGGAAATCAGACCTAACCGATAAAATGAAACGCAGTTTCTTCCAGGCAGCGGTCACATCGATACTGCTATATGGATGCACTACATGGACGCTAACAAAACGGCTGGAGAAGAAACTAGATGGCAATTACACAAGAATGCTGCGTGCAATCCTGAACAAGTCCTGGCGGCAACACCCAACAAGACACCAACTGTACGGCCACCTGCCCCCTATCACGAAAACTATTCAAGTTAGGCGAACCAGACATGCAGGACATTGCTGGAGAAGCAGAGATGAACTCATAAGAGATGTACTCTTATGGATCCCCACACACGGCCGCGCAAAAGCAGCACGACCAGCACGAACGTACATTCAGCAGCTATGTGAGGATACAGGTTGTTGTCCTGAAGACCTGCCTAGGGCGATGAACGATAGGGAGGAGTGGCGAAAGAGGGTCAGGGATATCCGTGCTGCCAGCACGATATGATGATGATGATGATAACCACCTCACTATGTTTGATATCAAAAAGAATTATTAGTGTTAGCAAGACATTCAACCGATTTAACTGTGCAAACAATAGCCATACTTAATTGTGTGCAAACAAATTAGCTCTCTTTTAAATAATAAGATTACCTACAAAGTATTCACTTAAAAATCATACATGCATATTGTTTTAATTAAGCACAAACAAATAACTGATGTTAAATTGTTTGTATTACATCACAAAACTTGAAACCATTTGAATGCAAACAAATGAGCTTTGGCTCATTTAAAAATGTTACCTACAAACTGTTTACAAACCATAAATATTTAATGTATGTATAAACAGGATTTGGTATTAAATAACCATCATAGTTTGACATGCCTTTAAATAAAATAACCAAATAAATCATATATATCTAATATATAAATATTTGAAAATAGGACATTGCATTAACCAACAAAGGTTGATATGCCATAAATACCAACCATTTAACTGAATGCAAACAAATGAGCACTACCTTGTTTAAAATGTTATTGATAAATTATTCACATATAAATCATATTTACTTCATATATATGTGAAAGTTGTAGCAGTTGATTTCACCAGCAAATCCACCATCTTGATTGTCTCCCTTCAGAATTTGCAGTGCCCTCCATTCATGTGGCTTGCTTTTTATTGAGCTACATGCTCACGCATGCAAATCACTAATGAGCTTGTTTCACTCATGTGCAGTGATGGAATTGAAAATGGCAGCTATGATAGAACAAATCAAACATCAAGGGCGCTTAGCATTGGGTAGGTTTTGACCTTTCGGTTCCATTTCACTACACCCCTCTCTGATCTCGAGATCACAAAAGGTATAGCTGGGTGCAGCTTGCTTCTGATGCATACTTCTCTTGAGGGGGACAGGATCGGTTTGATCATTTTGGCAATCATGAAGAAAAGTGATAGTGGTGGGGATTGCCTGGCAAAACCAGTTTATTTGTAGATGATTCATCCTACTTCTACAGGGAGCAGCACTGGCTTGGTCATCTTGACGATCACAACTCATTCTTGTGCCAGGTTCCCGGCAGCTGGTGACAAGGGAATCATGTGTCAAAACTAGCTCATCTTCAGGTAGTGTGTCGTCGGGCAAATCATCATCAGATGATTCTGGTGAGGATGATCCTACCTAGATCAGCCTCACACTTTCTGGTGAGAATGTCTCTAGACAGGCACAAGTTTTTTATGTGATGTGAGGCCTCATCAGCAACCACCGACTTTTGACTCCAGTCGCACAACTCACTTTAAATCATGTGGTACATCTGCCATTTGAGATCTTGATCCAGACATGGTTCCCCTACTTAGTACATCTCTTGTTCAAGCTGCTGTTTGTTTGTGGGGAACAGCATCAAACCACTTGTATCTGACATGTTACGTATCAAGTTAGCTGGTGTTGAGAAAGATAAAACAGTGTCTTAAGGAGTTACATTGTACCAATACATCGCTTCCTGAAAACAGTGGTCCTTATAGTACTGTGATGCTTTTCCATGATTCCATTTCCAGATGGGGTGCAGGCACATCAAAGATGTAGCCACACTCCTCAATCATTCAGGAAGTTTCTAAAATACCTGCAAATAAAGGCAGTGCTGGTGTCAGTTAAAAGATCATTTGGTGGGTCTCTCTAACAGAAAACAGATGGCTATTGACTGAATTGAAGGTAGCAGCTGAGACAGAAAAATATCCAACATTGACAACACTTAGCATTGGGTAGGTATGGACCCTTGGTCCCACTTTGCTACAATATGTATAAAGAGGATTTGGCATTAAATAATTCTCAAGGGTTGATATGGTATAAAACTCAGCCAAATCAAACCAGTTAACTGTATGCAAACAAATTTTTAGTAGTAAATAGAATTGTGTTAGATAGGAATACTTGAAACCCTTTAACTGTGTGCAAAAGATGATTAATATTGAATAGAATTATTAGTATTTGATAAAAATTCTTCAAACCCTTTAACTTTCTGCCCAGAAATGTGCTTTAGCTCATTTAAAAATGTTACCCACAAACTGTTAACTATTCATATATTTGATATATATATATATATATATATATACAGGAATTGGTATAAAATAACCTACAAGGGTTGATATGCCAACCAACTAAAGTTTGCTCTCAATATGAAAATAATAATATTAATCAATTTTTGTACTTCCCCAAGATTTTGTTCAAATTCTGTAACATAAGGCTGAGTGGGAGTGATTCTCAAAAACCAATCTACCAAAACTGAACTATAGTCAATGGAAAATATGCTCTAATCTTCAGCTCAAAAGACATTATTTTTGTACCAAAGGCAATGTAGAGTCTGAATTTTAACCATGACAACTTATTCCCTTAAGGAAAGTGTGAATTCCTTTCTATCCATCCCCTTACTGTTTATCTTAATAGGCTTTTGTGGCTAAATGGTTATTTTCTTTCGAAATAGACTCAGTGACCCCACTTCAAATCCTGGAAGAGGCCGTTTACATTTCACATAGCACTAAGTTTTGAGAAAGATATGAATCCACTTATTTTCTCTCTAGATCTAGGTAAATAGTTGAACAGTCTAGGCTCTTAAACTTGGTATGGCAACTGGTCTCGGAGTAGGAGAACTCTAAATACAGACCAGCTCTACTTAAAAATTAACCTTGTGTCACATGGTAAAGGGGTTGAGTAAAGACATCGAGTATATCTAAGAAAATACTTCTTCTCTGGCATGTCATAGTCGTTTGAAGAAAGCAGGTGAGTGAATACTTAGAAAAATCATTCTTCTCTTACTATCTTCCCAAAGAGTCACGGCAAAAACCTGTCGTGTCTGTAATCAACTTTGGGTTGGATTAGATGAGATTTTTTGTCAGAAACGTAATATTAAGAATTTGGTAAATCTTGACTAAATGACTGTTAATTCTTGGAGGCAGCTAAGAGTTCTGAATCATTGCCAAATATGTCAACGTCTCTCTTGTACAATTCAACTACCAAACCACTTGGCTGACCCCATAGCCCAGCATTCCAATAGCTAACAAGAACAACAACAACTCGCCCACTCAGCTAATTTGTCCGTCATTATTCATCGGACAATTACGACAAATTCCCCAGCAGCCTTTTCCAATATCCAGGTCTCCTCTTAAATACAATTCCTTGAAATTTGTTACCAATGAGCTTTTCAATCTCTGTCTTCACTTTTGTTTTCAACAAAGCCATCATTCTTGACTGAATCCTTGTCTGTCTTCTTCATGCATTGCATTTCCAAAACTGATACTTGAGCAAACACTTCAGCTACTTCCTACCGCTCTCTGATAAGTGCTTGTTCCCTTTTATTGTGAAATAGTGCTTTGTGCAACCTTAGAGCCTAAAGCAGTAACCAAAGTGACTTTATTGAATAGTTCTTGTGTGGAAAATGCCAAAATTAATAGCACCCATAAGCAGCAAATTTCTTAAGATTCATATTGAATTCTTTACTTTCTTTGGTAGCTAAATACAATTGGGTATAAAATGAATAGTCCGTCCTTGAATAAACTTGGGTATTTATATACAAGAAAGAAATCCAGTTTGGTAAACAAAAATTTTAAATCAACTGAAGAAAATAATAAAAAGTAAACTTTTTCTGGTGATTATCTAGAGAAAAAAAATGGCCCTTACTCTTGATTTGTAGGGAAATATATCAAAAGTTAGAGGCATTCAAGTCAACCCATCATAAACTGATATTGATACTTCCATTTAGAAGGGAATGAAGGATTCTATTTAGCATTTCATAGTTAAGAGCAGTCCATGATTATATTGATGCTTCTATTTACAAATGAATGATTCCAAACAAATATTCATTTTCTTCAACATGCTTCATTTTGCATGCCAGAAATTTCAACTGTATGACTGATGCAATTTGCATGTTGCCATTACCAGTTTCTCCACAACATGTTGACTCAGATTCACAAAAAAAATTTTGATCATTCAAAAATTTCCTTCATTACACTACACAGAGCAACAGCATCTTAAAACAATACAAACTGTCAACTCAAATCTGGCAATAGTATTTTCGGGATTATAACCCTTGCCTGCCAAATAGTACTTCTAATTTCTGCTAGGTAGCATGATGAAAATAGCATCCGCCAAAGTCCATCTCTAACTGATCTTGCCTTAACAACAAAAAGTGCCCATGAATGTGTGCATTCCTGTCCACTTGGACAAAAATAGGCTTGTGCCCTCACCAAACCTCATACTGTATGGCGCACATTACCATGCTTTGACTTAAGTCTTCACACATCAATTTCCATTTTATTAAGGGCTCTCAACATATCATCATCATCATTTTGTGCTGCTAGCATGGATCTCCCTGACCCTCTCTCACCACTCATTTCTATCGTCCATCGCTCCTGAAAGGTCTTTCAGGCTACATTCTGTATCAGTACAGACCTGTTGTATATAGGTTCAAGCTGGTTGTCCTGCCATGTGATGGGGTCCACAGGGGTATGCCACTTATGAGCTCATCCTTACTTTTCCAGCAGTGTCCCACATGTCTGGTTCACCTAACTTGGATAGTTTTCGTGGTGGGTGGTAGGTGACTGTACACCGGCTGTTTTGTAGGACTTTCTCAGTACAGCTCATGCCATTCTTGTGAAATTGCTGTCAAGCTTTTTCTCTGGACGTTTAGTTCACCTCCATGTGGTGCATCCACATAGCAGTATCAACACAACTGCTGCTTGGATGTCAGTAATATCAAGAATAAAACCTCTGAAAAAGTAAATATACTAAACATGGAGAGGTTTGAGAAGCATATATTTATTTGGTTTGGTTTGGTTTCTTTCTTTGTTTGATGCATATCAAGCTTTTTGGTTTATATGATGCCAAAGCAATTTTTGTAAAAAATAATAACAATACTGCTCAACGCATAGCTGGCGGGGGGGATAGGGGAGGTCATACTTTTCCCAAATGTATTAGTTCAAATATGAATATAATAGCATGACTGGAGTTTAAATTTGCTTCAGTACATTAGCCAAAACACTACACAGACTCCTCAATATATACATACTTCTATCTTGTGAAAGTTGTTACATTTAGTATATGAAATATATATATATATCATCATGATCATGTCGTGCTGCTAGCACGGATATCCCTGACCCTCTCTCGCCACTTCTCCCTATCATTCATTGCTTTTGGCAGGTCTTCAGGGTTACATCCCGTATCCTCACATAGCTGCTGTATGTATGTTCGAGCTGGTCGTCCTGCTTTTGCTTGGCCATATGCGGGGGTCCATAGGAGTACATCACTGATGAGTTCATACTGGCTTCTTCAGCAGTGTCCTGCGTGTCTGGTTTGTCTAACTTGTATAGTTTTCGTGATGGGAGGCAGGTGGCCGTATAGTTGGTGTCTTGTGGAGTGTTGAGACAGATATAACTATTTACTTCTGAGTAGTTGTTTACTCAGCTTAGCTTATTTATGACACTAGGCAACATTGTATGGGTCTCTCAATGAGTTATCTAGACTAATTTCATCAGAATAACTGATCAAATTTTATTCACTGCTCTAGAGTTCTGTAATAAATAATACCTAATAAAATATGTTTTCATTGTTTAATGTTCCACTGGAAATTTATATTTAGTTTTAAAAAAAAACTTATTAAAAATATGTTTGCATTTAAGACATTCCTTCATACAACTCTTGATAAGTTCTTTCTTGCATCTTATGTCATTCTTTTATTTGTTCTTATAAGTTTGCTCAAGCAATAAGATGTGTTGTTAATTTATTGTGAATTGTTTTTTGTACTCTGCACAAGGAAATATTAAACTAAAACACATTTCCTCTGCTACAAGTGTCTGGATTGTTTTTCTCATGGTTAGATTATTGTAGAGGTGAGTTATGGTATTCAAATATGACAAATATACCGTTGCCTGTGTGAAGTGAGTAGCAGTAACTTGGGAATGCAATGGATGAAAGAACTTAGGAAATAACAGGAGCACAGAAATACTGGAAACAAATGTTAACAGTAACTTTTTTTGCCATGTGTCTTATGGTGGAGAAAGAGTCTTTAGTTTGCAATTATTTTGGTGTCAGAAGCAACTTTCTGTAACAGTTCTTTAAGGGTATTGGTGCTTGTACGTAAATTACCCACTCAAACATTTTGTCTACCTTTTTGGTGGAGTTGGTTTCTCATGCTTCTTGAGGTCTAGTCATCGGTTAAGTTCTTTTCTTCAAGCTGTGATTTCTCTTCTCTTTCTTCTGTGATCTTTTTTCAGCTATTAGATTGGCCCATTGGCTTAGTGGTAGAGTGTTCACCAATAGTCCGGGAGACTGAGTCTCAATTATCTGGTTGAGTCATACAAAAGACTCAAAAAGGGGTACTCCTTGTTTAACACTCACCATTATAAGGTACATTTCAAGGGTAAAGTGGAGCAATCGAGGGAAAAGAGTAATGTCCTCTCCTACACCTCAGTGTAGTAGCTATTGGAAAAGGAGCCTTTGGGTAGCCCTTGACTCCGGTCACCAACTTTATTTTTATATACATTCCTCTTAATCTAAGTTGTTGCTGGAGTTAAATTTTGTTTTCTCTAATTCTATTGGTTAATTCTTATCCCTAAGGAGTCATGTTATGTGTCTGTTAACAGTGGAATTTTTGAATTAGGCTCTGGCATTGATTAGTCTGACTTAGGTCTTTTTTTAGAATATATGAAATCTGTTTTTTCACTCATAGAACATTTTTAGAAAAAGATTTTTTGACTTAAATCCATTGCAATACAATCTTGAAGCATTCAATACAATAGCCACATCCACTACAAACTGCTCATGTGATACAAACTCACTATCTTATTCAAAAGAACAAGTCTTCAACGAAATGAGTAACTTGAATTTAAACACGTACGAATTCATCAACAGAGTGGTGAGATCACATAAGTTTCCAACGAAAGAACAAAAATTTTTTATAGCTTAATCTTCACACCCAGAAACTTAGAACAGAATTTATTTCAACATAAAATGCAAAATTTAATAAGAACTACACTCTGCTACCAATGTAAATTGTGAAAAAAGAAACTGCTAAAGAAATATATCGAGACGAGGTACTTATCTAACCACATTATTCTATGTGTGGTGATTACTATCTGGCTACTATTGAACTTCTTGGTAAGATTGTACACTACTACCAAAGAGTATCCAAGGGCTGCAACTTAGGAGGATTAACAGATTTAATTTGCATTTCATAATAAACAGTGGTCCATGATTATATTGATGCTTCTATTTAGAAAGAAGTGAAGGATTCTGATTAACACTTTATTGTAATATGTTATATAAAAAATTTGAATGATTAAAAAATTACATTTAGCATGAATGCAGACCTCACAAAATGATCTTTCACTTGGAAATTGGACTGGAAGTTTCTTTATTCTCTGAGCTAGAGCATTTAAACTTTTTTATAACTTCATGAACAAAGATGAAGATGTGGGTAGTCCATACTGACTGCAGACATTTTAAATGGCTAACAAGGCCTGTGCTAGACAGGCATGGTCACTTTGGTGGCTAATGAAGGTCTGGTCAGGATTTGATGTTCTTTCTTCTGCATCTTTTGTCCTTGAGGATGGTTCTGTAGGTGTTGTTTTTTTTTTTAAAAAAAAGAGACTACACGTTTAGTGATGAAATGCCCAGCAAGACTGTTCTCAGTAAGAGTGGACCATTTGCAATGTAACAGGCGCCGAGGGATTTTTTTCAAGCAATCCTTGCATCACTTCCTTGGTACTCCTCTATTGTTTGGATAAAAATCTCACGATGTGCAGTTCTTACTGGATTGACCCATTGCCCTAATTGGTAAAGTGTTCACAAACAGCCCAGGAGACCTGGGTTCAATCCCAGGTCAAGTCATACCAAAGACTCAAAAAATGTTACTTGATACCTCCTTGCTTAACCCTCAGCATTGTAAGGTATGTATCAAGTGTAAAGTGGAGCAATCCAGGTGTAGTAGCTATTGAAAAGGGAGCCTTCAGGTCAGCAACTTTACTTCATACAGATAGAAGAACATCAGTGAATATTTTTTGTGGCAACGTATTACCACTTTTATAAAACTAGAAAAATTTATTCAGTTTTTTCAAGTTTTATAAGAAGTTTCAGTCATTTTCTTCTTTATTTGAGAGGCTAAGGATTTTTTTTAACAATCCTCATACATATACATAAGTTAGGATAGCGTAGACATAGTCAATGGCACCTGGTAACTGTTACTTGATTTATTGATCACATAGAAACTGTAGAAGTCAACGGAACAACAATAGTAGCAACTTACCGGAGGTCCAGTTCATGCAGACGTAATCTGTGGAATCCCAGCAATATGGACGCCGTTATTTATCCTACGCCCCACCAGCGTACGAATATGCCACAAAGCCGTTTTTAAGGTGGGTCCTATCGCAGGGCCGAAGCCCAACGCGGCAGGCAGTTCCCAGCAATATGGACGCCAGCTCAAGCTGAGCTGGGGACTGGTATTTATGCACAAGTGTGACCAATCAGACGATTCAGCCAATCGCAGTTGAAGGAATAGATTGGCCCATATACACAATGGAATCTGCCAGTGTGGCATAAATAGTCCTCCTCTTTCTTGAGAGGGGGCTGCTAGTTCTTGAAAAGTTGATCATTCAGCTGGTCTTCGACTAGGACTCTATTCAAAGATTCAATTTCTAACAGTCACCAAACACCATTGACTCTGTTTATGTTATCCTTACTTAGATAGATATACACTATCACTGATATTGAGCAGTCTTTATTTACGAATATGTCAAACTATATATATATATATGTGTGTGTGTATATGTCTAATTATAATTAACATTTAATACTAAAAACATTTTTAATCCCTAGAATCTTTACTGTACCCAAATACATAAAAATACAGAACAACAAATGCCTTGTATATTTTTCATTTTTTTAGTAGAGGAATTATATTGTGGATTGAATTACCATGACCAGAAAATCTCGTGAAGACTTACGCATGACAAACGGAAACACTGGACAGCTGTTTCGAACTTATTAGGTCTCATCGGCAGTGTACACCATGATCTCCATCACTAGAGATTGAACCAGCGACCACAGATTGTAGAGCCAAAACCCTACAACTGAGCCAACAGTTAAATGGTTTCAAGTATTTCTATCTACCACTAATATTTCTATTTAATTTTAATCATTTGTTCACATACTGTTAAATGGTTTCAAGTATTGCTATGTAACAGTAACACTGTGAGATCAGTTGTTTGCTTTAAACGGTTCTACATATATGATTTGTAAGTGAGTAGTTTATAAGTAATTTAATTCTTAAGAGTTAGAAATAATTTGTTTGCACTCTAGTATTGCTGTTATTTCTACAATATTACTTATTGTTTTCACTCAGTTAAATGTATCACTAACAATTCAATCAAACATCAGTCATTTCTTCACACAGTTAAATGATCAAACAGTTCAGTTTCTAACAATTTGATTTAGCATAAGTCATTTGTTTGCACTCAGTTGAAATATCCATATTTACCCAACCCCTCCGCTCAGGCAGGATATGACACAAGGTCAATTTTTTTTTTTCAAGCAAAGTTTAACAGGTTTGAATTAAGAGTTTTCCTTCTCCTAGACTAGTTGCCACACCAAGGCTGAAAACCCCAGTCTGTCCTACTATTTACCCATAGCTGGAGGGAGAATAACTGGATTCATATCTTTCCGAAGGGTATTAGTGCTATGTGAAATGCAATCACTCATCCAGGATTTGAACTCGTATCACTGTGTCCATTTCCTACAACAATAACCATTACACCACAGGCACCTCTAGTAGAAATATCAAACAATTCTATTTGACCTATGGATAGGACCCTTAGTTGCTACCACTCCAGGCCAGAGTGGACCCGGAAGTGATGGCAGTGAAGAGGTACTCCATATTCCCCAAAGCTCTGTCATTATTGGAGCCTCACCATCACATTGTTTTGTATCCTATCCAAGACACTGATTTTGGGGTGGAGTTACCCTTCTGCAGAGAGGCAGTCGGTGAATTCTACAGCCCCTCCCAACTGACTGGACCGTTAGATATTGGTTAAAGTAAACTAATTGTTCGGTTTATTAAGTAAAAAGACATTATTTTTTTAAATTTTCGACATTAACTTTATTAAAGAATGTGTTACCAGTTTGTGTTCCCTTATCTTCTGCTATCTTTCTGGCAACATTATAATTCCTTCCTTCCAGAAATTTTGTCTTTCTCAAAAAACAATTCTTTTGGTGCCTTTAGCTCTCTTGCAGGGATTTTTTTTACTAAAAGGGTTTTTAAATATAAATATTCAGTAAATGAATTAAGCAAAAGACTGAATGAAAAATTAGCAGCCAATCTGTAAGAAATCTTTTTGGTATGATAACAGTGATAAATAAAACCAAAAGAATTATATTCGACATGAACTCAATATTACACTTGATAATTACTGAGTTCCTCTGTTAGCTATCAGGATGTCATTTTTGTCTGTCCAAAAGGAGCACAATTAGCCAGAGTCGACCTTGGCCTGTTAAGAGTTCCATTAAAAGAGGGATAACTTAGGTAAGTAGATTATAGCAATATAGAATATTACATACTTTATCTTTTTTAACTAATTCATTTGACTTTTTGTTGATTGCTACCTTGCTTTAGACTAATTTTGGGGTAGTACTTTTTCTTGTCAACCATTTGGTTCTCAACAAGGAAATTGTTTTTGAGGACTCGCTTTAATTCCAACCATGTACACAGTGCCCTCTTTGAATAAACTTTTCATATTCCATATCATCATCGAGTATACATTTTTTATTTCCATTCAGAATGTCTTTAAAAAATGGAACTTTAAATCTCTTACTTACTGGTCCTGAGTATATTAACTTTCAAGCATTAGGAAAATATCTGCTGCAAAAAAGTCTTCTGTAGCTGTTTTCACTGAAGCTGCAATTGTATTATTTATAATTTGAAGTATCATATTGTTTCTAAGAAGAACGCATGTTTGGTTGTCAGAGTGCATTTGTAATCTCCACACCTGATAGGATTTTTCATTTAACCTATGTGGATTACTCAGAAAACTGACTAAGATCAGGGAGTCGGTGCCAATGTATTTCATCATTTGGATATTTTAGCTATGTTGGCCATTTTTCGTGTTGCATAAAATTGCCGACGTTTATGTCTTATTGACTGCTATGTAAAGAACAACATTGAAAGACGTGTCTTCCAAACCTAGTTTTCAGTGGGGTGGGCATCACCTGCCGTTCACACTTGACAGGAGTTATTAAGTCGATCATCTTGTTCTAGAGGACTTTTGCCACAGACAAAATCTGCTTTGGAAAAAAAACAAAAAAAAAATAATTTCTATACAGAGTATGAACCAGGCAGGAAAGTTTGGGTTGGATTTTGGAAATGGTTGGATGACCAAACACCAAATAAATTTAAAAAGCCGAAATAGCATGTAACAAACAATGCAAAGAGATTGCTTTCTCATATTCTCTCACCTACAAAAGAACTCATTTTCTTTCTTCCCAAAGAAAGTCTGTTTCAACTACAAAATTCATTTCTTCATTCGGTCATGAAGGTTCACTCCATGCTCCAATTAAATGTTACTGTCTTCCTGGTTCACTTTGAGTAGTTGTTGACTGAAGACTTCTCTCTGTCACTTTAGAGTCTTTATCATATTTACCCACCCCTCCGCTTGGGAAGGATATGATACAAGGTCAATTTTTTTAGAGTCTTTATGTACACGACAACTTATGTATATTCATAAGTAATAGTATTATTAAGGTCTCAAAACTGCACATGTATGTAAATCATTTTATAAATTTTTGAATTGGGCAAGTCAATGCATTGTTGTGTTGAGCAGAAACAATAGTTGACTAGCCAATTACAACTGGCTCAGTGCATAAAGTAATCAGTATTTATGGTCCTCTTGAATATCTCATTCCCTTATCTAGGTGATCACATTACTCGTGTCTTGATAGGCTACTGGTTTCAGAGCGGATATGGTGATTCTGCCTTATGCTCGCAGTGACAATTCCTAGTTATGGCTTGTTCCCTTGTCTGCCAAGAGACGTTTTGTGTAACAGTTGGCATCATTGAAAATGAAATTATCAACCTGTATTTAAATCTTGGGCAAAGCTGTTTTCATTTCTGTTATGGTACCCAACCTGCGGTCTGTAATGAACTCTTCCGTGACTATTAATACCAGGCACTGTACTTATTCCCGGTGAACACTTGGCAGTCAGACTGACTTCTTACACTTTGTGCATATGTTGTATTATACTTCGTTAATATACTTTGTTCCACGCAAACCCGAGATGTGTTATTCTTCCAGACCCTTTACTGGTCCACAATAATTTCACTTCATGCTTATACCTTTGGGAAATGCATGAATGCCTCCCTCCAGTGGCTCAGTTGACTGGGGCTGCAGAGTACAACAACTGCATCTCTTCTGAGGGGTAAGATTTCCTCAACAAGCATCCTGATATGACATTAGATAATCTGATGGTGAGGTTCCAGCAATGCAGGATCTTTGGGAAATGTAGAGTACCCCTTTATTGCCATTACTCGCAGGTCCACTCTCGTCCAGACTGGTAGCATCCCATAGTCTTATCCACGAGTTTGATATTTAAACTGTGTATTTATGCTAATCTGAATTGTTTGAAATAGGTGTGTTTATATGTATAAGAATGGATTTGGCATTAAATAACCTACAATGGTTGATGTACCATAAAACCAAACCTCCCCCCAGCTTTGGGTAACTAGTTGAGTAGATTCATTTTTTTTAGCCTTGGTAAGGATACTTATCTGTGCCTGCCACCAAACAGGATTTGAAAGAAAGTCTTTTATAAAGTGGGCAGGGGGAGGTCAGCCATGAGTCAAAACTCATGCTCTGTTGGTTTACTGGGTGCAATCTGAACAATGATAGCCTTTGCAAAGTCTCCCAGCTCCAAGTCAGGTGACCTTGCTGGTCATAAATTCACCAGACCCAGAGGTCTAGTGCCGTGTGAATCAGTCTAGAAGGGAAACTCTGAATTCAAACCACCTGTACTCTGCTAAAAAAAACTGAACATGTGTCATACTCAGCTTATGATCCAGTGCAGTGTTCAAAGTCAAGGACAGATTTGAGGCCAAAAGGCTACCAACTTTAGCTGGGCCACCTTCAGGTGGGCAATGATGACCTGTATTGTCAAGCAGGGTTTGAGTCTTGACTTGAGCCTGACCTTCCCCTCCCTCAACCCCCATTATAATCGACCTTCGGGTCATTGACCTTGTGTCAAGTCCTGTTGAGTGGAAGGCAGAGACAAACAATGCTTATGACGGGGGAGCGGGGAGTATAAACATACTCAAAACAAAAACAACATAATATCGATGAAAATGCTATTTGCTTCTTTTCATCTTCAATGAATAAAAATCCTCTCATTTTAACAAAAAAGATGTAGTCTACTGATGTGACAGTTTAAAGAAGTCTTTTTAACTGAAATTGGTGAAAACTAATTATGACAAATACCATCTGATAAAGAAAGAGAGAGAACTTTTTAACCAACCCTATATAAAAACATAAATTGAAAAAAAGAAAAATGTTATAAATAAGAATCAAAAGGGTTAAATGACTGTTTATACTTGGGCTGCAACTCTAAAAGAAGTCATTTCATAGATGGATAGTTGCAACATGTAATACAAGAATTATGGAGGGGAAAAAACATATTGCTCTTGTTTGAATATATAAAATACTAAGCTACCAAAGTATGAAACTAACAAAATGGCCTCCCCAAGACCAAGAATACACATTTGGGAAAAATTTGTATACATAAAGGATTGATATCAATATTGGTAATGACATGGCGATTAGGGAGACTTTCTCTCTCTCTCTAAAGAACAGAAATAAAAAGTTTCTTAATAAATTCCTGGTTAGCTTACTGAATCCCTGATTGATCAGCATCATAAGATCAATATCTATCTTATTGATTGCTGATATTAGTGCAAATATATGCATTTATATATATATATATATACACACACTCAGATCATTTTTGAGTTAAGAGGTTTGCCATTTATCTTGTTATAATTGGATTAATGCAGATGGTGTGAGGTTATCCTCCAACTGACATCACTGTATTGGTATTGCATTTAGATACAGTGCAAGGCAGAAGTAATAGGACAGTTTGTAACAGTCATTATGATATATATTCTTTGCATTGTTTACAACATAGGAGACTATGGAAAGGTCTGTGATCAGAATATTGCTGCATGAGCACACAGGAAGTTAGGTAATTTATGTGCAGAGCAAAGTGAAAGACTTGATCACAAAAGTTTTACCGGATGAGATCCCTCACAAAGATCATAGACAAGAAGTGGACCCGTGCTATTGTCTAGTTGCATCTATAAGAAGGGAAATGACCAATGAGAAGACCCCTGTGACAAAAGGAAGATGAAATTATCAAGCGATTTTAGGCAACATAAAGGGTGAGATCATGAATGAAATCTAAGAGTATTGTGGTCAATAATATATATATATATATATATATATATATATATATATATATATATAAAATAAATTTGATGGTATATAAAATATGAATAACAAACTATTCTAATCATGTATTCTGTATATAAACATTGCCAATATTTCAGTCCATCAAACCTTCATCAGGGCAGTATAACTGTTAATTAATGTTTTATCTGAAAAAATGCTTCAAATGATAATTTTCGTACTCTTCAGTATTAATTACATTTCATTTCAAATTAATCTGATATCATTTTTGTGTGTTTGAAGACATTTTAGAAATAGTCTTCATGCATTTGAAAACCTTCCAGAAATAAACTTAGTGTGTTTAAAAACATTTTAGAAATAGTCTTTGTGTATTGATCACAATTCATGAAAAAGACAGTGAATATAAGTATAATAAAGTAACAATTAATAAAAAATAATCTAACTAAATGGATAATTTGCTTATTTAGAATTAATTTATCTAAAGTAGGAGAGAAGTTAAAAGAAACTCGTCTATGTTTTGATAGTATTATAATTAGAAATGATGTTACATCTAACAATCTTTCTGTGTTGATTATTACGTATTTTAAATAATATTGAACCAGACCATTGACCTAATGCGTAGAGCGCTTGCTAATGGTCTGGAAGACCGGGGTTCAATCCTAGGTTGAGTTATACCAAAGACTCAAAAAATGGTACTTGATGCCATCTTGCTTAATGCTCGGAATTATAAGGTAAGCAGCAAGAGTAAAGTGGAGCAATCCAGGGAAGGAGCAGCACCCTCCCTTACACCTCAGTGTAGTAACTATTGAAAAGGGAGTCTTCGGGTCACCCTTGACTAAGGTCACCAACTTTACTTTATTTAAATAACATTTTGGAACCTTAAAAAATATTATTTTTGAGGAGATAAAAATTTCTTCTATGCTTTACTAAGTTCTGCCTAACAAATAAAATCCAATTTACATAAATTGGTTCTCCTCATAAACTGTAAAATATGTAGATTGAAATTAAATCCTATTCAACACTGCAATAAAATTTATTTAGGATCAAATGACACAGCTGCTAAATTTTCTTTCAACATTTAAAATTATTTCATCCTAAGCATATTAGTGTTTGAATACCCGCTGACCATTGTGAACATAGATTTCCAAGAAAATCTTAATTATCTTTGATTGTCCCTTTTAATTGTTTCTGCCCAGTCACCTGTCGATGAGATTATAGGGCAGACGTATAAGACAAACTGTGGTCTAAAAAGTAATGGAATAGATTACTCACATCGCATCTGCATTTGACCATCGGGGAAAAGAAAAAAAGAGGAATGTGAGTTTGGGGACTTCTTATATGTGAGTAGCAGTAATTTGCATATGAGGAGAAGAGGCTATAAAAAGACCAAATTGGCGAGGCAGGGGGGTGTTATTCTGAGAGTGGAGAGCAGATATTGAGTTAAGAGGAGTTGGTGTGAGTTGCAGAGTCATGTTACTTTGAAAGTTGGTGCGAGCAGCATAGTTGGTGTGAAAGAGTTCCCATTACTGGGGCTTTAGGAAATGTGGAGTATCCTTTCATTGCCATTACTCCCAAGTCCACTCTGACCTGGAGTTGTAGTACTTATTAGAGTACTATCTATGAGTCAAATAGAACTATTTAATTATTTACAATACTTGAAACCATTTAACTATGTGCAAACAAATGAGCTCTGGTTCATTCAAAAATAATGTTACTGACAAACCGTTCACTTAAAAATAATATGTATTAACTGGATTTGTCATTAAATAATCATCAAGGGTTGATATGCCATCAAACTGAATTGTTGTATATTGACCTTCGACCCAGCCAAACATGCCATTCCAAAGTGATGCACCAGAAGGAAGTGACACATTCCGATGGCAGTTATGGGAAGAAATTGTGTAGGCGGGCTTGGCTGACAATATGGGACAAGTTAAAATCCCAATGTACAGTCATAGACTGATGCACCGGAAGAGAGTGACCTGTGAACTGCATGACAGTTATTTCCGCTTGATGACGATCAAACATGCCATTCCAAAGATATTGAGTGGGCGATTGAACTATTATATAACTCGATGAAGACAGGAAGTCAGTGAGTTTTGGAGACCAGATGTGGTAGAGGAAGCAGCACCCAGCAGAGTGGGCCCCCAGGCCTCTGGTTGAGCAGCCCTGGAGAATGAGAAAGACATAACGCTGATGGCCATAAGAGTGGGGGTCAATATGTTGCAGTTCTGTTCGGTCTCCAGCTCCTTCTCACACACAACCCTTTCAAATAAAGTGAGAGGTATATTTTTTTAAAAGAAATCTTCGCTCATCTTTATTCATTGCGTCGATATGTATTCTCCATGCACATGTAGATGTATAGTTGCCTATGGCTATACAATAGAATGACCTAAACTAATTGTTGTTGATAGGAAATTAACTGTTCTGGAAGCTTCAGTGAGCATTCTTCTGGGGTTTTTTTTATTAAGCTTTACTTAGATTGGCATCGAGATCTCTGATTGGTTACAGAACCTAAGTGTTATTCTGTTTAGTCAGTTAGAACTTCTTCTCTGTCAGTTGAACTTAGAATTCATTATCTTCATCCCCTGCTGAGGGATAAAATCACACCGTCAAAAAAGTAGTCTTAGGTATGACAAAAAAAATTAGATTTATTTGTGAGGCTCCAGTACTGGAGCTCAAGGACATATGGAGTCAGACATTTGTTGACATCATTCCCAGGTCCACTTTGATCCACAGTGGTAGTACCAGTTAGAGTCCCATCTATTGGTCAAAATGATAGGTTTGACAATTGTTTGTATTGAATAAGAATACTTGAAACATTAAGAATAGGTATTTGAGACTAAAATAGTTTACAAATTATTATTATCATGAGTCATATATGACCATTCAGCATTAAATAATCCAAAAAGGGTTGAAATGTCATGAAATCAACCAACTAATTAGATTGATTTAATGATTTTAATGGCATGTCAACTTGTCTGCAGTTATTCTATGCCTAGAGGTTAGGGAATCCTGTTCATTTGACTCATAAACCACAGCATTACTTATAGGTTTACATTCCTCTCTGTGTATCATTCACCTTGATAAAACAGTTTGTTACTGTTACCATTTGTTTCTTTTATTGATGCTTCCTTTCAGTTGAAAATTTCCTTTACTACCTTCCAATACGAACTCGGTAAGCATACCCACTAACAACCTCCCTGTGACCCAACAACATGTTCAACTACTCTTTATATGAAGGGTTTTTTTCTTGGGTATTGAGATTATAATATAAAATAAGTAAAGTTGTTGACCTTAGTTGAAGGTGACCTGAAGGCTCCTTTTCAATAGCTACCACACTGAGGTGTAAAGAAGGGTGCTACTCCTTCCCTGGATTGCTCCACTTTATCCTTGATGCTTACCTGATAATGCTGAGTGTTAAACAAGGCAGCATCAAGTATCATTTTTTGAGTTTTTAGTATGACTCAACCTGGGATTGAACCCTGGTCTACCAGATCATTGGCGAACACTCTACCCATTAATAACAGCAAACAATTTCATTTATTTTGTTACTGTGATCAGATGACAGTTTTTGTTGGTGTCCTTATAGCAACAATAATTTTATTTCCGCTGTCTCTATTTTGGAACCTATTCACTCAAATGCTGGCAGTTTCTAATACAATGACTCAAAATATACTTTTTCAATCTGTTAGTGCGCAACTTAAATAGATGAACAAACATTTGATTATTTAAAAGCTGACATTAATATGCACTAATGATTTATGATATGGGCATATCACATGATTACAACACTCAAAACTAGAGTTGAATTAAAAGGTTCAATGCTTATGTGTATGACTGGAACAGATAAGTAATTTTCCAATCATTTGAAATTATAGCCTATGCCATTCTGCATACACCATTAACATCAGTCTGAAATCGTTGATCTCAGTGTCTGCAATTTCATTTGACTTCTCTTATCTTCATCTCTTCTTGGTGTTGCCTTTGCAAATGGAGATATGCACTTCCAATGCTTACTGATGGAGACAGTATGGTATAGATATATAAAATATATCAGGGGCTGCGACAAAAGGTTTGAGAAAGAAAATGAATGAATGTTTTGTGAAACTTCATTTTTACAGCCATCTTATCTCCTCAGGAATGATTCTGCACTCATTCTCAAAAAGAAGATAATCTCTTAAGATTGTTTTTTTTTTTTTTTTTTTTTTGACAATAGCTTGTCTTATTCTCTGGCGGTAGTCAGAGGTAAAAGCCTTCCAATATTACCATTCTGGTGCCTCTCTGTAACACTGACTACTCAACCGCTCACTGGATAATAAAACCTTTGGTAGATAACAAGCTTTCTTCCATAAGACATATTTGGAGGTCAACAGTATTTGATTAACAAACAAAAGACTTGAATTCTTTTTTTGTTGTAGTTGTTTTTAATTTTTCCATAATTTAATGCTTTATATTTTAATAGGAACAATAATTTTCTGGAAAATTAACAAAACCCGAAGTTTTGCTTTTGATTACCACTGATTGATTAATAGAGGAGTGTGAATTTATTTTTTTGCTTTGAATGTTTTAAAAATTTAAGCAAATGGCTGACTGAATTATTCAAGGGAAATTATCTTAACTTTTATTGAGTAATAAACATGAATGGTCTTCCAAAAATAAAATGTAAGACACTCTTAGTGTAATGGCTACAGTTGTAGGAATTAGAATTGGTAACTCAAGTTCAAATCCTAGATGCACTTGGGAAAAGATATGAATGCATCTATTCTCTTTTTAACTATGGGTAAGTACTAGGGCAGGTGAGATTCTTTAGACCTAAGGGGAGGCAACCAGTCAAGGAAAAGAAAAACTCTGAATTCAAACCAACTATACTCCACTTGAAAATTTGCATTGTGTTACATCCTGTTTGTGACTGACAGGTTAAGTAAATATGCACACACAACTGAAGATTTTTTCAAATATTTATTATATGAAATAAATTCTGTCCTATTTATAAGAGACTGGTAGGATCTGATGGTTGATGGAATGATTTTAATGGCATTTAAAACCGTCTAGGGTTATTTTATTTCTTGAGGCTTGGGAATCACATAAATTAACTTTGACATCTTTTCTAGTTTTTTTTTTCCCTCGGTCCAATCAAATATAAAAAAATGTTGAAACCCATTTGACCCATAGATAGGGCCCTAACAGATATAATCACTCCAGGTCAAAGTGGAATTGGGTTTAATGGCAATGAAGGGATACTCTACACTCACCAGATCTCCAGAACTGAAGCCTCCCCATCAGATGCAATTTAATGTCATCATGGTATAATGGTTAAACCGATGAACCGTGGAATCGTAGTAAGCGAGTTCTTGTTCTATTACGTTCACTTTCGGGCAAATACCCTTGGGAAAGGTATGAACCCCCTTAGCCTCCCAGCTATGGGTTAAATAGTACCACTACTGTTCTTCAAGGAGAATGAATTTGGCATTAAATAACCTACAAAGGTTGATATGTCATTAAACCAAAGAAACCAAACCAAACTTAATGTTTTATCATGGACACCTCTTTTGGGGCTGTGTTTATCTCCTGGAGAGAATACAGTCCGTTCTAAGCGCTACTGACAGGGCAGTCTCACAAATGGCATTAATCGGGTTAAAATGGAGAGCAAGTAGATTCCTTACTGAACTTAGATACCAAAATGATGTGTTTTGTTTTTTTGGTATGAGCCATTCTTCTTAATCAATAAACTTGTGATATTCATCTTGGGAAACTGTTTGATTGTATCTCTTAGGTTTTGTTTTTGTTTTTTGTGAAGTTAGCAGATGATAAAAAGATTTTTTTTTTTCAATTTTGCACACACTACAATAGATTACACATAGAGAATCAACATATTTACTAGAGATCTCTTCACTAAGGTGAACTTTGCTTCGGTATTCATTCTCCAATAAAATAGAAATTTGCTTTTTATATTTATTTTGATTCATCTCCATTCAGATGATAATAATAAATGAATTATCATTATAATTATGAATTATCATTATAATTATAATAATATCATAATTATATAATATTGAAAATAATATATTATAATTATATCATATTGTAATTATATAATAATTATCATTATAATTCATAATTATAATTATGATAAATGAATTATCATTATAAAATTCATGAGACTCTCGCAATGATATTTTTCCTGAAGTGCATATAGATCAGATGTATTTTGTGTCATTAGATAAAAAGAATTATCATTATTTTTCAAGCTGTTATCTTTATTGTAATTGTTTTTTTTATAATATTCAAGCTACTGAATTCTTCAAGTTTTCCTTAATATATGTGTTTACCCAACCCCTCCAACAAGGGTAAGGTATGACACAAGGTCACTTTTTTAGCAGGTGGGAGGAGTGTGAATTTTCATTGTCTTGGCCTGGTTGCTCAATTATTTATCCTTAGCTGGCAGGGGGAAGAGATGAATTCATGCCTTTTCCCTAGGACATTCGTGTGAAGTGAAATGCAAAAAGCCTCATCCAGGATTTGAACACCACTCATTGATTCCATTTTCTTGAGAGATAACTGTTACACTGAGTGTGCCTCTTCCCATGAGGTCAGTTTTTAAGCAGAGTAAATCTGGTTCAAAATCAGAGTTTTTCCCTTCTCTCACGTTGGTTGTTTTACCAAGACTCAAGAGCCCAGTTTGCATTTAATGGATGTATTATCTGGTGTGCTTACAAGAAAGGAATTTTGCCACATCCTAGCTAGGAACTGTTCACTGATCCAAACAGTAAAATAAACACGAGTAATAGTAGGTCATTTTTTTTGGTTCATTTTTTTAGTCTTAGATGCTTTTTATCCCAATACACTTCACAGGGGACGGTCCTCGTGGTGTAATGGTCAAAGCAATGGATTGCAGAATCATAGTAAGCAAGTTTGAACTCCAGTCATGCTATTATCCTCACTTTTGGATAAATAACCTTAGGAAAGGTATGAACCCTCTTATCCTCCCAGCTATGAGTTAAATAGTACTACTACTGTTCTAGGATATTGGCTTTTACCTGAAATAACCTACAAAGGTTGATATACCATTAAAGAAAGAAACCAAACCACAATACACTTGGATTACAATTTCTATGACAACAAGGAAATGCATGTAGGAGAGTTAATAATAAAGGATATGCTTTTGGCAAGGGTTGAACTCTAAAACCCCTTTTTCTACCAAGAATTCTGATTATCTGTACCATCCTCTTTACCAACTACACTCTAAAAGCCATTGATATGGCAGTAGACTAAATCAGAACAGTGGGATGTCCTGTGACATAGTCATGTAGGGAATAGAAAAACTTTCAAAAATTAGATTAAAAATGATTATTAAAAATATGCAGAAACTCCCAGAAGACCCTAACAGGAAGAGGGGCAATGCCTGCGCCAAAAAAAAAAGTAACTATCCCGACAAAAGAAAGAATCTCGTTCTCTTTCAGCAGTGACCAGCAGAGTGACAGCACCTTAATCTTTCTTGGTGGTGGCGGAAGGCACCATGCGTCCATCTCTAGACGATGCATTGGTTAACCTTTCTGCTCGTAGCAGCTGTCTCTTTTACCAACAGCTCATGAGTAAAAACACCAAATAATAGACTTGTCAGAATCACAATTAAAACGCCATATAGCGGACTTAAAAATAACAACTAAAAACACTGGATTTAGACATATCTCTCAAAAGCGTCTAACACGTTAACACTTTAAATACCAAATTTGGACATATATACCCAAGAATGACTAACACATTTAACACCTTGGAGATTCAACTTTTTCATTTGTATTCAGGAAGAGTTTCCCCACCCACTAAATGGTTGTTGAACCCAGAAATAAAGGCAAAATATAAAAGATATCTTCTCCTTTCATTTAATTCCTTTACAGCCTTCATATCCAAGAAGTTAAACCAGCAAGATAACGTGGGGTAAGAATAGAATTACCCAGAATGGAGTCAGATTGTAAACAACTACATAAATTACCTTTGAAACCCCGTCATCACTAACAGGATAGACTGCAAGATCGTAGTAAGGGAGTTCAAACTTCAGTCATGCTGTTATCTTCACTTTTGAACAAATACATTTGGGAAAGGTATGGACCCTCTAATCTCCCTAGCTATGAGTTAAATAGTACCTCTACAAAAAGCAACTAAAATTAAAAAGAAAAAGTATTAGTCAAGATTAATAATCAAGTAGATTCAAGTTTAGATAGTTCAGTAAATAATTATTTCCAGATTTTGTGCTTAAATTCTAAAGGAGAGTTCAATAAATGATGATTGGTAAACTGAAAAAGGTATTGAAGGTTAGTATATGACTAAACTCGGCCAAATATGCAACACAAGGGTTATTTTTAAAAATCTGGTTGGTGTTTTCTCTACCAAGACCACTTACCATACCAAAGTTTTAAAGAGCCTAGTTGTCTTTAGTATTTACCCATAGTAAGATAAAAACCAATGGATTTATGCCTTTCTTAAGCATATTAACTGGAAGTGAGATGCAAACTGCCTTATCCAGGATTTGAACTTGGTTTACTGAGTCCATTTTTTCCGACAATAACTGTTACATCATGTGCATCTCTTTCATTTCAAGTCTAAGATTTTCATTCAAAGTCTACATTACAAATAAAACAGAAATTTATTGGGAATAATAAATCCATATTTAGCTTCAAGTGACATCTTTTCATAGCAAGAAAGATTATAAATCCTATTATCAATACTATTTTACAAAAGCAATAACAATGGATGTGATAACAACTGTCTAGTCAGTGGTCTAATGTTTTATTAAAAGAAAAAATATTCAAATACATAAAGGACAATTTATATTACATTGAGAAGATACCATAAATTAAATATGAAACTATTAAAAGTAAATATTCTCTTCAGTGAGATACAAGATGGAGAACGAAGGTTAAAAGTAGCTGGAATGTGTCGTAGTGAGAGTTCTAGAAATTACTTCAAAAGGTATTGAAGCACAAATATTCAATTGGACATTAATAAGATTTCATCATTATTTATAAAGTTGGTCTTGTTGAATTGGACTTACTTTAGTGATATTATGTTATTTGTCCTTAACAAAGAACATCATAACACATATACAGTGTGATTTAAAAAAATGTTAACCCTTCTATGGGAGTAATTTTATGAGATGAATATATCCAACATTCTCCATCTCTTCACTTGGCCCAGTCAGCTGGGACTGTAGAATACACTGACTGCATCTCTGCACAGGTGTAAGACTCCCCTAACAATCTGATGGTAGAGTTCCAGTAATGTTAGAGCTTTGTGGAATGTGGGGTACTCCTTCTTTGCCGTCACTACTACATCCACTCTGGATTGGAGTGGTAGGACCTAATTGGGTCAAATAGAACTAAACGATATAATTATGCTAAAATGAATCGCTTGAAATTAACTGTTTTTACATTTAACTGTGTTTAAACTGTTTACTTATGTTTAACTGAATTGTTTGAAATAAAACTGTTTTTGACATTTTACTGTGCGTAAACAAAAAACTATACTTACACTAAACTGAATTGTTTGAATCTTGTATCAAAATGACTTAATTCGGCATTAAATGACCTGAAAAGGGTTTATACGCCATAAAACAAAACAACCAACTACAGCTTCAGTGACCCTTTTAACTCATCCTAGGAATCTTCAATAGTTGATTCAAAACAATACAAACGCTTCTATGAAAGTTCCTTAAAAACCTAAAAGATATTATGAAAACCTCACGGGGAAGATTCCAAGAAGGTTTAACAGGGATAAGTAACGGAGCAGGACTGTTCGAAAGTATAATATCATGAAGGTATATCCACAGAAGTCTTTATGTCTTTTTAATCACATTTTATATATATATATATATATATATATATATATATATATATATATACAGTAGCGTCCAAAATTAAGGGACAAAATTTTAAAACCTAATATTTGTTAGAAATAACAACTGTGAAAAGTTGAAATTTTGACAACTGGTAGTCATTATCATCCATAATAACATACTAAAATTTGAATCATTTGCAAAGGATAGAAAAAGAATTATAACAATTATTTATTTATTTTCAAATTTGGAACGTCCAAAAGTAAGGGACAAAATTGAGAAAAACAATGTAAACAGCCAAAAAACAATAAAAATACATGTACAATCAATATTTAGTAAATGAGCCCTTGCTCTCAATGACAGCTGCATATCTTTGACTACAAGAAGGAATCAATTCTTGACAATCCTCGATACTAATTTGAGACCATTCTTCTTGAAGCTTCACCCACAAATCCACCGTGTTAGTGGGATTTCTTTCCATAACTTTCACTCCCAAGGTCTTCCAAAGATTTTCTATTGGATTTAAGTCAGGACTTTGCAGTGGCCAATCCATAATTTCGAAATCTTGCTCACTAAGGTAACTCATTACCACCTTTGCCTTGTGACATGGGGCATTATCTTGCATAAAGGTAGCCCTATCAAAACCTGAATTCTGTATGATTGGCACAACATGATCTTGAACAATGTTTTTATAGATCTGCGCATTTACACAAGTTTGTAACCGGACAAGAGGCTTTGTACCTTGGCTAGAAAATATTCCAAATACCATAACGCTTCCGCCCCCAAACTTGACAGTTTTCTTAGTACACTTTGCACTTAATCTTTCACCAATATGTCTCTTTACATTGTTTTTTCCATCATTTCCAAATAAACTAAACTTGCTTTCATCACTGAAAAATACTTTTGCCCAATTTTCATATGTCCAAATTACATACCTGTTTACAAACTCTAATCTTTTCTTCTTATTCTTCGAACTAACAAGTGGTTTCTTCCTTGGGGTTCGATTAAACAGCCCTATTTCTTGCAGTCGTCTAGAAACAGTCTGTCTTGACACATTAACACATGAGGTAGTATTCATAAGCCTTTTAATTTCTGTGCAAGACTTAAAATGGTCCTTTAATGACATACGCTGCATTATTCGATCTTCTCTTACCGAAGTTTTGCGGGGTCTGCCGGTTTTAAAAGCACTATCTATTTTGCCAGTATCATTGTAGGATTTAACAACCCTGCCTACAACACTCTTGGAACGTTTCACTTTCTCTGAAATCTCTCTAATGGTGTGCTTTTCCTTGTGTAGCTTCACAATAGCTTGTCTCACACAGTAATCAAGTTTTTGGTGTTTTGCCATGGTGCCGGCTGATGCAATGTTTACAAATGACTAAGTAAGACTTATTCTTTAGAGGAAATCAAAAAATTTGAATATAGCATAGTGTTAACATTATTTTTCTCAATTTTGTCCCTTACTTTTGGATGATCCTATTTTGAAAATAAATTAATAATTGTTATAATTCTTTTTCTATCCTTTGCAAAGGATTCAAATTTTAATATGTTATTATGGATGATAATGATTACCAGTTGTCAAAATTTCAGCTTTTCACAGTTGTTATTTCTAACAAATATTAGGTTTTAAAATTTTGTCCCTTAGTTTTGGATGCTACTGTATATGTACACACACACACACACACACACACACATATATATATATATATATATACACACACACACACACACACACACACATATATATATATTCCAGATTCCTCTCTGATCCTGATACTTAGTTGTTTTTACAAGACAATTATGATGCAAAGTTTGAGACAAAATTCATCTGACAGCATAAACATATCCAGATATGTATTAACCTTTGATTTTTTTTTATTATTTAATTTGTGGAATCATTTGTAGGATAATGGTTATCTGTGTAAGAAGGGGACATGGCGAGCCAAGTTCAAATCCTGATGAGACTGCATTTCATATCACACTAATACAAAGTGCAGAAGCAAAATTAGGAATATTCTAGTATTATAATAAATGACTTAATTATAAAACAAGATTAATTTTAATCTAAATGATAAACCACAAAATAAGAAGATTGGCACAAAACAGTAAATTTACTCAATATGGCCACCTCTTTTTTTTTTCAGTTATTCTATCAACATGCCTTTGAAACGATTAACATTCCTTCAAAATGAATTCTTCAGACATTTTATTTCGTTCTTCCTCAATAGCAGTCTTTAGCGAACCAATATTTGGATGGGAAATTGTATTTGTTGTGTTTCCTAAATAGTGTAATCAAAGGTGTTAAGGTGTGGGCTGAAATCTTGCTTCATTGCTGTTCTCATAGTTTTCTCATGGACTTGCAATTCATTGGCATGTCTTCTTTGTGATGTTGTGGAGTCCATCTTAATTGCTTTAGTGGGTACAGTTAAAAAGCCTTCTTTCCATTTTTTGTTCAATCCTTCACTTCCCCTCTGTCTTAAAAATCTTTTTTCCAGTAAAAGAATTTTCTTTGCTTTGTGTATGGTAGACAAAGAAATTTTGGCTTGGTTTCAGCATTAAGCAAATCATAGATTCTGTGTAGTTTCATTTCTTGCTCACTCATATTGGGCTGAATTTTGATTTAAAAAAAAAGTGCTGGAATCATTGAGCTAATCGTGAAAATTCAGATTTACTGCGTTTTTTTCAAAAATTGGACTAAAAGAAAATGTTTTAAAAATTATTCCATATTTTGCTTCCGCACCCTGTACACTTGGGAAAGATATTCATCCAAGTATTCTCCACCAGCTATGGCTAAAATAGTATGGCAGGCTGAGATCTTTAACTTTGACACGGCAACTAGTCTAGGAGAAGGAAAAACTTCCACACCCTGTACACTTAGGAAAGGTATGCATCCAACTATTCTCCACCAGCTACGGCTAAAATAGTATGGCAGGCTGAGATCTTTAACTTCGACATGGCAACCAATCTAGGAGAAAGAAAAACTTTAAACCTGTTTAAATTTGACTGTGCATCACATCTTGCTCATTCAGAGGCATTTGTACATACATAGCCTGACTTTTTTGTTGCATTCTAACCAGAAACAAGAACATGGCTTGGGAGAAATAGATACTCTTCTTGATGCTAATGCTCTGACCAGTGAGCTAGACTCTGATCTTAGTGCTGGAGAATTACATGTTGATCCTAGGCAGACACATAGTATATTCTGATCCTTGTAGAATACCAGGTAATAACTCTTTGATCCAAGGAATTGTACTTTGAAACACTGATCCAAGGCAGAAGTGCTAATCCATATGCAAGTAATGCCATTATATATACCTTCATAGAAGGCGTGTCTAATATTATGGTTATCATCATAGGAAACGAAATCAGTGACCTGAGTTCAAAACCTGGACAAGGCTGTTTTTATTTCACTTTTGTACTAATGTGTTTAGGAAAGTAATAAATCTATCTGTTTTTTTTCCAGTTATGATAAATAGTAGGATAGACTATTTCTTAATCCTTGGTTAGCCAACAAGTTTAAAAGAATGAAAACTCTGAATTTAAACCAACTTTACTCTAATTAAAAATTGACCTTGTGTCATATCTTACAATGGTTAAAGGGGTAGGGTAAATTCTTAGATTAGTAGATATGATTTTTCAAATTTCTAACCTGAAAGCCTAACCTATACAACCAAATTAGCTTGCTTATTAGTCAACAAACTAACAACATCTTTCCCATGGTTTTAATTTTTGATAAATTACAAAAAACAAATTGGAATTATAAGAATAATATAAATTATAAGCCTTCATCTTAGATGTTTTTTAAGTTTTATTTTCCATTTTTCTTCAGGAATTCTTAGTGACTCATTAAAAATTGAATGCCTTTTGAAATTAACTTTATTTTAGACTCTTGGTATGATTCATGTCCATCAGCAAAAACCTCCTGTCATATTCTGAAGATATCTCAAACAAAGACTCAAGACATGAGCCTATCCCTGCCTAAACAAAAAAAGTAGTCAGTGAAATGTCATTGTAAGCACTTTGTGTTTCTAACATGAATTCTGAACAACTACATGCTGAATAAACAAATATGATCCCATTGTTTTGAATGTGTGCCTAGTGTAGAAATCAAAGAATCATGAGTTGATTTTTCTTCTCCTCCTTTTCTTTTGCTCAAAAATTCCTGATATGACCGTGGTACAGGAAACAAAATTATCAATATTTGATCCGATAAGATTGCAGCACATGCAATTCAAAACATTTCCAAGAAAAAGCAATATATTTTTGTTTATATTCATAAGAATGAAGATCAGATCAAATCAAAATTTCAAATAGCCGATTCAAAGTAACATTCACTAAGTGTTCTTTGTTGTTTTTATGTTTTAATGTGCAATAATCATGAGATCAGAAATAACTTGACCCAGCTGAAAGCAAATATCCAAGCAGTACATAGAATGTGAAATAAAAAATATAGATATTGTTTCATGGTAACATGCTGCCATGAAATGGCTAGCCTTCTGTTATTAACAGCTAAAAGTTTCTTCCCCACTGGGGTCTTTAGCCTTGTGCCATACAATACCTAACATACTGTTATAAACTGTTAGAAGTTAGTTTTTCACTTGGTTTTTGAAAATTTTCGTCTTGTGCCCAAGTCTACACCAACAAATGTCTATCACAAGTGGTATTCAATCTTGGTAGAGAAAACTTCAATAAAACCTTCACACACCCACACACAAATATATATATATCTTGGGAGGGATAGTGTTTTATATATGCCTCTCTGTAGTTGTGGCTAAGTTACTTAGGGCTGTAAAATACACAGATTGCATCTCTGCACAGGAGTAAGACCCCTCCAATAAGACACTAAACAATCTGATGGTGAGGCTTCAGTAATGCTGAAGCTTTGGGGAATGCGGAATTTATTATCATCACTCCCAGGTCCACTTTGGCCCAGAGTGGTAGCACCTGATAGGGTCCTATCTATTGCTCTAATAGAACTAAACTGTGTGCTTCTGCTAAACTGAATTGTTGGAAATAAAACTGCTTTGACACTTAAACTGCATACTTAGGCTAAACTGAATTGTTTGAAATAGAACTGTTTTGATATTTAACTGTGTGTAAATAAATGACTGATGTTTAATTGAATTGTTAGTGATATGTAGTAATACTTGGAAGTATTAAACTTTGTTGACTGAACTGAATAGCTTGAAATAGAAATGTTTTTGACATTTAAACTGTGTACTTATGCTAAACTGAATAATTTGAAATGGAATTGATTATATATATATAAAAATGGATTTGGCATTAAATAACCTACAATGGTTGATATGCCATAAAATCGAACCAAACTAGACTGCTGGGGCTGTAGGATATAGCAACTGCTACTCTCCTGATGGGTAAGATCCCCTTTTCCAGTGATTGTCCTGATTAGGATGCTAGACAGTATCTGATGGTAAGTCACCACACCTGGAGCTTTGGTGGAATGTGGAGTACTCCTTCATTACCATTACTTCCAAGTCCACTCTGACTTCAAGTGGTTGTAGCTGTTAGGGTCCCATCTATTCACTGAGGGATTATTAAATAACCCACAATGACTGATGTTGTTATATATTGACCTTCAACCCAGCCAAATATGCCATTCCAAAGTGATGCGCCGGATGGAAGTGACACATTCCGATGGCACTTATGAGGAGAAATCGCGTAGGTGGACTGGGCTAACAAAATGGGACAAGGTAAAATTCCCATGGTACACTCATAGACTGATGCAACGGAAGAGAGTGACCTGTGAACTGCATGACAGTTATTTCCGCTTGATGATGATCAAACATGCCATTCCAAAGGTTGAGTAGGTGATTGAGTGGGCGTTGAACTATTAGATAACTTGGTTGACAGGAAGTCAGACAGTTGAAGATCAGAGACGTCAGAGACAAGATGTGATAGGGAAAGCCACATCCGGCCGAAGGGGCCCTCGGAACCCCCGACGGAGTTTTGGAGACCAGTTGGTGATAAGATGCAGTAAAGAAAGCCCTCATCCAGCAGAGAGCAGAGCCCCCAAGCCTCCGGTTGAACATCAGGAGAACGAGAAAGACACAATGCTGATGGCCATAAGAGTGGGGGTCAATATATTGCAGTTTTGTTTGGTCTCCAGCTCCCTCTCACACGCAAACGTTACAATAAAGTGAGAGGTATATTTTTTAAAGAAGTCTTCGCTTGTCCTTTATCATTGTGTTGTTGTGATTCTTTCTGCATGAATCTGCATATGAGTATATCACAATGTGTCATTATGTCAAATAACCTTAAAATAAACACCATTTTTAATTCTTAGTTGACTCTTCTCTTCACCTCTTCTATTTCACTCAGAAGTGTTCCTAAAATCCTTTAGTCAATTCATGGACTGGGGACTTCTGCTTGTGTGTATATATATATATATATATATACACACACACACACACCTCTATATATCTGTTGAATTTATCATGGATTTAGTTTATAATGATTTTAAGAAATTAATTTCAGTTATAAATTTGATCCCTATGACCAGTGAAGAGGACAGTTTATATTATTATATTCACACCAGTTTTGATTGGAGTGACAGCAAGTCTCCTTGGGTCTCCAGGACTCTGCTGAGTATTTTAGCTGATTTTAGTCGAACTGTCGTCTGGATGGTCTCAGTTCTTCCTCTGATCTCCTGTTCTTCCAATCTCTATTACAGGCATTTGCAGATTGTTCCTTGGGCACCGACTACAATTTAGTATCACATTCTATAACTTTTTCAGCTTTCTGGCAATGTTCACATATTCGTCAAATTTTTCACCTTTTTTTTTTTTTACTCTGTGGTCTGCTGGAATGACAGAATCCACAAAATGAAAAGTTCTTTTCTTGTTGACACTTATCTTCTTGCCAGGATATGCTGAGATGTTTGTATCTCCAAGTCTTAGAATTTTATAAGTTCCCTTTTCTTAGTGGTCCAACTGGCTGGAGTTGTAGAATATACTGCATCTCTGCAGAGACATAAGGCGCAAACACCAAGTGTCCTGAATAGGACACTAAATAATCTGATGGTGAGGCTTCAGTAATGCAGGAGCTTTGGTGAATGCGGAGTACCCCTTCATTGCTATCGCTCCCAGGTTCACTCTAGTCCATACTGGTAGCACCTGATAGGGTCCTATCTATGAGTCAAATTGTACTCTTTGACATTTAAACTTAGTGCAAACAAATGACTTATGCTAAATTGAAGTGTTAGAAATAGAACTGTTTGATCATTTAACATTCTTTAAACAAATGACATGTTTAATTAAATTGTTAGTGATAGATTGTAATACATGGAACTGTTTAACTTTGTTGATGTATGCTAAATTGAATTGTTAGAAAGAGAACTGTTTGATCATTTGTGTGTTGCTACATAATGTGTTTACAAATCACATAATTAATATATATGCAAAAGCAGGATTTGGCATTAAATAATCACCTGTGGTTGATATGCCATGAAACCAAACTAAACTAAACCTTTTCTCAGACAGATTTTGATTTGTGTATAAATCACTAGTCAGTATAGTCAAATTCTAATCCCTTGCACAATTCCTAGTGGATCACCTTTCCTACCCAGTCATGCATGATCTCTGTTTCCTTTTGTGCTAGTTTGCTGCATTTGCTTATTATGTGATAAACTGTTTGATCTTCGTCACAACATAATCGACACTTGCTATTCTGTCGTATATTATCAATTTTTGCTTTGATATTATTATTAATTTTGACTTGTATTTTCATTTGTCTATTTCTTAGTTGCTTTTTATCAGAATTCCTTTGAGTCGCCTTTCCGCAATAATGAGAAACAGTATGGATGAGAAATGATAAAGTGTAAGCTTTCAATGAGACTTAAATTCAAACCCCAATTTGCCTTGGGAAAACCAAAGTAAACACATCAACTTCTCTACCAACTGAGCAACACAAAGCCACTGGTTTATAGAAGTTCAAATCAAGGCACCTCATGTGATATAATGGTTACTGAGATGGAATGACAGACCATTGTTTGTACATTCAAGTCTCACAGAGTGCCCCATACCTTCAGCCTTGTGCCATAACTAAGCAAAGGTTTGTAAATTACTATAGAAGCACAAATCCAACATTTTGACTTATCTCAATTTCTTTCAGTGCCATATTTATATTCTTTACCAAGAGCTTTTTTCACCTTAGAACATAAAGTTTATATTTATTATTCTTAAATAGCACCAATTTTACAAATACAAAACTGACAGTTAGTGCTCTTACTTTGGAAACATGTAGCTGGGATTTTGAGGGTTTATCAAATATTCCGTTAAGACTCAGTGTCAACTCTTTATATATCCTTTATTCATGGAAGAAGGACTTGTGACATTTTCAACAGAAATGCCACAGTAATTTGACTCTAGAAAATTCAAACCTCTTTAAATGTTTTGCGATTGACTGAAACCAATTTGCATTTGCATATAAGCACAAAATCTTGAGTGTTACTATACGAACGGGAATGGTCTATAAAATTTCTGGTATTTGATAAAGAATGAATTTGTCTTGGGTGTATTTTGTTGAGTTTTTTTGTCGTATTTATTTTTTGTTTCCTTTTCCTCATGTGACTTTCCTTAGTACAACTCGGAAGATATATCTTTCCATTTCAAGATAAAAAAGTAATTTTTGTTTTTGCCTTCATCCATCAGTATTATTCCTTTCAAGCACGAATCAATCTGGTTTTCAAGCTGTCTTTGAGTTTGCTTGATTAGTATTCCTATTGTTTTCCTCTTCTTCCTCCCACTTGCACAGCTTTTTACCTTATTCTATCATTTTTTCGGTGCTCTCTATTTTGTCCTTGTGCCAAATTCTAAGCTATACTTAGTTTTTTAAGGTGTCTGGTCATGGTACAATGGTTAACAAGCTATCCTCACAAATCACTTCTGAGTAGTGAGTTTGATTCTCACTAGATGCTCTATACTTCATGCCTTGTGACAAATCTTATCTAGTTTTTTAAGCATTCCTCAAAGTGAGATTAGTAGATCATTGCTTGTGAGTTGGGTTCTCACCGGTTGCTGTTGTATTGTGGTAAGGAAGAGATACACAGTGCAGTGCCTGTGGTGTAATGGTTATCATCGCAAGAAATGGACACAGCGACAAGTTCAAATCCTGGACAAGACTGATTGCATTTCCCATAGCACTCATACCCTTGGGAAAGGTATGAATCCAATTATTCTCATTCCATCTATGGGTAAATAGTAGGGCAGACTGGATTCTTCAGCTCTGGTTAGGCAACTAGTCTAGGAGAAGGAAAACTCTGAATTCAAATCTGTTAAACTCTGCTTAGAAATTGACCTTGTGTCATATCCCACCTCAGTGGAGGGGTTGGTAAATATGGATACACAGTGAAATAGAGTTAATTATTTATTAACTGAAGTGGTACAGTCTAACAAACATTATAAGTCTTGCGCTGTAGGTGTTATGTCCGAAGTTGGTCATACTACTGACAGAGATCTTTGAGTACCCCCCTGCTTTAGGAAATACAATGACTTTTTTACCTCCGAGATACCAGAAATCACATGGTACGAACCACTAAACAACAGTTGCCTCAGTTTTTTAGCTTTGTTCTCAATTAAGCAAAGTTTAGTAAATGATTATTTGTGAACTGTTATTTGTTTTCTCAGCATCCTAGAATTATTCTTTTACTAGCAGATGGACCTATTTACACTAGATAAAGCTTTGAATCCCAAGCCCTGTCAGAGTATCTGATATATTTCTTTTAATCTCTTATTTACTTCATTTTTGTAAATGTTTATTTTGCATCTATTCATAGCTTTCTTGTCAATTTAAAATTGACTCCAAAAAAGAAATATTTTTTCCATTAAAGATGATTTTGTTTAACAGAATATAAATTTACCAATTATATTATCTTATGAAATATTTAAAAATTTTATTTCTTGAAATTAATTTTTGTACATGAATATTTTTGAGTGAAAGAGATTAAGCAACTTAAACATTTCTATTTTTTGTCTACATTGTTAGTCAAAACTAAGCAATAATTATTTTACACCGAAGATTGAAGAACTACATATAATCTAATTCATAAAGTTTCATTAGAAGATAATGAATATTTTAATAAAAGGAATTGTGAATTTTATCCTTTGACATTTGGAAATTTTGATTTTGTATGATTAGTTACATCTTGCAGTAATATGGCTTCAAACTGTTTATTTTTTATTGTTAATACCACTGCTCAGTGACAGCCTATCTTTCTACAGGAGGAATAAAAAAAATTAATGTAAAAGCCTACATTTGGGTACAGTAAGTATGTTTACTAAATTTGGTAGCAAGACATCATACTGTTCAACCCGCTATAGAAACCAAACAAATTGCAAAATTTTCCTGGTTATTAATGTAGATTTATTCTACTTCATATTTTTTTTTTTTACTACGGTTCCATTTTTTCTTTTCTTTTACTTTCTCCTTGTCTATTTCTCAATTGTAATAAAAGAAACTTTAACAAAGTTCCACATAATTTCTTAAAAATTGGGAAAAAACTCTTCATACAGGCTTCTTTCTCTTGTGCTGTCACTTTTTGTAAATATTCATGGATTGAATCAGTCTAAAACACTTTTTATAAAATGTTTCTTTGAAATTTTTTTTTATTTCTCTTCTGTTTCTTTCCTTCAACCTAGTTGTTTTCTTTCACAGCTTCTTTTCTTCAGCCCTGTCAGTTGGGGCTGTAGAATATGGCAACTGCATCTCTACAGAGAGGTAAGAATCCTCGTTCAACGAGTGTCCTGGACATGATATTAAACAATCTGTTAGTGAGGCTGGAAGTTTGGGAAATGAATAGTACTCCTTCTTTGCCATCACTCCCGGGCCTACTCTGGCTTGGAGTGGTAGCACCTGAAAGGGTCGTATCTATGGGTTAAATAGAACTATTTGACATTAAAACTGTGAAAACAAATGACTTAGGCTAAATTGAAGAGTTAGAAATAGAACTATTTGATGATTCAATTGTGAGTGAAAAAAATGACTGATGTTATACATAGAACTACTTGAAACCATTTAACTTTGATGATGTTAAATTGAATTGTTAGAAATAGAACTATTTAATCATTTAATTGTGTGTATCTACATAATGTGTTTACAAATCATATATTCAATATATATGTAAAACCAGGATTTGGCATTAAATAACCAACAATGGTTGATATGCCACCAAACCAAACCAAACCAAACTTTGCCCAGTCAGCTGGGGCCATAGAATACACCGACTGCTTCTCTGCAGAGGGGTAAGACCCCCAGAATGAGTGTCCTGGATATGACACTAAACAATCTGATGGTGAGGTTCCAGTGATGCTGGAGCTTTGTGGAATGCTGAGTACCCCTTCATTGCCATCACCCCCAGGTACACTCTGGCTCAGAGTGGTAGCACCTGATAGGGTCCTATCTATGGTTTAGATAGAACTAACTGCATACTTAGGCTAAACTGAATTGTATGAATCAGAACTGTTTGATTAAACTGAAGTGCTTGCTTTTTGACAATTAAACTGTAATTATATTTAAACTGCATGCTTATGCTAAGCTGAATTGTTTGAAATGGAAATGTTTCTGACATTGAAACTGTATTTACACGAAACTGAATTGTTATAAATAGAACTGTTTTGACATTTAACAGTATGTAAACAAAATTAGATGTATTAGAATTGTTTGAATTAACTAAATAGTTTGAAATAGGAATGTTTTTGATGATTAAATTGTGTACTCATGCTAAACAGAATTGTTTGAAATTGAACTGACTATTTGTATAAAAATGGATTCAGTGTTAAATAACCTACAAAGTTGATATGCCATAAAACCCAACCAACCAAACTAATTGATCTGATTGTGAGGCTCCAGTTCTGGAGTTCTGAAGCACCTTTTCATTACCATTACTCACTGGTCCACTCTGACATGGAGTGGTTTTACCTGTTCAGTTCCCAACTATGGGTCAAATAGAAATATTCAGTTATTTACTTTTCTTGAGACCATTTAATTTTCTATGAGCAAAGGACTGTTAAATTGAATTTCACACTGATACTTGGAACCATTAAACTGTGCAAACAAATTATTTTGAATAGAATTACTTATGTTAAATAGCAATACTTACAAGAGTTTAACTGAGTGCAAATAAAAATTATTAGTGTGAGATAACAATATTTAAACCATTTAACTGTGTACAAGCAAATGAGCCTCGCTTATTTATAAATTATATGCAAACTGTTTTTTTATAAATTGTGTATATATATATATATATATATATATATATATATATATATATATATAGGATTTAGCATTAAATAACGTTCTAGAGTTGATATGCCATAAAACTCAACCAATTCTTCTCCCATTTTCTTTTTCTTTGTTTTTTAACAAGCACTTCTGATAATACAGTTTTTACCGTGCTGGTTTTAGAAACCTCTGAGACTGATTTTATTTCTCATTGATTACTTTGAACCTGAGTTAGTTTTTTTTCAAAAATTATTTAAACTTTATTTTGTTTTTCTTTTCTCATTCTTCGTCTTGACATATTTGTTTCCTCTTTTTTAATTGAAAAGACAATCCATCGAGTGGAAACAGACCAACTTTCTTGTAAAGGAAATGTTCTGGGTACAATGGTCAGTAAAGAAGGTCATGCTGACTGTCTTCTGGGACATGAAAGGATCCATCACTATTGATTTTCTTGAGAATGGTAAAACTGTAAACACTGCTTCTAATTGCCAACTCCTAAGGCAAATTCACCTTATTTATTGATTGACCCATGTGTGTGTGTGAATATATATTATCATCATCATGTCGCGTCATCAGCGCAGATATCCCTGAATCTTTCTAACCACCCTTACCTATTATCAATTGCTTCTGGCAGGTTTTCAGAGCTGCATCCTGTATAAGCACAGAGCTTCTCTATGTAAGTTCAAGCTGGTTGTCCTGCCTTTGCTCGTCCATGTGATGGGATCCACAGGAGTATGTCACTTATGAGTTCATCCTTACTTCTCCAGCAGAGCCCCGCATGTCTGGTTCGTCTAACTTTGATAGTTTTCAGGACAGGTGGTAAGTGGCCGTACAGCTGCTGCTTTGTGGGATGCTTCCTCCAGGACTTGTTCAATATTGCTTGTAGCATTCTTGTATAGTTGCCGTCAAGCTTTTTCTCCATATGTTTAGTTAGCATCCATGTTGTGCATCCATACAGCAGTATCGATACAACCACTGCTTGGAAAAGACTGTGTTTTATTTTATCAGTTAGTTCTGACTTCCATATGATTGATAGCCTATTGATAGCTATCCATGCTTTTGCTAGTCGTGTGTTGATGTCTGTCTCAGTTGATGAGACACTGCTTCCGAGGTAGGCGAACTTGTCTACTAGTTTCAGAGAGCTACAGTTTACTACAGCATATATATTTCATCTTGTATACATTGACATGGAGGCCTATGCCTGCAGCTGCTCACTCTAGACTATTTAGCAGGGTTCAGCTTGGGCGGGTGCATTTGCCAGAAGTGCTATGTCATCAGCGTAATCTTCACCACCTTGACACAGACATGAGAAAAATAACAAGAAGTCTTGAAGGTTTTGAAAAGAAAATAATCCACGGTCTTTAACCATATATGATTAGATAACGACTTGCTGCCTAAGTACACAATATGTATATATATACATACACGGATTGGCGTTTGACTCAACCGGGTTTTGATCCCAGCTACGGGAAGCTAGTATGTCTAGCCACACTGATGAGTTCTGATTGAATGAAACAGATCTGTCTGTGGATGACTATATATATATATATATATATATATATATATATATATATATATATAGGCAGCATTTATTTATTTTAAGCATGTCTGATTCAAAAAACCAGATTCTTCACTGTTGCTTGTTCCATCAGTGATCTGTTTAAGTCTTTTTATGTATTGCCTGTCATCTTCATGGAATGACTTCAAAAAGCACCCTATTTTCCCCCAAGTACTTTCGGCACTGGCTGGAGCCATTTTCAGGGGAAAGAGCATTTGAAATGACTAACATGATGACAAGTTGTATACATTTATTCAAAGAGTTGGAGGAAAAACAAGTGGGAAGGGAATTTACAAAAGAGAAGAACTTTACTAGAATTAAGAGGAAGGATTGGCAAGAAAAATGTTAAAGGCATTTTAGAACATGGCTGCTACATTCAAAATTCTTCTTTAAGCTGCATTTGTTAATCTTTATGTAGGGAGCTTCAAGAATTTGGATTTTTTTTTTTTCCTTTGTGTGATATTGGAGGTCTTTTCTGTTAGAATTTTCATATGTTGTTTTCTGAAAGAATTTCCTGACGTATGTATAAGTCTAAATATAAGTAAAGTTGTCAACCATAGTCGAGGGCAACCGAAAGGCTCCCTTTTCAATAGCTACTACACTGAGGTGTAGAGGAATGCACAAGTCTTTTCCCTGGGTTGCTCCACTTTACCGTTGATACATACCTTATATTGCTGAGTGTTAAGCAAGGAAGTATCAAGTACCATTTTTAAAGTCTTCGGTATGACGCGACCTGGGATTGAACCTAGGTCTCCTGGACCATTGGTAAACACTCTACACACTAGGTCAATGAGCCAGTCCAGTGTATATATATATATATATATATATATATATATATTGCCCGTGGTGTAATGGTTATCATCGCAGGAAATGGACACAGCGACACGAGTTCAAATCCTAGACAAGACTGATTGCATTTTACATAGCACTAATACCCTTGGGAAAGGTATGAATCCAATTATTCTCCCTCCAGCTATGAGTAAATAGTAGGACAGTCTAGGTTCTTCAGCTTTGGTGAGGTAACTAGTCTTGGAGAAGGAAAACTCTGAATTCAAACCTGTTAAACTCTGCTTAAAAATTGACCTTGTGTCATATCCTCCCCAAGCAGAGGGGTTGGTAAATATATATATATATATATATATATATATATATATATATATATATATGGTGCCTTCAATAAGTTTCCAGACCTTTTTTGTACAGGCATTTAAAATTGTCATAGACTCTTGAAAATTCAGGATGTTATTGCTATGCTTCTTATGAGATGACTGACCAATTTTTATGATTTCAGCTTCAAATGAACTGCTTCAGCAGCAATTGGAATACACCCTACTAAAGCCTAATTGTCATAGCTGGTGAATTTCAAAAATGCAATCTGGACATGAGGACACTTAAGAAGAAGGATATGCAATAAAATTATATTTTAAACTTTAAAAAATGCCACAAAATGTATGGAATGCTTCTGACTGCTTTTGGAGCATCTTGCATGAATTGAGCATCAGTTTTTGAGTGACATAAGAAATTAAAGGAAAACAGGGAGTCTCTGAGGGATGATGGGAGGAGTAAGGAAGTCAGAAAACCAGAGTTGATTGGCCAAAGGGTTAGGGTTAGGGTTACTGTGTTGAGGTTTTAAGGGAGTTCAGGCAGAGATACCGTCAGAAAAAGCCAGCACTCTTCAAATCGGGTCAGTGGCATTTCCAGCAGGACAATGCACCAGTCCACGACTCCATCCTTGTCACAGACTATTTGACTAAGATGGGCATCAAGACAGTTGCTCAGCCTCCCTATAGTCCAGACCTTGCTCCCTGTGACTTTTGGTTATTCCCAAAGCTCACAGCCTGTCATTATGAGACAATTGAGGAGATGAAAGAGGCTGAGATGAAGGTCATTGACATGCTCACACAAGAGGACTTCCAGAAGTTGTTGCAATGGTACAAGTGCATTGCAGCCAGAGGAGATTACTTTGAAGGGGACTAATTTTTGTGTGTGTACTATCAATAAAAGTGCCCATACAAAAAAGGTCTGGAAACTTCTTTAATGATCCTCATATATATATATATAGAGAGAGAGAGCATGTATGTGTACATTACCCAGCAAAACTAGCGCATCATAGTGATATCTTTATTAAACCAACATGCTTTAAATTCACTTTTTTAGAGAATAAAACAATCTCCAGTCCAACTTGCAAATGAATGATGATTTTTGTGAGTCTTTGATCATGCAGAATATGATTTTGTAATCACAAAAATCAATGGAGATAACTATGAAATGCTAATTAGAATCCCTCCCTCCTTCCTAAATACAAGCATCATTATCATCATGGACAGCTGTTACCATGGAACACCAACAGATTCTCTTGTTATTCACTGTTATTATTGTGAAATTTATATTCTACATCAGTTTATCAACTTTTTCATTCATCTTTTTCTCTATTATAAAAAAATCTTTTGATAATAAAATTCCAGTTGATGATAATTCTAACTTCCCTTCTTCATCCATTTTGTTGCTCCTGATAAACAAAACAATTTACCTTTTTTCTGAAAGTAAACATTCGTTTCCTCTCAGATCAGAATTCTCTTTATCAAAGTATTAAAACTTTATTGAACTACAATCTGCTAAAAAGAGAAATTCAAAAACAAAACAGAAAAAGATTCCATCCATATTTTAGATGCCACAGATAAACTTTAACCTCAATTCCTTCATTTTTAAAAGTACACTCTGAGGGTAAATATTCATCAGGTCTACTAAAAAAAGTGAGGCTATAAGAAAACAAATCTTTTACTTCATCTCATTCAAAGATAGATTTGGGAATTGTGATGTGAAGTTTTGCTAAATTCTTGACTTTTTTGTTGTTTAAATATTGCATTTTGTTTTTGTTTTTTTGTGATGTTTACTTTATTTTTAGTTTTCTTGTGAGAATCTGAAGGAACAATATTGCTGTCCTTTTTAAGTTTATAAACTCAAAGAACTTTCATACATTGGGAGCAACAGTTATTTATAAAGAAAAAAATTCTTTACATAGTAGATACCATATCTATTTCAAAGAGGTTTTTGTATTAGGGTCAGTCAAAAGTTTTTCAATATTTTGGTACATGCTAGTTTGCAGCACATACATCATATGACTGAAGCAGTTGAAGGTATCTGGTGTGGTTGGTAGTATTGTGGTAGGTGGTGCACTGACATATTGTGCATTGCTTCACTGCATATGATATGAACGCTACACAAATGAATGCGTAACAGTTTAATTTTGGAATTTATGCTTTACAAGTTTGTACTGGCTCCTCACGCTACCAAAGTAACCAAAAACATTTTTTGTGCAAAAGGAAAAGGTTCAATTGATCACAGTATAATAACCAGATGTTTCAAGAAATTTTGCTTTGATTGTAAGAACCTCAACTGTCAAGATTATATAGGCCTAAAACTGCTGTTTTCAAGGTCCATGCTCCAAGCCAAAGAGGCAAATTTGAAGTGTATTTAGTGACAGTAGCATCTCACTGGTTATTGTGGTTCATCACCTTGATGATAAGCCCACTCGGCTCGGGCTGTTCAATATACTGACTGCATTTCTGCAGTGGGGTAAGACCACCTCCCAATGACTGTCAAAGCTTACTAAATGACAACTATCTCAATCATATTTATTTATTTTTACTTTTTATGTTTTCATGGAATGAATTGAAAATACTCTTCCTTCAAGAGGAGAGTCATGTCGAATAACTGCTGATCAACTAAAATTTAATTTAAAAGGTAAGTTTTTAAGCCATTCAGGAAATCAGCTTTTTCAATGAATAACCGTGAATGATTACTCATTGGAATTTTATGGAGTTTGAATCCAAATTTTACCTCTGTTTGGCGATGAAAATATTGCTAAAAAGCATCCTAGTGGGTAGAGTGTTCACCTATAGTCCGGGAGACCTGGGTTCAATCCCTAGTCACATCATACCAAAGACTTTAAAAATGGTACTTGATAACTCCTTGCTTAACACTCAGCAATATAAGGTATGTATCGAGGGTAAAGTGGAACAATCCAGGGAAAGGAGTAGCGCCCTCTTTTTACACCTCGGTGTAGTAGCTATTGAAAAGGGAGCCTTCTGGTCACCCACTTTACTTACTTATAAAATTTCCCACAAAACTTGGATTACATATACATAAGGTTGGCACCCATTTTTTACATTACTGATGATACAGATATGTGAAACGTACATAGAATGTTCATAACATAGGAATCCTGAAACACGAAAAACACTTAAGACTTCTTAGTTCAGGTATGAAACTTTTTATTACCTTTGAGTTAAAAGATTTTTCGACATAAGGAGAGAGATACCATCTTTCTATACTGACTTTTCCATCTCCCCCAAACCATGTGTGCACCCGACACAAGGCCTCGGTGAGTGAGCGAAAGTCAACCTTCTTCCTCCGAGGCAGAACTCAATTACAGTCTTTTCTCATATCTCAGCCCATGCTTCTGGTCATGACGTCATATTTTTCTATCTGGGGTTTCTATTTTGACATCTCTGAATGACATATCCTCCCCGCACACGCGTCAACACCTGTGCTCATGTTTGTACCTAACTAGCCCATGTACTGAGCCGAAAGGTTCTCAGCCTAACTAAACCCAAAGGCAAGATATATAAAATTAAATCCCTCGGCCATTATATTACACATTGCATAACATTTATTGATGCAGAAACCAAACTCAGGAACCAAAGTTCAAAACTGTTGACTTTTCACAAAACTAATCTTAACACTGATAATTTATTAACTATTATATGAGTTCATGTAAATATTTCTGTTTGATAGTAACCGACTGTATTTCTGCCGAGAAGTAAGATGTTCCACTAATGTGTGTTCTAGATATGACACTAAACTGCATCTGATCATGTTACTCCAGCCTTGGAACTTTGGACAATGTGTCATCATCATCATCATGTCGTGCCACTAGCATGGATATCCCTGACCCTCTCTCACCACTTTTCCCTATCGTTCATTGCCTCTGGCAGGTCTTCAGGGCTACATCCCATATCCTCACATAGCTGCTGCATGTATGTTCTAGCTGGTCATCCTGCTTTTGCTCAGCCATATGTGGGAGTCCATAGGAGTATATCACTTATGAGCTCGTCCTTGCTTCTCCAGCAGTGTCCTGCATGTCTGGTTCGCCTAATTTGGATAGTTTTCATGATAGGAGGCAGGTGGTCGTATAGTTGGTGTCTTGTGGGGTGTTGCCGCCAGGACTTGTTCAAGATTGCTCGCAGCATTCTTGTGTAATTGCCGTCTAGCTTCTTCTCCAGCCATTTTGTTAGTGTCCATTTAGTGCATCCATATACCAGTATCGATACAACAGCTGCCTGGAAGAGACTGCATTCCCTTTATTGCCATTATTCCCAGGTCAACTTAACTCCAAGATGTAATATCTGACAGTCCTATCTATAGGTCAAATAGAAATATTTGACCTTTTAACTGTATATAAACAAATGACTAATGTTAAATTGATTTCTTAGTGTTACATAACACTTGAAACCACTTAACTGTGTACAAATAAAACTAATAGTATTGGACATGATAGCTGAAGCTATTTAAGTGTGTGCAAGCAAAAAATAAATGCTAAGTAGAATTATTTGTGTTTGATTGGAGTACTTGAAACTATTCAACTGTGTGCAAAAATTGAACTATTGGTATTACATAGCAAAACTTGGAAAAATTTTACTGTTTGCAAATGAATAAATTGTGACTGATAAGAATCCAATGATTCTTTTCCCATCTAAAGGTAAACACTAGGACAGACAGAACCCTTAAACCTTTATATGGCAACCAGGCTAGGAGAAAGAAAACTCTGAAATCAAACCACTTGTACTCTGCTTTAAAATTGACCTTGTGTAACATTCTGTTTGTGGTAAAGGGGTTGGGTAAACACACATACATAAGCTGAGATTATTCTTTACAAAGATTTATTTTGTGGCCTGCCTATTAATTTTCTACATTTTTTTTTATCTATGCCACCAGAAAACATTACTATAAAAAAAGTTCTATTGTAACTTGGCATTACAGTTCTCCCATTTGATTGTCCTTTTTTCACTGCCAACAGGAAGCATCATCATAACATAGAAATGTAAATATATATATATATATATATAGTTACATAGTAACTATTCAGTTCTCTTAGATCATTGTCTTCTTTACATCAACCAATACATGTATACCACATTTTGATTTTATTTTGACAGCTGTCATATCATAGGCATTTTTATTTTAAATTCTGTCAAAATTTTCTTTCTTGATTCTAACATTGAAGACAGAAGAAAATAACCATTATTATGCACATATTATCTTGTTTGTTTTTTTTATTTAGGAAAAGGTAAAAATGTGAGTCAAATGCATACAGTAAAAAAATTGGTGCAGTCTACAGAGAAGATACTGTGAATGATCAAAAATGTTGAAAGTGCTGGTGATTTTTTTTTTTTTTGTTAAATGGTATTCCATGTTTGGAAAGATCAATTGAGATTAATCATGATGAAATCAAAGTATTATATAGGGTCCAGCCGAACGATTTCTCAGGTTTGGAATGTAAATGAAAAAAGGGGGCAATGTTAATCAGACCATTGGCCTAATGAGTAGAGTGTTCGCCAATGGTCTGGGAAATCGGAGTTCAATTAAAAATCGAGTCATACTAAAGACTCAAAAAATGGTACTTGATGCCATCTTGCTTAACACTCGGCATTATAAGGTACGGATCAAGGGCAAAGTGAAGCAATCCAGGGAAAGGAGTAGCATCCTCCCCTAAACCTTAATGTAATAGCTATTGAAAAGGAAACCTTCTGGTCACCTTCAACTAAGATTGCCAACTTTACTTATCTTATAAGAACAAACAATATTTGCCATTTTATTTGGTTACTGACATCATTTTATTTTAAAGATTATATCATTTAAAGGTTTACCATCATGCACTATACACTCCTGAAACCTCACCAATTATTTTCTTTTTTATTGCTACCATTTCATTAAAAATAAAACCCCAGTGTGTAAGTCGACTTGAGCCTTCAAATATTCCCAGAGGAATTAAGCACTAGCGGTTGAGATCTGGTGAGTGAGCTGGTCATAGAAAATGATCATGTAATGAAATGATAATCAGGATTTTTCAAATAAGTTTCAGTGTCTGTCAGGATGGCCCAGTGGTTAAGGCATAAATATGTTTCAATCAGAGACATGCAATGTTCATTTTCTTCACACCTTGAGAGCAACTACAGGGTGGAACGATGAAATCGTCATCCTAAAGGAAACAACACTACAGCTTTATTTTAAAACTTTTATTTAAAAAATCAATTCAGGTCCCTTGATTATGTAGTAGAGCTGACATCTATTCAATGTAGCCACCTTCAGCCTCAATCACCACCTTGATATGAATACTCGGTGGATGGTAGCGATCAGGCTGGCTTTGGTGTTGTGGGAGGTCATGTTGGTGATGTTCTTGACGTATGACCAAACGAAGTTGTCCAGTGGGTTCAGGTCGGGGGAGGAGGGGGCCAGTGAGAGAAGGGTACAAAATCGTAGCACTCCTTCTGGAGCCAAGCCTTTTTGGACTTGTGGGCTGGCGCTGAGTCCTGCTGCCACACCCAGGGTCTGCCTCCGGCCACCTGATTGCACCAGGGGATCACCACACTCTTCAGCACATCCAGGTGCACTTTGGTGTTGACTTTCAAGCCGACTTCGAAGATGTGAGGGGGCATGATTTGCATTTTGACGGTGCTGGCAATGGTCCTGTTGGATCGATAGAGAGCATGCGTTGTGCAGCGGCACATCTCCGATCTCATTGTGTCACATCTCCGATCTCATTGTGTCACTTTCAGACATGATAGAAGGCTCCTATTGCTCTTGGGATTTGTACACAACTGGCCAACTAGTAGATGGTCTGCAACAAAAAAAGAAAATGGAAATGGAATCATGTCGTCTTTTCTAGGGCGACAATTTTATTGTTCTACCCTGTAAAAATGGTATGTCAGCTGCTGCTGCTGAAAGACACCTCTTAGCCACTCACCATTACTAGCATCTGCATTGCAGCAATTTATATCCAGGTGATCATTTTTCCAGAATCTGTGAAAAATAATTATTATACAATGTGAGAGATGGCCAAGATACTCAAAATGTCTGAATGAATTTTGAAAATGATTTGCAGTGGCTTGATTATGTTAATTGCATTGATCTGTGACTTTGACATAAGTTTTCCTAAATTGTTATTAGTGGAATATAATGAAATGTAATTAAAAGAGTGGATACTTTTAATATTTTACTTTTTAGTCGTTTTACTTTAAAACAATTCAGAATGCAAAGCTTGGTTGGATTAAAATCAACCCCTTCAAGGTTATTTAATGTCAAATCCTGTTTTTACATATATATTAAATATATATGACTTGTAAATGCATAGTTTGTAGGTAACCTTTGCTCACCCATGTGAAGGGGTCCATAGGAGTACATCACTTATGAGCTCGTCCTTACTTCTCCAGTAGTGTCCCACATTTCTGGTTTGTCTAATTTTGATAGTTTTCATGATGGGTTGTAGGTGGCTGTACAGCCGCTGCTTTGTGGGGTGCTACCTCCAGGATGACCAGTTTGAACCTACATACACCAGCTCTGTGCCAATAGGGGATGTAGCCCTGAAGACCTGCCGAAGGCAATAGATGATTGGGAGGGGTGGTAAGAGAGGGTCAGGGATATCCGTTGTTTGCAGAGCTCAGTTGTTTGCTCATAGGAATTCTTAGAACCATTAAGCAGAGTTTAACAGGTTTGAATTCAGAGTTTTCCTTCTCCTAGACTAGTTGCCTCACCAAGGCTGAAGAAACTAGGCTGCCCTACTATTTATCCATAGCTAGAGGGAGAATAATTGGATTCATACCTGTCCCAAGGGTATTAGTGCTATGTGAAATGCAATCAGTCTCGTCCAGGATTTGAACTTGTGTCGCCGTGTCCATTTCCTATGACGATAACCATTTCACCACAGGCACCAATGGACATATCAGCTGAAAGTGTTGCTTATACTAATAGTTTTGTTTGCACACAGTGAAATGCTTAAACAGTTCTATTTGATCCACAGATAGGATCCAGATAGGTACTTACTCTCTGGGGGGGAATGGACTTGGGATTAATATAAATGAAGAGGTACTTCATATTCTCCTAAGTTCCCGGACTGGAGCCTCACCATCAGATAGTTTAGTGTCATATACAGGATACTCATTGTGAGGGTCTTACCTCTTTGAAGTCTGTGTATTCTACAACCTCAGCTGACTGCTTGCCCAGTCGGCTGGGGCTTTAGAATACACCGACTGCTTCTCTGCAGAGGAGTAAGACCCCACCCACCAACAAGTGTCCTGGATATGACTCTAAACAATCTGATGGTGAGGTTCCAGCAATGCTGGAGCTTTGGGGAATGCGGAGTACCCCTTCATTGCCATCGCTCCCAGGTCCACTCTGGCCCGAAGTGGTACCACCTGATAAGGGTCCCATCTATAGGTTAAATAGAACAAAACCGTGCTTCTTTCACTATACTGATTTTTGCATTTAAACTGCGTATTTATGCTAAACTGAATTGTTTAAAATAGAACTGTTTTGACATTGGAACTGCATACTAGTGCTGAACTGAATTGCTCAAAATAGAACTGTTTTTGACGTCTAAACTGTGTACTTATGCTGAACTGAATTATCTGAAATAAAACTGTCTGACATTTAAATCTGTATTGCCCATTCAGCTGGGGCTGTGGAATACAATGACTGCACCTCTGCAGAGGGGTAAGACCCCCCCCCCAACAAGTGTCCTGGATATGACACTAAACAATCTGATGGTGAGGTTCCAGCAGTGCTGGAGCTTTGGGGAATGCGGAGTACCCCTTCATTCCCATCGCTCCCAGGTCCACTCTGGCTCCGGAGTGGTAGCACCTTATAGGGCCCTATCTATGGGTTAAATAGAACTCACAGCATACTTTTGCTAAACTGAATTGAGTAAACTGAATAGCTTGAAATAGAAACGTTTTTGACAATTAAACCGTACTTACACTTAAACTGCGTGCTTATGCTTAACTGAATTATTTGAAATAGAACTGTTTTTCGACATTAAAATTGTATTTACACTTAACTGAATCATCACATATAACTGCTTGAATAGTTTGAAATGGAAATGTTTTTGACAATTAAACTGTGTACTTATGCTAAACTGAACTGTTTTAAATAGAACAGATTATTTACATAAAAATGGATTTGGCGTTAAATAACCTACAAAGGTTGATATGCCATAAAACCAACCAACCAACTGGGAAAAAATATAAAGGATACTGGAGTAAATGAAAGAAGTTATCATTCTTTGTATGTCAAGTTTTTGCTCAAAGAAATTGATTTTGTGCGCATAGTTGAACTAGAAGAGCAACCTATACATTTTCTTCTTCAGAAGAACTTTGCAAATTCAGTTAAACAACTATTGTTTTCAGGTCAGTCTAGAGCAGCAAGTTAGGGAAAGTATTCAGAATTAGTTCAGATAAAATATGTAATTTTACTTAATGATACCATCAGCTGCTTTTAAGAACATAGATTTATAACACAAAAGCATTGGCAGTGCCCGTGGTGTAATGGTTATCGTCGCAGTAATTGGACATGGAGACTCGAGTTCAAATCCTCGAGACTGATTGTATTTTATATAGCTCTAATACCCTTGGTAAAGGTATGAATCCAATTATTCTCCCTCCAGCTATGGGTCAATAGTAGGGCAGACTAGGTTCTTCAGCCTTGGTTAGGCAACTAGTCTAGGAGAAGGAAAACTCTGAATTCAAACCTGTTAAACTTCGCTTAAAAATTGACCTTGAGTCATATCCTGTCCGAGCGGAGGGGTTGGGTAAATATGATAACACAAAAGCATGTGAATATCCCTTGATTGGTGACACTGTAAACAGGTAAGTTTATATCTAATTCTTGTTTTATATATAAATATCCTGGTGCTCTGTGTAATGATGTCAGTTGAATAGCATGTAAGAAAAAAAGCCATCATTGGATAATGTATATATGAGAGTCGCAGATGAGGAGGCCAGCTCATTGATTACAAGGACAGACAGGTGGTCAGAGCTTTAAAGGAGGAACTTGTATGTCAGAAGAATTACGGAACACAGAACATTTATATATCTCATCTCAAGTGACCTAAACTCCACCTTTCCCATGAACCAGTGAAAATATTCTAAAAGACAAGTCCTAAGAATGTTTCAGCTGATATGTCCTTTGGCCTTCTTCAGGTGTTTCATATCAAACTCTAGAGCCTACATAGAACCTTGAACTGAACCCTTCATTCAATCTACAGGAATAGATTGTTCAAATTCCATTAACCACAACTGGGTGCAAGTGTTTAGTTGTAGTAAATATTCCTTGTTATTTACCTGTAGTTGGGATTGAACCTGCAACTTCCAGAGGATTTCACTAAGAATCACTTTTTAACAAATGGCTATATCCATGGCTGGACTTAACTGAACCATTGGCCTAAAGAGTAGAGTGTTCGCCTATGGTCCGGGAAATCAGAGCTCAATCCCAAGTCAAGTCATACCAAAGACTCAAAAAATTGTACTTGATACCACCTCACTTAACACTCAGCATTATAAGGTACGGATCAAGGATAAGGTGGAGCAATCCACAAAAAGGAGTTGCACCCTTCCTTACACCTCGGTGTAGTAGCTGTTTAAAGGAGAGCCTTTGAGTTACCCTCAATTGCAGTTGCCCACTTTACTTACTTACATGCATGGCACCATTTGAGGTTTCGTGTGGGCTCCCAGGTTTGAGATGAAACACCAGAAGAAGGCTGGAGGACACATCAGCCAAAACATTGTGAATATAACAATGAAGATGAAGACACTTGTCTGAATATTCGAAGCAATAAAAATTATCATACTTTATCTCAGAACTTTAGACAAATACAAGTCCTAAGTTTATAACTTCTTGACTGGTGTTGATTTTCTTCTTCCGATTTCAGAGGATCCATCTACTGTTTGCATCTTCTGAAAAAAAAAAATCAGTCCACAATACATTCATTTTATCATTCACTGCCATAACCAGTGTCCCATATTGTTATGTATCACTAACAATTCAATGAAGCATCAGTCATTTGTTCACACACACTTAAATGATCAAACAGTTCCATTTCAAACAATTCAGTTTAGTCTAAGTACACAGTCTGAATGTCAAACAGTTCTATTTGACCTATAGATCAAGTGCTACCACCCCCAGTCAGAGTGAACCTGGTAGTGATGGCAATGAAGGGGTACTCCACATTCCCCAAAGCTCCAGCATTACTGAAGCCTCACCATCAGATTGTTTTGTCTCATATCCAGGACACCTGTTGGGAGTTGAAACCTTCTGCAGAGATGCTGTCAGTGTATTCTTCAGCCTCAACTGACTGGACCATCCCCTCTTAAAAGCAGACAATATAACAATCTGTATAATTATAAACCCAGTCATTTTAAATTAACAAGAAATTTAATTCTAAAAAGAGAAGTTTTGTGCATTCATCCAACCTCTAAACCATGAGCAGCATGTGACACGAGGTCAGTTTTTTTGTGGTGCACAGCTGGTTTGAATTCAGAGTTTTCCTTCTAGACTGGTTGTTAAGACAATGCTAAAAAGTTCAGCCTGCCCTTCTATCTATCCATGAACCTTAATAATGTATGTATTTATCCAATCCATCCACTATAATACTAAACAATCTGATGGTGAGGTTCCAGTAATACTGGAGTTTTGGGGAATGTGGAGCTCTTCTTCATTGCCATTACTCTCAGGCCCACTCTGGTCCGGAGTGGTAGCACCTGATAGGGCCCTATCTATGGGTCAAATAGAACTAAACTGAGTACTTATTCTAAACTTAATTACTTGAAATAGAGCAGTTTTGACAAACTGTATGTGGACAAAAATTATACTTTTACTAAACTGAATTGTTTGAATTAGAACAGTATGACTCAACTGAATAGCTAGAAATAGAAATGTTTTTGACAATTAAACTATGTACTCACACTAAACTAAATTGTTTGAAATAGAACTGATTATTTGTATAAAAATGGATTTGGCATGAAATAACCTACCAAGGTTGATATGCCATAAACCCAAACAACCAACCAACCCATCCACCATAGACAGGATGGTACAAAAGGTCAATTTTTAAGTGGAGTACAGGTAGTTTGAAATCTGAATGTTCTTTCTCCTTTGACTGGTTCTCAATTCAGTCACGACATCATCACTATTAAAAAGGCAGTCACTCACCCATTAACTTCCCCACAAACATACAAAACAAAGTAATCATCTTCTGTTGAAATACAACTCTACCACTGGAACAATAAACAATTTGGGTTGATTTGGTTTGGTTTAGTTTCTTTGTTTAATGGCATATCAAACTTTGTGGTTCATTTCTGTACTGTGCATCCCTGGAGTCTCTTGTCAACATTGTTCCTTCATAACAGGGATTTTCCATTAGTATAGTGTTTTGGTGACCACAGGTTGTTGTTTTTTTGTGTGTGATCCCATGCTTGTTTTGAGACCTCAGAAACTTATTACGTCTTGGCAAGAAAGTTTTAACACTATATTGACCAGATTTTTCACAAATGGATTACTATTTATATATTTACTGAGCCCACTTGGCCAGTTGAAATAAATCAAGAGTTTAGCTTCAGGAGACTGTCTTCCCCTATGAAGCACCTCCGATATCATCAAAAAAGTAGGTAGGGTCAGGTTCATTGTTTAATGTTTGAGAAAGAGCTAAGCTGTTTTTGCCACTACCCACCTGTATATTGGTATTTCCTTCATTTTAAAATGCCTAGAGCAGGGAGGCAATAATACTATCTATTTTGGTTTTTACAAAATTAAATTAAATTCTTAAGATAGAAAAAAGCAATTCCAAGGAGGTTTTTACTGAGAAAAGTAAATGTATCAGGAAGGATGGACTAATAAAGATTCTTGAATGATAAATGAAGATAGTAGAAGTATATGGTAAATATTTGTTTAATAACATTGATGTTAGAAATAAAGAAAACGTTTTATTTTTCTTAATAAAGCAAACAAATTTGGCAGTGGAGTAAAGCAAATTTCATCATAATTTTTACTTTTATTTCTTACAGATTTTCTCTTGTGCACCAGACCACATGTGCAGCAGTTTGGGAGTTGTCCTTTTCATTTAGCAGTAAATAAACTAATGACAGATAAGATGCAAGACAGTTTTTATCTAATTACTGGACATTCTGGCTTCATAGAATATACCTTAAACAAGTATGTAATTCAAGTTGGCAACCATAGTCGAGGGCAATCTGTAGGCTCAATTTACATTAGCTACAACACTAAGGTGTAACGGAGGGTGCTTCTGACTTTGCTGGATTGCTCCACTTTACCCTTGATCTGTGCTTTATAATGCTGAGTGTTAAGCAAGGTAGCATCAAGAACCATTTTTTGAGTCTTTGGTATGATTTGACCTGGAATTGAACCTCAGTCTCTTGGGCCATTGGCAAACACTACCCACTAGGTTTTATTAATAGAATCATTTTTTTTTTCTCAGCTATGCTGAGGAAAATATGGTATGACCTGATGTTGGGGGAAAATTATGGAATTCATTAACGTAAAAATTAGAATAGATATATTTACTTGACTTTCCTTTAGCTTTAAAATAGCTTCAATTCTTTCAATTATCACTAATTTAAAGTAATATACACACTAAAAGTGATTCCAACTTTCCTAAATGCCTTTTAATAGATTTTTTGGGGTAAATGGACTTGAATTATTTTAAAATGGATTTGTATTATTTAAAAATTTGTACTATAATTGTACTGTATTATTTTAAAATTTGGACTATAATTTTCTGTTGGCTCTGGATTTCTCACAGTTCTTTCACAGACATTGATTCCTGTTTGACCAATTTGTTTTTCATTTGTTTTGTTGTACATTTTCTTTTTTCCATGAATATTGCTTTCAGTTTTCTATCCTGATGCTTTCATTTCTTTCATGATCTACCAGTATGTTTTCTTTTTCTAACCATCCTATTTCTTTTAGATTTCCGCTAAATTTTAGACACAGCCGATTGGGAACAACTAAAACTTTTCACCCAACACACCACTGTGGATTGCCTTCTTAAATGAGTTGTATTATCCTTTCCCTTGTTCTTTTGTTAGAACCATGGTTCCTTTCAATATGTGGCCCAGTCGGCTGGGACTGCAGAAAACACTGACTGCATCTTTGCAGATGGGTAAGACCCCCACCCTCCGCAACAAGTATCTTAGATATGACACTTAACCATCTGATGGTGAGGCTCCAGTGATGGGGAAAGCTGAGTACCCCTATATTGTCATCGCTCACAGGTCCGCTCTGACCACATCTTATCTATGACTCATATAGAACTAAACTGTGTATTTATGCTAAACTGAATTGTTTGAAATAGAACTGTTTATATCTATAAAAATGGATTTGGCAAACCAAACATACAAACCTTTATCAAAATGACTTAATTCAACATTAAATGACCCAAAAAGGGTTGATACTTCATAAAACAACCAACCAACCTTTCAATATGATATGCCCAGCCACTTGTCTCCAAAAACTATTTTTTAACTGTAGACTAATTTGCATATCTCGGCTTCAGCTGATTTTTGTTTCATGAATGCAAACTACATCATCATTTCATAATTTTTTTCTCAACGTTGGTTTATTCCATATTTTCTCCAGCATGGCTTGAAAAAAATGAACTGTTAATTTAAATAATTCATTCTATGTAATGGTAAATTCAAAAAATATTCAGCTATTAAATAAAGATATCTTGCACCTTTTATTAGTTTATTAACATCTAAATAAAAAACCTTAGTGAATATCCTCTAAACATTCTTATTCTATAATATTTGTCAAGGGTGGTATATATTATTATTCTTATGAGTGCCTGCAAATAATACCCATTAATGATAAATGTCTGCATCATAGTTTTATTATATCACTAATAGTATTCAAAACAGATATGAATTTCCATTAGTTTAAACTAATTCCTTCCTTTTTTTATCCACTTGTTTTGACTGCCAAACCCAATGTCTTTCCTTAGGTTTCTGTCATATTTTATAATTTCTAACCCTGATCTAAGAGGAAGCATGTGCTTCTTCTATCATATCTGTCATGACTAATGTCTATTCTTGCATGTTCTTGGCCCTGTCTTCCTTTGATACGAATGATAAAAGTACCTGTTGTATAGCAATTATTTATATGCTGGTTTCATAAACTTATGTCAGTATATTCCTTGCCTGGTAATCTATATATTGACCATGTTCAGCTTATTGTTACTCAACAAATATCAAGAATACGCCAAGGTGATTTTATTCTGAAGAGGTTCAAAGAATCCTTCACTTTATTCCATAACCTTTTCATAGTATTTCTAACAGCAATGGGAATTATTTGATGGTGCTCATCTCCTCTCAATTTAATATGCAACAGGTTGTACTTGGTTCCATGGTACCAGTCACAAGGAACAATCTCTGATATGAGCTACTATCAAATGTCCTAAATAGATAGCCTTTACAAGAATAAAGAATAAAAGAGCTTCAATTGCCCTGATGGTTATCCATAGATGGGGGTAAAATATGGATTCATGCCTCTTCCAAAATGTAGCGAGGCAGCTCAAAACATTCATGAATATGTCTGGTGTGTAAAATGAGATAAGGGGGAGAGAAACGGGCGATTGGGGAGATCAAACTCACATCCTTCCAGTTGTGAATCTTGTTTGACGTCAGGACTACCTACACGCTGGTGTGCATGTAAATTACCACATTGTGCGATTGACACAGATGTGACATTTTGGTATCATTATTTAAGTCCTGCCTTTATGCACCTGAAGGAAGATGCTTTGAGTCTTGGTAATGCATGACAAGAGACGAGCTTGGATGTAGGACTTCTAAAGAAGATTGTTGTGGGCAAAAAGGAATTCATGGGAAGAAGCTAAGAGGACTGTTATTTTCAGCGTGTAAATTCAGCTGTCTACCTTTTTATTAAGAAGACGACAATACAGCAACAGCACTTGAAATTAATTCCATGTGTTCAATTAGAAGAGACTCTTTTTTTTCTGTTACTGACAAGGCATTCTAGCCACCCCAACTCTTCTTTCACAAAGTTTCCCACTAAGAGTTTGAATTTTGTTCCCTGATTCATTTTTTTTTGCTATTTACAGTTAAGTCATCTCTATTCGTTATGATTACAATTAAAGTTTATATGACCAACTTTTTTAATTAGTGTTTCATGTGATATTTTGGAAACTATTTTATGCTATTGTAATCTGAAGATCTATTAACAGACTTTGTGAAATGAGTGCTAGTATAAAATTTTTGCAGTAATGTACAAAAATATAAATGGAAATGTAACTTTTTTATTCTCCATCCAAATAACAGTAAATTTAAGTGACTGACTTCATTTTTTAAATTAACAATTAAATCCCAAAAGTACCTCTTTAAATTGCTAGAATTCATCCAGTGGCCATATTTCTTTTGTCTCTCCGTCTCCCAACCACTAAGAAGATGTTGAGTTACAGATATGTAATTTTGGGAATGTAAATCTAGAGTTAAAAAGATTAAGCAAATAACTGAAACTTATTCTTACCTGGATAGATTTTTTTGTTCATTTCCGCAGAAATAATCAGAAATTTCTTTATTGGGCTATTGTGTATGAGCATCATAAAATACATTCATTTATGATAATAAGTCATGAAAGTTGAGTAGAGAACATGACTTAGGAAAAATGCATCTACATCTCTGACTTGATCTTTCTTTCATGTCTGTCCATGAATAAATAGGCATCAAAGTCTAAAAGACACAGTGAGGAGTCACTTGAAAATTGCTTATGTCACCTTTGCTGCTTCAGTTCTGGTCTATATTTTAAGGCAATTTTCAAATAGCATTGTGAAAATCTCATGTACAATAATACTGCATTAACACAGCATGTGTTTCCTTAAATAAATTTGCGTCAGTGATATTGATTTGAAATGTTGTTTGTTGAAATCATGAAGTTTTCCACAAAGAAAAGATGCTGACATGGAAGCAACAGATATTATCAGTGCCAGATTTAAACGAAAGCTAAACAAACTACAATTTAGGGTCTCATGATCTGCAAGGGCCTCAAGAAGATTCCAGATTGGGGTTTATACTCGTTTTTTAGGTTTACGAAGCAAAGAAATGCTGAAACCCAAATTTAAGAGAGGTTTTAGAGTGTTTGCCAATGGTCTGGGAGACCTGGGTTCAATCCCTGGTCGAGTCATACCAAAGACTCAAAAAATGGTACTTGATGCTACTCAGCATTATAAGGTAAGGTCCAAGGATAAAGTGGAGCAATCCAGGGAAAGGAGTAGCACCCTCTCCTACACCTTGGTGTAGTAGCTATCAAAAAGGGAGCCTTTGGGTCATCCTCGACTATGGTTGCCAACTTTACTTTTTTACTATCTTCATTTTTGGTTAGAATACAGAGTTATACATTTTTATCCAAGTTTCTGCGAGCAATATTGAACAAGTCCTGGAGGCAGCACTCCACAAAGCAGCTGCTGTATGGCCACCTACCACCTATCACGAAATCTATCCAAATTATACAAACCTAGCATGTGGGACACTGCCGGAGAAGTAGGGATGAGCTCATAAGTGATATACTCCTGTGCGCCCCTTCACATGGCCGAGCAAAGGCAGGACGACCAGCTTGAACTTATATACAGCAGCTCTGTGCCGATACGGGATGTAGCCCTGAAGACCTGCCGGAAGCAATGGATGATAGGGAGGAGTGATGAGAGAGGGTCTAGGATACCTGTGTTGATAGCATGACATGATGATGATGATGATGAGTAATTTTGAAAAAGTTCCTAATTTTGTTTCCATTGTTACCTATCTGGCTAAAAACACTGTTGAGATATAAGCTTTTCAAGTATGTTTTTTGAAATCATTATTAAGCTAATGAATTATTAATCATAAAAGTTATAAAGTCTAGGAGAAGGAAAACTCTGAATTCAAACCTGTTAAACTCCGCTTAAAAATTGACCTTGTGCCATATCCTGCCCGTGCGGAGGGGTTGGTAAATATGATAATATGATAAAAGTTATAAAGTATAGACTGTTCATTTTGGGAATCTGCAAATGCATGTGCTGTCCAGTAGATTGGCAATGCTTAAAAAGGGTGTTTCCATCTTCTGGTGCCAAAAGTTAAACTTTTGGTAGAAATGAAATAGTGGAATATTTTATTTTTACATTCTAATTTTTTAAAATTTCATCTTTTAAAAACTAATTAATAAATTTAGTACTATTGATTGAATAAGAAAAAAGAAATAAGACTAAAACATTTATTCAACAAAGTAAGTAAGTAAAGTTGGCGACCATAGTCGAGGGTGACCCGAAGGCACCTTTTTCGATAGCTACTACACCAAGGTGTTGGGGAGGACGCTACTCCTTTCCCAGGATTTCTCCACTTTACCCTTGATCCGTACCTTATAATGCTGAGTGTTAAGCAAGGAGGCATCAAGTACCATTTTAAAAGTCTTTGGTATGACTCGACCTGGGATTGAACCCAGGTCTCCCGGGCCATTGGAGAACGCTCTGGTGGGAATGATAATAGAATGAGGAGCATATTACTGTCTGCTCAGTTTTGGACGAGTATCAGTTACTTGTTAAGTAATTTCCTTTTTTACAGTGATATGAATTCGGTAGAATTTGGGCACAAAATAAAGAAGTTTAGGGTCTGAATTGGTTGATGCTTCAAAAATAATTTTGGTAAAGAGTTTTGAAATTCTGGCATAATTATCTAAAAGATAAGTCTTGAAGCTTTAGATCCTCACCAATCCAGCACTGAATATTATCCATATAAATTAGGAAGCACTTATACACATAAATCCTAATTAGACTTTAGCACCTTTCAATAGATTATATTAATGTTCAAAAAGAGGATAAAAGTCACAATTACTTTCTTTTAGGCATCTTTTATGTTTGGATGTATATAAATACAAATACGGATACAAAAGTATGTAAGAGTATCTAGATATTTATGTTTGTATATTTATATCTTGATAGACACTTTTATGTATTTCTGTTCATTCAATTGAAACACATATACACACACATATAGATATATATATATATATATAGGTGGAGGATATTGATTTATGTATACAGAAATAGAGAGCTGTATATCTGTACATGCATACATAGCAAAATCTTTTATATATTTGTTTTGTGGGGCATCTTATTGTAACGTCTCATGAATTAGTCTTTGAGAGCTCAGTTTTCATTGCGCACCTCATACTTGGTGAGCTTATCACAAACTAAACTAGCTTAGCAAATAACTAATGAAAGAGAAAAAAAAATGAAATAGAAAATTTTCTGAATCTATATGAATATATATTTTCATGTGTATATGTTTCTGCTTTATAAAAAAAAACTTATTTTCATATATATAGGTTTGATTTTTGTTCTTATGCCTTTACAAGGTTGATAATGGCTGCATTAGATTTTTGCCGTTAATTTTTTCAAGTAATATTTAGCATTACAATCTGGAAACCATATATGCATTGTGCACTCACAGACTTCAGTAAAACTTAAATAAACACCAATAGAAATGTCTTTAAAATAGAACAAATTTGTATACACAGATACATGTACCGGTCCTTGCTTTGGGGAAATAATGAATTAATCTAACAGTATATTACTACTGTGTAATGGATTGTGTGTTTTCTGGGTTCTCTGAACTGTTGTTCCTTTGCCAGACTATGCTAAGCTTCATATATATGCCTAGAGAACATATACTTCTATATAATATATATGTGCAAATAGACATCTATATTTGAGGTATATACATACAAACATTTTTGGTATAGAAATATTCACACAAGCATAAACTTTCATATTCATACACACACTCTTAGATGCAAACATATATATATACAGTTCCCACACACATATATTCATTTACACACACACACATATATATCTATATATATATATATATATATATATATGTCTGTCTTTGTGTGTGTACTATAAATATTACTTTTTATGTGCATATGGAACTGTGTATTAGAAGAAACCATAAATATTGTATAGAACAAAAGTTTCTGTTCCATAAATTGAAGATTTATCGCTAGCTTCTCGTTTTTAACTTGGCTTGGTAAGTAAGGATACTAAAAACTAAATAAATATAAGTATTCTAAAGTGAGAAAAATAAAAGTGAAATCCATAAAAATGTCCTACTTCAGGACATTTGCTTCAATTTTTAAGAAAATTACGAAAAGAAACACAAACTAAGAAAGTATTTTATTACTGTCTCCAAGAACATCATGAATACTTCACAAGTTTGGTATTAGAGTATAAAATCTTTTACTTGAAGATGGAAAACATTTGGTTGATTTGTAAGTTGATGTGATATGTAATTTTATACATTATTATTAGTAATTTTATACATTATTATTATTATTAATTTGATTTTCAGCTTGACTTTTTGCCCAGTCAGCTGAGGCAGCAGAATACACCGACTGCTTCTCTGCAGAAGAGTAAGACCCCAACAAGTGTCCTGGATAGGACTCTAAACAATCTAATGGTGAGGTTATAGTAATGCTGGAGCTTTGGGAAATATAGAGTACCCCTTCATTGTCATTGCTCCATGGTCCACTCTGGCACAGCTTGGAGTGGTAGCACCTGATAGGGTCCTATCTATGGGTCAAATAGAACTAAACTAAATACTTAGTCTGAACTGAATTGTTTGAAAAAGAACTGTTTTTGATATTGAAACTGTGTACTTATGCTAAACTGAATTGTTTGAAGTAGAACTGTTTTAACATTTTAACTGTTTAGAGTTGATATGCCATAAAACAAAACAATCAACCAACCAAAATTCATTATCACTTTAGGTTTTTAAAAAGACTTCATTGAGTCTTTACGTAAGACCTAGGATGAGAGAAGGTAGTGATAATATGTATTTTATACATTTGGTAGATATTTTCCTATCACACTGTTTGCAAAGAGCATTTTTTTCTATTTCATTTATTATTATTATTATTATTATTATCAGTATTACTTTGATTTTTCTCCTTTGAGTGCTTTCTTCACAAGCATTAGTCGATGGTCTTCCACTGGAGCCTAAGTGACAAGTCTGGATTCTTCTCAGTATCATGGCCAATCTTAACAGTGCTGTAGTTTGGATGATCTCCACTCGTGCTCTTATTTCCAGTTCCTCCAGATGTTTTACCAAACTTTTGGAGACTGTATCAAGAGCATCACTTTCACGTTCGACAGTTTCTTCAGCTCCGTAGCAAGGTCCCAGTACTTAACTTTCTTGTCTCTTTCTTTCAATTTTACTCTGTGGTCTGCTACATAGGGTTTCCAATTCTTTTTTTGGCAAACAGTTTGATGTTCAATATACAACAATATACTCAAGAAATGCACAGGCAGATACCAACTTAGTAAATTGCAGGAAAAGATCTATCACCTTATATAATATAAGGTGATAGATCTTTTCCTGAAATTTACTAAGTTGGTATCTGCCTGTACATTTCTTGAGTATATTGTTTAATAGCATCATTGCTTTAGCAAATAATAATGGTGATAGCACATCTCCCTGGAATATAGCTGTCTATGTTTTTACCATAGCTAAGATTTTTCCTCCTGCTGTCAATTCCTATCTCCAGGTTGCCATGGTTTTCTTGATAAATTCTATGACTTGAGTGGATATTTTGAGCATTTTTCGACAGACTATCATCTAGCTCCATAACACTTTTTGTTGTCAATCTACACCATAGCCAGATTTTTTCCTCTCATTTTACTCTCATTGACAATGGGTTGATCAATATATAGTAATTCTCCTGTACCTCTGGTTCCCTTTCAGCATCCTTTCTGTTCCTCACAGAATAGCCCATGGCTTATCAACAAGTGCTAAATCTCCAGCCAAATTTGTGCCGTTAGTATTTTCCTCATCATCGGTAGGCACATTATGGGTCTGCAGTTGTTTGCGGCAGTTCCTTTTTTTTTTTTTTGTTCTCTCTGGAACAGGGTCATCTTACCTTTGGTCATCATTTTGCGTATATCTGTTTCTTGTAGGCATCTATTGATTTTGGTAGCCAGGCTGTCATGGATGGAAGTGAATTTTTAAATCAGTTTCCATATATGCCATCAAGGTCGGGATTTTTCCTCTTGGGTTATAATTATTATATTCCTTGTGAATTTTTCTTACCAGATCAAACTGGCGGTTTTTCACTGGAGTCTGAGTGACTGAAAGTCTCTTCAGTTCTCCAGGACTCTTCTAAGTATCCTAACTGATTTTAACACTGCTGTGATCTGAATAGTCTCATTTCTTCTTCTGATCTCCAGTTCCTTCAATCTCTTTTCCAGGCCTTTGGAGACCATTCGAAAACTACTGTAGGTATCATTAACTTCATGTTTCACAGCTTTGTCAGCTCTCTGCCAAGGTCCAGTTATTTTCTGCTTGAACAGCCATATTCACTTGAGAAGTTCTTGATGGTAAATAAACGAGGTCTGATCCTATTGAGGAATCTGTTTGTGCCTCCAAGTTCCAGAGAATCTGATGTATTTCATTTTCTATGACAGATTTTGGTTTGTGTTTATACCATTTGTCTGTATGGTCAAATTTCAGACTCTTGCACAACTCACAATGGATCACCTTCCCAACCCAGTCATGCCTTCTCTGATATTTCTTTAGTGTTAGGCAGCTGCATCTGCTTAGACTGTCGTAAACTGTTTCATCTCTATAATTTTCATTTTTACCGAGTGTACTGATGCTTTCCTATTCCTTTATTTGCTTCTCTGTTTTTCATTTTAAGTCCGGTACCTGGGGGGGGGTAATGTTTAGCAAACTAGATTAGCAAATCTTCCTGAGTGATTTCAAATGGCTTTATTCCACATCTGAGCAAAAAAGCTTTGTAAATTACTTCAATTACAATATCACCCAATTTCTTATACCAAATTTCATTTCTATATTTTTGCTGAAACTTCTCATCATTTCTGTTTTTAATTCTTTTTTGTTCCTGGCTAAACTCTTAATTTCATCCACGTACACTGGATTGTTTATCTTTTCTTTCAGCTGTTTTAATCTCTTTACCACCTTTTGCATTTTTGCAACATTTATATTAATCTGTAAATATTGACCCTATAAAAATCATATTTTTTTATGGATATGGATACATCTGTTGATACATCTTTAGATTACCATATTTGCCAACCCCTCCGCTCGAGCAGGATGTGACACAAGGTCAATTTTTAAGTGGAGTTCAACAGGTTTGAATTCAGTTTTCCTTCTCCTAGACTAGTTGCCTCACCAAGGCTGAAGAACACAGTCTGCCCTACTGTTTACCCATAGCTAGAGGGAGAATATTTGGATTCATACCTTTCCCAAGGGTATTAGTGCTATGTGAAATGCAATCAGTCTCATCTAGGATTTGAACTCGTGTCACTGTGTCCATTTCCTATGACGATAACCATTACACCATGGGCACCTACATCTTTAGATTACAATAACATAAAATAGTTTCCAAAATATCACATCAAACACCAATTAAAAAGGTTTGTCATATAAACTTTGTTATCATGACGAATAGAGATGACTTAACAGTGAATAGCAAGGGAACAAAATTCAAACTCTTAGTGGGAAACTTTGTGAAAGAAGAGTGGGGTGGATAGTATGCCTCATCAGTAACAGAAAGAAAAGAGTCTCTTCTAACTGAACACGTGGAATCAATTTCAAGGGCTGTTGCTGTGTTGTCTTCTTCTTAATTAAAGGTGGACAGCCGAATTTCTACACTGAAAATGACAGTTCTCTTAGCTTCTTCCTATGAATTCCTTTTTGCCTGCAACAATCTTCTTCAGCAGTCCTACATCCAAGCTCGTCTCTTGTCGTGCATCACCAAGACTCAGAACGCCTCTCTCTCTGCCTGCTGCATTCAAGCAGCCTTAAATAATGATACCAAAATGCCACACCAGGGTCAATTGCACAATGTGGTAATTTACATACACGCCAGCATGTAGGTAGTCGTGACATCAAACACGATTCACAATCAGGAGGATGTGAGTTTGATCTCCCTGATCTCATTTTACATGCCAAACATATTCGTACATGCTTTGAGCTGCTGCATGCATGATTTCTCTCACTAGAGGATGGTTTGACAGGGTCAGGCTCTCTGTGCTCTCTACTGTAGTTAAATATCTCACTCTGTCTAGGATCAGTGTAATATCTGTGCAATTTTCATAAGTTCACTAAGAGTCACTTAAGATCACTAAGAGTGTAGTATCTATGCACTTTGCCTTATTTTAAAGCAAAAGTCAGAAAACTATGGTCTAGTGGATATGTTGTCTGCTTGTCTACCTGCTTATTTTCAGGTCAGATGTTCAAATCAAGGCAGAAATCATTTGTTGATTTTAGCATTTCCTTTAGTGTGACAGAAGTTAGAGAAACAAAGAAAAATTCACTACATTCATTATCATATATGATCTTTACATAAATTTAGGAAGTTTTTATATATATATATATATATATATATATATATATATATATATATATATCATCAAGTCATGCTAATAGGACCTAGTTCCTGATTCTTTCTCTTTCACCAGTGTTCGCACACAGCTGATAAAAGTCTTAGATGAACTGCTAATACTGGCGTATCCATGTGTAGGAGTCTATTTGCATCTAAGAAAGTGTGGTTTGGGATCTGTAGTTCATATTTTAACACTGTGACCACAGGTTCCACCTCAGTAGCACACACCTTGTTGACCGCATTATGTAAGGAAAACTGATTTGGACGTATGGTTTGAATTAGTCATCGTAATCTTGCAATGGCTTTTTTCCGCGTCAGTAGATGTCATTCTTATTGATGAATAGAAGTAGTTTCCTGACCTAACTATTTGATCGTGGCCATTGATCTTGTAAGGTTCTTCTACCCAGCATCAGGTGAAATATGCCACTGACCTATTTTCAGATTCATCCACTTTGTTTCACATCTACCATGCTGCATCCCATGCTTTAGGGCTTGTATAATACACTCCTCTCTTAAAATCTGTTATTCAAGGGTCAAGATGACCATGTTTACAGAAACTGTATATATCTGAATTGTGGGGTGTAAAGTTTGATCATAGTTTTATGGTCGTAGAGTTATATATCTCTAGTGCTACACTCATTGGATTTGGATTCAGTGAGTTTTCCTTCAAATGAAAAAAGAAATTTTTTTCTTGCATGTGTGTGTATATATATATATATATAATGTTTTTAGATAAATGATTACTCAAAATTCATCAGATTTTTTTAAAAAGCTCAGTGCTCTTAAGAAGCAGAGTCAGTTCAAAATCTGAAATATCAAAATTTTTACAATATTAAATACAGCCCAAAACTCTGAGTTTCATGTACCATAGGCAGCACGATCATCAGATGGATATCAATACTACATAATATTGTTCTTACATCATAGGATTGTGTGAAACTCGGAATCATGGGCCGTAGTTAATATTATGAATACATGCACACACATAAAAATATATATATATATATATATACATATATATAACATAGTACAGTCAGTGATCCTGGGTTTCATGCAATCAGCAATCATTGGAGAGAGCACTATTTAACAATACTGCAGCATTTGGTCTTCCATTAACTCACCAAGTAAGCGAGTAAGAACCATAAACCTCTTTTATATATATATATATATATATATATATATACAAGGCTCATTAAATAAGTTTCCAGACTTTTTTTTCGAATGGGCACTTTTATTGATAGTACACACATGAAACTCTAGTCCCCTTCAAAGTAATCTCCCCCGGCTGCAATGCACTTGTTCTACCATTCCAGCAACTCCTGGAAGGCCCCATGGAAGTCCTCTTGTGTGAGTGTGTCAATGACCTTCGTCCCAGCCCCTTTCATCTCCTTAATTGTTTCATAATGACAGCCTCTTAAGTTTTTCCTTAAACTTAGGGAATAACCAAAAGTCACAGGGAGCAAGGTCTGGACTATAGGGAGGGTGAGGAACTGTCTTGATGCCCATCTTAGTCAAATAGTCAGTGACAAGGATGGAGTCGTGGACTGGTGCATTGTCCTGGTGGAAATGCCTCTGACCCGATTTGAAGAGTGCTGGCCTCTTCTGACGGAATCACTTCCTGAACTCCCTTAAAACCTCAACATAGTATTCCTTGTTGACTGTGTCCAGTGGGAACCCAGTCCAAGTAAATCATGCCAGTGCTGTCAAAAAAAGGGATCATCAAACGTTTTTGGGTGGATTTGCTCTGTCTGTCCTTCTTGGGTCTGGGAGAGCCTGCATGCTTCCACTGGGAACTCTGTCTCTTGGTCTCTGGGTCATAGCAGTAGATCCAGCTTTCATCGCAGGTCACCAGAGCATCAAGAACTGTGGGATCTGAATTGATCAGTTCGACCATCTCCCTGCTGTCATGACAACATCTTTCTTTCTGATCTTCTCTGAGCACCCTTTGTGCAGTCTTCCACATCTTCAGTTCCTCGTGAATAATTATGTGTACAGTTCCCACACTGATATCAAACTGTGCACTTATTGTCTCTATAGACACACAAAGGCCCTTATCCATGAAATTCTTTAATTGGCCAATCAACTCTGGTGTATTGACTTCCTTACTCCTCCCACACCTCTCATCATCCCTCACAGATTCCCTGCCTTCCTTGAATCTCTTATGCCACTCAAAAACTGATGCTCGATTCATGCAAGATACTCCAAAAGCAGTCTGAAGCATTCCATATGTTTCTGTGGCAGCATTTTTTCCAAGTTTAAAACAGAATTTTTTTGCATATCGTTCTTCTAATGTGTCCTCACGTCCAGATTGCATTTTTGAAATTCACCAGCTGTGACAATCAGGCTTTAGTAGGGTGTATTCCAATTGCTGCTGTAGCTGTTCATTTGAACCTGGAATCATAAAAATTGGTTAATCATCTCATAAGATGTATAGCAGTAACATACTGAATTTTCAAGGGTCTACAGCAATTTTAAATGCCTGTACAAAAAAAGTCTGGAAACTTATTGAAGGCACTTCGTATATATAAATAACTTGAAACAAGCCAAGTTAAAAGAAATCTAATGTTCACTCAAGTTGATGGTTTTAATCCATTTACTATCGACAAGTAACTTAATAAGATTATTTTAAAAAATATTAAGATAATCATCTGTAAATGTCATTGACCAACCTTCTGCTCAGGATCAGTGTAGTATCTGTGCAACTTGACAAACTGAAGCAATGATATTGTGGGTGGATATATCCCTTCCCTGTCTCTTTTCAGGTGAGATTTTCAAATTGGAGCAGAATTAATTTTGTTTTATTTTTATTTTTGTTTGCATGACAGAAGTTAGAGATAAAGAAACTAATAGACATACAGTAAAAGTCACTTTGTTTATTATAAATGAAAATGTATGAATTTGTTTTGACAAAAACCTCTTTCCAGGCACTGGCCTTCTTAAAGATAAAAAAAGCAACTTTAATGGCCAGCTGCCATGCTATAAAGATATCTCTCTCTTTATTTTGTTATCCTGTTTACAATTCTTCAACATCAGCCATTGACTGTATTTTTGCTTTTATATTAAACATATCATCAACATGATATTTTCGTAAGTAATCAAGACTGACTGACATTTTTATTTGTTTTTCTTCTATTCATTACAAGCAAACTTAGGAAAATAAATATACGTGAAATGGTAACTTCAGTATGAAATCTTCAGAATATTATTTTAAACTCTTTTTTTTCTGAAGAGTAAAGGATTTTAAGCACTTCAACAGAGAAATATAGACTTCTACTTTTCTACACTCTGTCAGCAGAGCTAAGAATAGGCTGACTGTATCTCCTGCAGAGAGGTAAGACTCCTCAAAAGGGCATGTCCTGGCTATGACACAAAACTGCATCTGATGGCAAGGTTTCAGTTTTGGAGTGGTGAGAAGTATGGAGTACCCCTTCATAGTCATTACTCCCAGGTCCACTTTAACTCTAAGTGGTAATAGCTGTTAGTGTCATCTACAAATCAAACAGATCTATTTAAAAGTCATTTTTATTTGTTAGTGCTGCGTGCCAAAAAAAATTTTGGGAAATAAATGCACAAAAACTGTGAATATAAACATACAATGAATGTGATGCCATAACCTCTGGGCATGAAATAATCCTATACAGGTTAACATGCTGTTAGAAATCATTTTTGAAAAGATTACAAAAATCATGCCTGTTAGAAAATTTGATTTACAAAACAGCCTCTTTCTGAAATTGATATGCCATCAAACCAAACCAAACCAATCTCTATTTCCTTGAGTGTGTCTTCTCTTTATTCAAAAATAAAATGACCAGAATGTGATCTTCTTTTTAAAAAGACACCCTGTCAACAGGACATAGGATATGCTGACTGTATCCTCTGCAAAGGGGTCAGACCACCTTCTCTCAACAAAAAGAAGTGGTAGTGGTGTCTTGGGTAAGATGCTAAACTGCATCTAATGGTGAGATTCCACTTATGGAGATCTAGGAAGTATGGAGTACCCTTTCATTGCCATTACTCCCAGGTAATTTTAACTCTGATTGGAACATTATGCAAAAAGTATGAAGAAATGTGGAAATTTTATAGGTAAATGTGTTTATGATGGAGCACCAACATTTCTTGGTCAATTCGGGGCCTATTTCTTGTATTGTTTTTTGTTTTTTTTTTACTGTTGGTTAGCTTTTATGTTCAGTGAAAATCTGTGTGTGGCTGAGGAGCTTTGATCTGATATGCTGGAGTGGGGGTGCTGTTGTCCTTTGCATTACCAACCAAAATCAACCAGGAGAACTTAGAATTAGGCTGCGTTTTTTACTCTAAACTCAAATGGAGCTGAGTAACAGGAATTGAGTCCACTTGAAGATTTTAGAGGGTTTTTTTTTTTCAGAATTCCAGAAAGGAATTCAAAGAGGGATTAAAAGCCAAAAAGAAAAGAAAAGAAATGAGAAGAACTTAAATCCACCTGAAGGATTTTGTATCACATTCAGAATTGCAAAAGGGAATTCAAATTTGGCACAAGCTGAAAAGAAGAGAAAAGAAAGAAAGACAATGAAGAAAATAGGTTTCTACAGCTCAAGCTAGAAAGAAGAGAAAAGAAAGAAAAAAGCTGAAAAAAGTAGATTTCTACTATGTAAATTTATATTTTAGAAGAATTGTTTCTCTAAGAAAAAGTATTAAGGACTTCAGACAACTCCAACAACTACACAAGTCTCAGACACCATTACTTGTTCTATCAAGAGGAAAGACGACTGACAGAGAAAAAGAAAAAAGGACATTATTAGAGACATTGTCTCACAGAAGAAAGAAAGACAATGTCGCTTTTTATTAAAAGAAAAGGAAAAAAAAGGACATTTTTGGGGACTAGGTCTGTAAGAAAAAAAAAAAGGAAAGACATGTGTTAACCCTTGTTTAGCTGGAGGGAACTAGTAGTGACTTTTTTCCCTTTTTCTTGAGTGTATTAGTAGGTGAAAGATTTTTATAATTTTTTTTACTTCTTTTTTTCTATTTATGAGTTACTTGTTAAATTTGCTTTGGGACACATATGCAACTAACTGGAGTGTCCTTCCTTTTGTCATAATAAACTACTTTGAATGCTAAACGAGGATCTCTCTCTCCCTTTTATTTTATTTTTGCCTTTATATTTTTTGTAATATCATTATTGTAAATAGTGTTCAATGTTGTTGACTAAATAAAATTACGATTGAAATAACTTTTCAAAAATAACCTAGTACAGGTTGACATCCCATTCAAATCAATCAATTGATTAATCTTTACATTTTCTCTTCATTTACTGAAGACAGTGATATTTCAAGGGATCTAAATTACAAGAAAAATACTTAAAAAGCTACTCTTGAGATTATTTTTAGATTTCTCATTAGAATTAAAAGGAAAAATGTCTAACTTATAAGTCTCACATATGAGTCCTTTTGTTATTTTGCTGAAAAATATGTTGTTTTTTTAGTACATTTGGAAGTTTTCAAGTACTAGTGGTCAGTTTATTTTCTTGTATATTTAAAACATCATCATCAGTAGCTCATGGTCATTCCTTGTGGGTTTAATTTCACGATAAAATCACCACACTTAAAACATTTATTTCAATTTTAGTCATTTTAATCTGATATTGTTACATTTCAAATCTTGTGAGCTGCTTTAGTTTATTTGAGGATCAGTTTATAATAATGGCTAAAATTGAGAGAATCTAAGTTCTTGTATTAGCTTTTATAACATTACAAAAAATACAGTCGTTTATTTTGAAGAGCCATTATCTTTAAAAGGAATTACGTATGAATTAATAGCTAATGCAGGATGTTTCAACAAATGTTAATATTTCTATGGGAGTTGCTTCATGACATCATGATTTTAAGTCACCGCCTCTTCACTATCCCTGTCAACACATTATTAGAATCTTCTCCAGGTGGGTTCCATAATATCAGTTCTGCTTTTCTAATAAAAATACTCCTATAGAAATATTAACATTTTTAAAATTATCTTTGTGAGATTACAAGAATGTGTTCACAGGAATGGTCAACTGGTGAAAATTGTTCAAAATCATATCATAAATTTACTCCCATTAGGGTATTAACATTTTTTAATCAACCTATATTCATTTTGACTATGGCACAAATTATTAATTTTAATGCAGAAAAAATATTAAATACTGAATTTTTTTATATATAAGTTACAGCTTATGTAGAGATTAAAGTGTCTTACTATATTCTCTTTCGTACACACTATAAATCAATGTCTTTTTTAATAATGCTAACAGCTCAGTCAAAATTCAAATACCATAATCCAGTCAATAATCATTACATATATATTTATAAAAGCCATTGTTGGCATTGTCCTCCTTTTTACAGGCAATAAATTTTCACAAAGAAAGCTACACTCTATTTAAAGGACGGACTTTGTTTTCATTTAGTTGGGGAAACATAAATTATTGAACAACTAATTTTGTTTGGTTTATGTGGATTTCAAACAAAAAATAAAATCATATCTATAATCGCTCTTATTCTCTCTTTCAACTGATATTTCCTCTCTTCGTGGTTTTCATTTCACAAGAAGTGCTGAAGCTTGCTAAAACCAATTTTCAGTGAAAAATAGAAAATTTTGGTGCTTAATCTTTTTTGCAGTCAGAGCAATATTTTTGTAGCCGGTTGTATACAGGCAGTGTAAGACTTTTGTTTTTTAAGTAGTAGTTCAATGTAAGGCATTTTCCTATTACCTTCTCATTGCCCAGCACATTGTTAATACTAAGAAATATTGATAGAAGATACAACTGTGATGTAGGATTTTGTAAAGGTTGTTTTGCCAAACTATCATTATAAAAATTAAGTGCTTTATTCTTTTCATGTTATTTTACTGACACAATATCTGGTCAAATTATCATGTATTCCTTCTTTTTTATGTATGAATAATTAACCTGTTCGAACATATCATCTATTTTGCAAATTCTCTTGAAATAATTTGTACATTCTACAGACTTTAAAAGAACTATCTGCCTGTGAAAGGATTAATTATAATATTCATTTATTTCTTTTTGCTACTGCCAGAAATATTTAGTTTGTTAGTGCAAAAAAATGACCCAAGACCAGCAAGAATGTGATGGTCAGTGATAAACAATGGTACAGTGTTCATGGACCAGTACTCTTCCATATCCCTGAAAAAAAAGATATATAAAAAAAGCCAAAATAAATTTTTGCCCAGTCGAGTGTAAAATGCAACGACTGCACCTCTGTTGAGGGGTAACCCCCTCCCCCATGACAGTCGTCGATATGACACTAAACAATCTGATGGTGAGGTTCCAGTGATGCTGGAGCTTTAGGAAATGCGGAGCAACCCTTCTTTGCCATTGCTCCCAGGTTCACTCTGGCCCAGAGTGGTAGCACCTGCTAGGGCCCTATCTATGGGTTAAATAGAACTAACTGCGTACTTATACTAAACTGGATTGTTTCAATTAGAACTGTTTACTAAACTGAGTAGCTTGAAATAGAAATGTTTTTGACAAACTGTGTACTTACATTTAAACTGCATGCTTATGATAAACAGAATTGTTTGGAATGGAACTGTTTTTGACATTGAAACTCTACTAACACTAAACCAAATTGTTTATCATAGAACTGTTTTGACATTTAACTGGGTAAATGAAATCTGTACTTATACTAAACGGAATTAGATTTGTTTGACTAAACTGAATAGCTTGAAATAGAAATGTTTTTGACAATTAAACTGTGCATACATAGTAAACTGAATTGTTTGAAATAGAACTGATTATTGGTAAAAAAAATGGATTAACTGAATTAGATTTGTTTGACTAAACCGAATAGCTTGAAATAGAAATGTTTTTGACAATTAAACTGTGCATACATAGTAAACTGAATTGTTTGAAATAGAACTGATTATTTGTAAAAAAAATGGATTTGGCATTAAATAATCTACAAAGGTTGATATGCCATAAAAACCAAACTAAACCAAAATGAATTTGCAGGGACTTTTAAAAACCATTAGCATATATGAATTATTTCAGAATAAAAACTGAGTGCAATGATGCAATACTTGTTCATGTTATTAAAATTAGTGTTTCCTGTTTTATTGCATGACTTACATATTGAAAAATAGGGATATGCAGTGTTATATTTGATGCTTGAATTATATGTATAATTCTGTACAGTTTTAGAACCAATACATTTTTTTTCTTTTTTTTGAGGTTTAGTATTTGTTCTTATCAGGAACTTTGCATATATAGAATTATTTTCCTCTTTTTGAATGTTTTACACCAGCTTTAATTGGAGTCTCAGTGACAGCAAGTCTCCTCAGGTCTTCAGGACTATTCTGATTATTCTATCTGCTTTTAACATTGCTCTGGTCTGGAAGATCTCAGTTCTTTCTCTAAACTCCATTTATTTCAGTCTCTTTTCCATGTCTTTGGGGATTATTCCAAAGGTGCCATATTTATATTCTGTAGCTTTTTCAGCTCTCTGGCAATATTCATTGCTTTCTTTTATTTTCTGTTTGTAGTCTGCTTGAACAGCATAAGCCACACACTGACAATTTCTTTTCTTATATAAAAATATACAGTAGTAAATAATAATAAACAAACAACAGATAATATCACCCAACTCACAACATTATTTCACGGTTAGTTGATCAAGAAATTGTGAAACCTAAAGTTATAAGTTAGGGATTTTGTTCGTTTTTCTTTTTAATATCATTATCATTATATTGGATCTACAAAATGTTTTGCATTGAACAGTATTTTATTTGCTACTGTTAGTTCTGCCATTTTAGTTTTTAAGGATATAGGAAATGGTAAACATTTTGTCGGTTCTCGTATCAAAAGCGTGAATACTGGAGATAAAAAAAGACAAAATATTTGTTACATGCTAAAATTAAATATGTTTATAGTTTTGTTTATTCTCTGACCATTCCATAAAAATTTAATGTGTTTGTATATATGTAACCATTAAATGATGGTAGTAGAACATAGGGCTGCAGATATGCTCTGAGAGTGCTGGTGTTGTGGTCTTAAAAACAAGTGAGTTTTTCTAAGGTAGAGTTGCTATTATCATGCTCTCTGGTTTTGAATTGAGTGTTTTTGCTTTATCAAGACCAGTCCAGTATAGGGAGACAATTGTTTTCCATATGATTGAGACATGTCTTCCCACTATACATGTCTGTTGGCTTTAAAATCACAGTAACACTCACTAGCCAAGAGTTCCCAACTAGCGTCCAGTTGACAGACAAAAATAAAACAGGCTGTGACTCAATACAGACCCTGTCACAAAGATATCCACTCAAAGACTAGGGGAATGGGCAGGCCCATGTGTGCACAAGAGAACATCCCAACGTGCCATAAAATAACGCTCCTCATTTTGGAGATCTGTTTTAGATCTGACTCTGCTAGTTGCACAGCTGAGTGCTAACTCTAACAGTTTGCCAGACTCCGTATTGATCACATGAGAATTCAGTTCTTTCAAATTTTCTAGTTTTGTTTTCGTTCTTTGAAAAGATAAGACTTTTTCAGTCTTAGCTTGTGAAATGAAAGGACATGATTTTCACTTCAGTTCTTTGAACAGAATAGAGACTTCTGTCTCCAAACCCAGCAGGGTAATTTGATGACCAATAAAACCATTTTTGTCATTCTTTTACCTTTTCTTATGCATTACTTGTTTCTGAACAAGATGTGCAACTTATCCATTTGGAAAACTTTGATTATTATTGCAGCATTTGTTCCATATCTTTATATTCATTCAGTTTTGGAGTACCAATAGATATACTGATGGTAATATTGTAACCTGGTGAGTTGGGAATGATCAAATATCCTTCCTAGCACCAAATAGCCAGTAAGCTTTATCTGGGATAAATTTGTTGTAGGGTCACATGGAGGTTGTTGTTGGCTATACTTTCCAAGTTTGTATCAAAAGGTTGTGAAGGAAACTTAAAAGTGTAAGGAAGCATCAATAAAAGAAACAAAGAAGTTTGAGTTGCTATTACATATTTATTATTATTAGCATTCAATGAGCAACAAAAAAATCTGGTAAAAAATAAAAATCAAATCTGACCGATAAAATGAAACGCAATTTCTTCCAGGCAGCAGTTGTGTTGATACTGCTGTATGGATGCACCTCTTGGACGCTAACAAAATGGCTCGAGAAGAAGCTAGACGGCAATTACACAAGAATGCTGCAAGCAATATTGAATAAGTCCTAGAGGCAACACCCCACAAAGCGCCAACTATATGGCCACCGCCCTCCCATCTTGAAAACTATCCAAGCTAGACAAACCAGACACACAGGACACTGCTGGAGAAGCAGGGACGAGCTCATAAGTGATGTACTCCTATGGACCCCCACATATGGCTGAGCAAAAGCAGCTATGTGAGGATACGGGATGTAGCCATGAAGACCTGCCAAAGGCAATGAATGAAAGAAAAAGTGGCAAGAGAGGGTTAGGGATATCCGTACTAGCGGCACAACATCATGATGATGAATGTAAACTTATTTAAACTGGGCCATTGGCCTAATCAGTAGAGTGTTCGCCTATGGTCTGGGAGACCAGGGTTCAATCCCAGGTCGAGTCATACCAAAGACTCAAAAAATGGTACTTGATGCCTCCTTGCTTAACACTCAGCATTATAAGGTATGGATCAAGGGTAAAGTGGAGGAATCCAGGGAAAGGAATAGCACCCTTCTCTTTACTTTGGTATAGTAGAAATCAAAAAGGGAGCCTTCGGGTTACCCTCGACTAAAGTCACCAACTTTACTACTTATCTATCAGTCCTCAGGTTCTTCGATAATAAGCTTCTTAGATTGATACCTTTGCATTTATGTGCCCCTAATACAGTCATACCTGCTAGTGACCTTGCCCAGTTGGCAGGGGCTGTAGAATACACTGACCGCTTCTCTGTAGAGGGGTAAGACACTCCACCACCACTCAAACGAGTGTCTTAGATGTGATACTAAATCTGATAGTGATGTTCCAGTAATGCTGGAGCTTTGCGGAATGCGGATTACCTCCTTCATTGCCATTGCTCCCGGGTTCACTCTGACCCGGAGTGTTAGCACCTGACAGGGTCCTATCTCTGGGTCAAATAGTACTAAACTGTGATCTTATGCTAAACTGAATTGTTTAAAGCAGGACGGTTTTGACATTTAACTGCTTGTAAACAAAAAATTATTCTTATAATTGACTGAATTGTTTGAAATTAATTCAGCAGTAAATGACTTGGAAAGGGTTGATATGCTTTAAAACAAAACAACCAACATATCTGCTACTGATCACTTCTCTTGCCCGCAGGAGGTGTTAGAAAAAGATCTGGTGGATCATTTTCTAAAACCTCCCTTCCCTATTCTTTTTAACTTTTTTTTCCTTTTCCTTCTCTTATTCTCTTTCATTTCTTCCAGTTTCTCAAATTGCTCGTCACTTTAAAGTTTTGTGAATTAGAAGTTGGTGTCAGTCAGTCTGGTTGGGTCTATTTTTAGAATATGCTTTTTTTTTTTGTTTCCCAAATCTATCCTTGGTAAAAAATATATTACCTCTGAACAATTATAAACTCATGCTGATACCATCTATTGATAAAGCTAGAGAACCTTATCTGCTCGATATTTTTTTTTTTTTTCTTTATTCATTGCTTGGTGTGGATGAATTCATGCATTTCTCAGTTGTTTTTTTTTATCCCAATGAATATTATACCAACCACCACACCATTATAATTATTAATGTGAATGAAAAGTTTTTATGCATTATTTAAGAAATTCTCCCAATTATAATATGGTGATTGATAAATGAATAAAGTTTAAAGTAAAACAAATCATGAAAGAAAAAAAATTAAGAAAATAAAACCATTAAAAAAATATGTAATTAAGATAAATAATAAAATACAAAAATGAGATATCCCACAATTCCACTTTTTCTTAAAGTTTAATTTTCAGCACCAAAAAGACTAACAACTCTTCATGCCTTGCCAACCCACTGGATTACACATACATTTTGCAGCCTCTTGAAAAGGATAGTCCATGCTATCCTACTTTAATAATAATAATAATTCATCAGCTTTATAAAGAACAATTCCACTAGAGAATTCCATGATATAAAGAATAGAATAAAAATTCAGTAAATGATATTTAGATTTAATATATCGATATGTTTATCATTGTTGGTTCAAATTTTACCATAAACTAGATAAATTTAGAAACTTTTTTTTTTATTTAAGGAGATATTAACTTAATGTCTAAAATTAACCAAATTCCTGTTTTATTCATGTTGTCTTTAGTTTACTGAAATCAATATCTCTTTTTTTTTTTTTTTTTTTTTTTGCTATTTTCCTTTTTTTTTCCTTTTTTTTTTTCCTTTTTTATGACTTTGTTTGGTTTTTGTTTCTTTTTAAAGACATCTTTTCATTCTTGCTGATAAAAACTGAAATTCAAATACTTGAAAAACACTTTGCGCTATTCATTCATAAAAAAAAAGATAAAATGTAAAAAGTTGAAATGAACTCCAAAAAACATGCTTCAAAGTGATCAATACTTGTTGAAGAATAAAAGAAACTCAACAAACTAACATTAGTTTTAAGAACTTAAAGCATGATTTTTATCAATTCATCAAATACTGAAGTTTGCTTGTTTATTTTTCAGAAGAACTTTTATCCCTTAACTTGAACATTTTTACGTGGAAAGTATATATTTTTTTACTTATATCATATAAATCAGACGAAAAAGAATTCAATTTGGCAATTCCATTATATATTTATAATATATATATAATATATAATATATATATATATATATATTTATTTTGGGACAACAGATGGTATTGTGACCTCTTCAGGGGAAAAAAAACAATTATATATTTAAGTGTAATTCAGAAATGCTAATATTGCTTCCATCAGAAAGAGAATTTAAAAACTAGATTTTATTCAAAACAAAAAAAAGCAAACAATTTTTTATGGTGGAAATATAACTATATCTTAACAAATATAATGTTTATGCATTTTTTTAAAACCGATTACATATGATTTAAGACATTAGTGAGTTTTAAAAATGGTGAAATACAATAAATTATATTAACATCATTAAATAAAAAAATATTTTTAAAAATTTAATTTTGATTTTTAATTATTTATTTTTCATATATGTTTAAACTGAAATTATTTATATATTTGAAAACTCATGGCATTGAGCACTCTGTTGGATATTCTACATTCCCCTTGGATTATTACCTTTTAGTCTAATCTTTCGACTATTTTCCTTGGATTATATATATATATATATATATATATATATATATATATATATATATATATATATATGTATTGGATATACAGAAATTGTGTTATGATAATACAAAATGTTCCAACAACTCCTGGCCAAAATTATTAAACCAACATACTTAGAGGATGTTCAGTTGTTTTGAGTTTTTATTTAGCAGTAAATAAACTAATAACAGGTGAGACTCAAAACATTTTTTCATTAATTGCTTAATATTCTGGATTGATGAAATATTCCTTCAACAAACTGGATTTAATTATTTTAATTGATAGCCTAATTTTTTTCCAAGCTATTCAGAGGAAAATATTAAGGAATGATCTGTAGTTTCTTCAAGATACATTTTATGAAGCCAGAATGTTCAAAAATATTTTAGGTCTTATCTGTTAATTGTTTATTTACTGCTAAGTTCAAAAAATAATCCAAGTATGTTAATTCTATAATCTTTTTCCAGTGGAAGTTGAAGTGAACATGCTCCATTTTACCATAACAATGGAATTTCTCATTACAACAGATTGTTCTTATTTACTAAACTTTTCTTCTTCAGGAACACAGTTCTTATAGTACTTACTGTTAACTAAGTGGTCACCCATCAAAGTTCTGAATTAGCTCATCACTGCTTAACTTCAGTGATCAGATGGTAACCTTTTTTATTGGTTTTTTCATCATGACTTGACACCAAATAATTAATGCATTCCCAAAAGTTTGTTTTTTTTTTGAGCATGAAAACTTTAAGAAATTGGACCTAAGATTAATGTAACTTGAACTTAAGCAAAAACCAGCAAAATCTTTTCTTGATATCTATTCGGTTTTTATCAATATTGGGTCAAATTCTATCAATTTAAAATGTTGAAATGAATATTCTATATATATATTTTTTTTTATTTTAGATATTTTTTATTCCATTATTTAATTCTGAGAAACACCTTAATTTGAGCCCTAAGACTGGAGAGCTATGCCCTGGTTCTAAGCCAATGTATCAGGGAACATTTTGATTCTAGTCAGAGTGTATATATATATATATATATATATATATATATACTATATTTTGATCCTACACTGAAGTACTAATCCATATGGAAATAGTATTGTCGTTTTTACTAGAACTATGCTGGTTAATATAGTGATCTAAATTAGAAGGAGTTATCAACCTTGACCATTGCTCTCATAGACAAAAGCCTTCATCCCCTTATTTAGGCAAATATAAAGCTCATCTTTTTTAGTTATAGTTGTGTCAGCAAACAGATATATATGTCTAGGCTTAACATGCCATGAATGTTTGGAATATTCAGAGAGTTAAAACTTATAACATATTCTGATGATATTACAGTTATAAGATATTTCAAAAAATATTTACATCTTCTTCAGCATAATCATCTTAACTTGTCAGTTATTTATTAAGCTTTGTTTAGCTGTGGTACAAGGCCAGTATGAATCAAACTCACTAACAAGGGTCTGCTAAACTAGTTTGCTAACCACTACATAATGTGAGGTGGTCAGCTTAACCTGTGAGTTGACTGAAAAAATAGCACAACATTCATTATTATTTTTTAAAACAACTGCTTACATCCTTTTAAAAGGTGAAAGTGTGTAACATCACCTTTTGCTTGAATTTACTTGCAACAACTATTTTCATTTTTACGGTATATCAACCTACCTTGGATTATTTTATACCTTAAAGTTCAAGGAATCACATTCTTTATACATTTATATATACATTTTTTGTGTAGCTGTTTCTTGAGAGGATTTTAAAAAATTTCTTTTGGTCTTATCTAATATGAATAATTTTAAGACAGATTTGACACAATGATAGGATCCTAACAAGTACTACCAATCAGAATTTTCCTGGGAGTAATGGCAATTATGGGCTACTACGCCGATGACATAGCGTTACTGGCGAATACACCTAACCAAGCCGAAACACTACTGCATAGCTTAGGACGAGCCACCACAGGCATTGGCCTCCATGTCAATGCACACAAAACTGAATATATGTGTTACAACCAAACAGGCGACATTTCCACACTAGACGGAACCTCTGTGAAACTAGTAGACAAATTCACTTACCTAGGAAGCAGCGTCTCATCAACTGAAAAAGACATTGACACACGACTAATGAAAGCATGGACAGCTATCGATAGGCTCTTGATCATAGGGAAATCAGACCTGACTGATAAAATGAAACGCAGTTTCTTCCAGGCAGCGGTCATATCGATACTGCTATATGGATGCACTACATGGACGCTAACTAAACGGCTGTAGAAGAAACTAAACGGCAATTACACAAGAATGTTGAGAGCAATACTGAATAAGTCCTGGCGGCAACACCCCACAAGGCACCAACTATACGGCCTCCTGGCGCCCATCACGAAAACTATACAAGTTAGACAAACCAGACACGCAGGACACTGCTGGAGAAGCAAGGACGAACTCATAAGGGATGTACTACTATGGACCCCCGCATATAGCCAAGCAAAAGCAGGAAGACCACATGAACATACTTACAGCAGCTATGTGGGGATACGGGATGTAGCCCTGAAGACCAGCCAGAAGTGATGAATTATAGGGAGAAGTGGCGAGAGATGGTCAAGGATATCCATGCTAGCGGCACGACATGATGATGATACACTCTCCAAATTATCAAAACTGGATTCTCACCATGAGATGTAGTTTTGTGTCATATTTTTTGCAGGGACTTATTCTTTTGAAGGGAATACAGTCAATGATTGAAAGCCTCACTGGCACTGTAATATGAAGATAACAAAAAAAAAAATACCACGTAGGTAATAAAGTGACTGAACCTTCTAAATCATTTCAGATAAATTTCATATCTAACTTTAGAAAACTAGCTTAGTGATTTTTTTTTTTATAGAGTTAAATGATTTTTAATCACAAAAGAAAGCAATATAGACTATATATTTAGCATTACCTAAAAAATCTAGACAAAACTATTTTTGTTTTGATAACTTAAAGCCTATGAATTATGAAATAAGATTTAAGATAGAAACTGCAGAAAACATCTAAACTCTTCACTTATCAAAAGAAGTGAGAAATATTTTCTTTTTTTTTTTTTTTTTTTGTGAAAAGTGACTAAAGTTTTAAACGAATTACACAAACTAAATTTATTCACTGCAGCTTTTAAGAACTGGGATATTTTGGGCTTTTGGAGATAAATAAATAAATCTGATAGAATTTCAGTGTTTCGTGCTTGAATTACTTCACAAACCAAATTCAACTTTCCCCAACCAGAATTCCCAAGTTGATGTCCCCTTTTTTTCTTGTTTGGTTTTTACAAGTTATTTATACTCTGTTTTATTTTTTTTTTTTTCTCTTCTTTTTTGCCCTTCATTAAGCACTAACATCTAAAAGCTCTCAGGCTCAAGCCATTCTTTCGAGAAAACTCAAATAAATCTTAATCTACCATTTGTACCCATCCTTATTTTGGCTCCATAGCAGTTCCTCCCCCAGGGTTCAAATGCCATCATCATTGTTAGCTGGAGTCAATGATCTTCAACTAATGTTCATTTGGCGCACGTACATCTTCTAATGTCCCTGCTGCTTATGCCAAGATGATAAGCACTGGTAATCACCCACTTCAACAAATACATTTAATACCCAAAAGCAGACCAAGGAATGTTGCCAGAAATTTGGTTAGGAAATGGTCTCAAGATTTCTGATAGACCATGACTTGGATTGTGTCAAGACCCAAGTAACCAGCAATGGAATCTTGCCAAAATGTGGGTTTACAGAGGAATTGGGTTAGAGTTGCTGTAATTTGGCATATTGGTTGCATGCTACAGGTCAGATCATGAAGTGCTTGCCCATTTCTGAAGAAGCATTGCATTAGTCTTGGAACAATATGTTGAGGTAATTGGTCTGTTTATTCTTCTCACTAATTCAAAACATGTTTTTGAAGGTCTGATTAACCTCTTCTAGTTTGGATTTGATCACCAACATCCAAAAGTTTACAAGCAAAAGTGCACAAACCCCATTTTATCTATGTATTAGTTTACCTGTGCTGTTTAAACAGGTAGCTATATTTAAATTATGTTGTAATTAGATTAAAATCTTTTCTGCCTTTCATTAAGCACAAACAGGTCTCATATTCAGAAATCTTATGTTTGTAAAAAGAAAATATGCTCTTCTCCACTAGTTATGGGTAAAACAGGACAGACTGGGTTCTCAAGCTTTGGTAAAGCAATCCATTTAGGAGAAAGAAACCTGAAACTGGAGTCATTTAGACTGTCTAACTCTGTATTCGACTTGATTCTGTCATGATCTGCTGTGACACTCATACCAAGATGTGGTTAATGTTAGTGTTATGAAAGCAGGATGACCTGCTACATGGACAACTGCCAATTTTCCATACAACCTTGTCCAAGCCTGTTCCAAGAGCTAACCATGGTCTCTCAAGATTGGCCGATGCTATGATGATGTTGTATATTTTCTAGTTTATATTCAGTACTTCCAGAAAATGAAACTAAGGATAAAATGAGTTAAAGTTGAAAAAAAATATTCCATTGGAAGATAGAAATTAATGGATATGTTTGAAGTTGAATTCTTTCTTAAAGATAAAACTAATTAACATATTTACATATATTGCTTTGTTACCATTGCAAGAGATTTTTTTTTCTGGAGCTGTAGAATATGCCGACTGAATTTCTCCAGAGGGGTAAGATTCCCCTAATGAGTGTCCTGATTATGACTTTAAACAATTTGATGGTAAGGCTCCAGTCTTGGAGCTTTGGGGAATGTGGAGTACCCCTTCATTGCCATTGCTCCTAAGTCCACTCTGGTCTAGAGTGGTAGCACCTGAAAGGGTCCTGTCTTTGACATTTAAACTGTACTTATGCTAAACTGAATTGTTTGAAATAGAACTGTTTTTGGCATTTAAACTGTGTACTTATGCTAAACTAAATTGTTTGAAATAGAAGTGTTTATATGTATAAAAATGGATTTGGCATTAAGTAGCCAACAATGTTTGATATGCCATAAAATCAAACCAGAAAAAAGTGTCTTTGGTATGACACTAAACTGTATTTGATGGTGAGGCTCAAGATCTAGAGATCTGAGAAGTGTAAAGTTGGTCTTTATTGCTATTACTCCTAAATCCACTTTCACTTAGAGTGATAATGCTTATTAGGATCTCATCAGTGAGTCAAGTAAACACATTTAGATATTATACAGATTTGATAGGATCATATACAAAAATAAAAAAACCTCTTGAGAAACAACTACATAAGAAATGTGAATGTACAATGAACATGATTCCCTTACATGTAGGCCTAAAATAGCCATTGACAGATTGACGTGCCATTAAAATCAATCAATACAACCAGTCTAGGAAGGTAAACTCTGAATTCTAACCAGCTGTACTCACTTTAAGAATATGACCTTGTGTTGCCTTCTGCCTATGGCAAGGGTGTCAAATACTCAATTCACTTACCTTGTAATTGAATATCTGGACTAGAAAAATGCTGAACATAAAAATATGCATGGATGGATTTATTTAACTCATATGATTTGTACTAATGTGCAAAAGATTGCATCCTTTAGTTGAGAATTTTATGTAAAGATCAAAAAAATCTAAAAATCAAACACTTTAGAACCAGCTATATATTATTCCTTACATCATCTTATGATGAATGGCTTGGTTCACAGAAGTACACGGTGATTATTGATAAAGACCATCGTGTTAGCTTTCTCAAGATAAGGTGACTTAAGGAAGCTCCTTAGTGCAACAAGATACTCTAACATCTTTTTTTAAAAAATCATTTCTCAGTTATTTGAAGTTTTGAGCAATAAAAATATTAAGAAATTTGTTAACTAGAGTCAGATGAAGAGGAAGAAGATTATGCTGCACCAATCTTCCAAAGAAGTAAGACCTGCATTCCTTTGAAAACTACCATTCAAAATTCTAGCTTTTGTCTTAGTTTTAACATTGTTTCATGACATCTGTGGGAGATACACGACTACCTCAAAAGAAAATATTACCATGGTTGGGGGTCTGATTTTTAATACCTCAAGGATCTGTCTTGTTTTCTTTACCTGTTATATTCTCTTAAGGATGTAATAAAATTATGAATTTTTTCTTAAAATAGGCATAGCCCAGTTGGCTAGGGCTGTTGAATACTCTGACAGCTTTTCTACAGAGGTGTAAGAACCCCCACCCACCTAACCAATGTTCTGGAGATGACACTAAACAACATCTTATGGTGAGGTTCCAGTCCTGGAGCTCTGGGGAATGTGCAGTACTCCTTCATTGCCATTACTCTCAGGTCCACTCTGACCCAGAATGGTAGTACTTGATAGTGTTCCATCTAAGAGTCAAATAGAACTGTTTGATCATCTAACTCTGTGCAAACCTATGAGTGATATTAAATTGAATTCTTAGTGTTGCATAGCAATACTTGGAACCATTTAAATCCATGAAAATGAATGATTAATATTAAATAGAATTATTAGTGTTGAATTGGAATACTTTAATTGAGCTCAAAAACTGATTTATTGGTATTATAGAGCTATGACTGAAACCATTTATCTGTGTGCAAATAAAACTGCAAAAATTGAATTATTTGTATTACATGGCAATATTTGAATTTATCAAACTGTGTGCAAGTAAAATTCTAAGTGTGAGTCATATTTGAAACCACTTCACTATGCGCCAACAAATGATTAATATTAAACAGAATTATTGGTGTTAGCAATACTTGAAACCCTTTAACTGTGTGCAAACAATAGCAGTACTTGTGTGCAAACAAATTAGCTCCAACTCATTTAACATACGATAACCATCAAACGATCCAATTACAAACCATATTTGTATAAATATTTAACTGTGTGTAAACAAATAACTAATGTTAAATTGAATTGTTATTGTTATGTAGTAATACTTGAAACAATAAGCTTTGGCATGCTAAAAAATTTTACCAACAAACTATTTCTACATTTTCTTTTTTAAGTAGAGGAATTATATTGTGCATGGAATTTTCTGGTCATGGTAATTCAATTCACAAAACAAACTGTTTATAAACCCAATGTATGTACAGGGTTTGGCATTGAATAACCTACAAAAGTTGATATACCATAAAACCCAACCAGACAAACAATCAAAATAAAAGTGTTGTGGTGTGCTGCATAGTGGATGGCTTGGATTAAGAACAAAGATATTTGTCCAAGAAAACATGTCTTTATATAAAAGTTTGGCCATTGTTATAATGGAACAGGAAGTATTTGTTTTTTTTTTTGTTTTTTGCTGAAAGAAACTGGAAAGATAAAAAAAAGGCTCAGGTTCCATTCAATTAAACATGTTTTATGTGAATCAAAATGCTAAAATAACAATGAATAAGGTATTTCATAGAACCATAACCACTTTCTGGAAATTTTCTCCATGATGGAAAGTTAGATTATATCTAGTTCAACTAGTGGTGGGTCAGTTGAAGCAAATGATTAATGCAAATATATTCTAGATTGTTGTAGTGAGAGCGAAAGGTAGAGTGAACCACCTGCTGCCATTAGTGAGAATGGCCATTCTTGTCAGTCAAAGAGTCCACATTTGGTGAGTTGTCTGTGCAGAAAAGGATAGCCAGCGTAAACCTGGGATGTCCACTAATGAAAACCTGGCTGAGAAGTGCCGAAATTTTGCTTTTGCTAATGACCTGTATTTTGCATAAGTGAGTTTTCAGCTCTAAATTAGATGACAAATTTCTACTTTGGCTGAACATCAAAAAAGACCAAATAGATTTTAAGGACATGAAAGATGTAGCTGCAAGCATAAGACAGAGACGATGATGATACTGATTTTGTGTGTTGATTTACGGAGATTTTTTTTCTTAATAATTTGACTCGGTGGTTAATTGTTTATTTTCCAACTCTTGCTGGGGGTTTCAGTTTGGATACTAACCCCTTGAAACATGTTGCACATAGTATCAGGTTACATAGTACTAATATACTTACGCATAGACCAGTAACCAATTGTAATCCAGAGAATGGACTTTCCCATGTGCACATGATGGAATGTTCTAACGTGCCATAAATAGCTCTCCTTCTTCAAAGCTCAATCAGCAATTGACTCAGCTTGCTGATTTTGCTCACCTATCAAAATCAATAAAGCCTAGCTGGGGGTTTCTGTTTAGATCTTAACCCTTTGATCCATGTGGTGCATAGCATCAAGTGATATAGTACTAATATACCCATGCATAGACCAGCAACCAATTGTAATCCAGAGAATGGACTTTCCCACATGCACACGATGGAATGTTCTAATGTGCCATAAATAGCTCTCCTTCTTCAAAGCTCAATCAGCAATTGACTCAGCTTGCTATGCAACAGATTGCTGATTTTGATCACCTATCAAATTCAATAAAGCCTAGCTGGGGGTTTCTGTTTGGATGTTAACCCCTTGATCCATGTGGGGCATAGCATCAAGTGACATAGTACTAATATACCTATGCATAGACCAGCAACCAATTGAAATCTAGGGAATGGACTTGCCAACATGTGTAAGATGGAATGCTCCAACGTGCCATAAATATCTCTCCTTCAAGTGACATAGCACTTACAGTGCTTGTTGAGCAAGCTGTAATTTAATTCAATTTACAAAACTTGGTTTAGTTTGGCACAAGGCCAGTACTTTGGGACTCTTCACTACACCACTTAAGGTATGTATTTACCTAACTCCTCTACCTCAAGTAGAATGTGACATAATGCCAGTTTAATTGAATACAGTAGGTTCAAATTCAGTTTTTCTTTTCCTTGATGAGTTGCCTTACTAAGACTAAAGAACTTGGTGTAATTGTTATTGTTGTAGGAAATGGACACGGCCACACGAGTTCAAATCCTAGACGAGAATGATTGCATTTCATATAGCACCAATAAACTTGGTAAAGGTATGAATCCAATTATTCTCCCTCCAGCTATGGGTAAATAGTAGGACAGACTAGGTTCTTCAGCCTTGGTGAGGCAACTAGTCTAGGAGAAGGAATACTCTGAATTCAAACCTGTTAAACTCCGTTTAAAAATTGACCTTGTGTCATATCCTGCCTGAGTGGAGGGCTTGGGTAAATAGGACTAAAGAACTCGGTCTTCTCTACTATTTAAGCTTAGCTGGATGGAGAACAAATAGATTCATGCATTTCTAATGTGCATTAGCACAAAGTGAAACACAAGCAGCTTTCTTCAGGATTTGAACAACTTAGAGTATATATATTTTTTCCAACTAGTATTTCTTTTGATTTGAGAGTTGTTTTTTGGCAGGGGATGGGGTGATGGATGGAGTAAACCTTCTTAATAGGTACCGGTGGTGTAATGGTTATCGTCATAGGGAATGGACACGGCGACACGAGTTCAAATCCTGGATGAGACTGATTGCATTTCACATAGCACTAATACCCTTTGGGAAAGGTATGAATCCAATAACTCTCTCTCCAGCTATGGGTAAATAGTAGGACAGACTAGGTTCTTCAGCCTTGGTGAGGTGAAAGAAAACTCTGAATTAAAATCTGTTAAACTCTGCTTAAAAATTGACCTTGTGTCATCTCCTGCCCAAGTGGAGGGGTTGGGTAAATATGGTTAACCTTCTTAATAGTCATATTAACCTACATAAAAAGTTTATTGCTCATGTTCATTGCTGTGAGATGTGAACTATTTCATAACTTTTAAGTGCTAAGTTTTTTGTCATCAGTTTTTGAGCCAATATTTCTTCTGATCACTCTATCCAAAGTTGAAAAATATAATTGAGGAAAATTTTTCCTGTATTTGACCGAATGTCAGAACTTGTTTTTTTCTCCATATAATATTATTGCCGTGTTGTTAACTTAAGTTATATCATCTGCCACCACCCTGCACCTGGGGTAAAACTCTCATTGCCACTCAAAATTGAATGTTTTGATTGGAGGAATTGTTTATACAGTTCGGTGGTTTGAAGGAGTGATGTCCCTTGGTTGTCAGCTGCTTGTATTGTCACTATCCAATGGATACAAATAGGTCAAAGATAAAAACAGTTTGAGAGAGAGAGAGAGAGGTTAGTGAGAAAAGAAATCCGCCATTTTTTTTTTAGATTCTTGATGGAAAAAAAATGTAACATCTGGATTTTTTGGCTTGACGTTGTAAAAATAGATGTCCATTCAAGTACCCACTTGTGAATACTGATATCGCTCTTAAAGCTTCAGTCAAGAAAATTTATGAGCCAATTGTTAATCATTTATTTGTTTATATACACTCAGAACTATGGGCAATGGAGTATCCTCAATATTCAAAGACTTAGTCTGTTATCTCCATCTTTAAAATTGTTTCTTTATTATTATTCCTTTAAAAACTGCCTTCAAAAATCATAAAACTTGAAGTTACATCATCTCTATAGAATTAATATTATGATTACTTGCATGTGAATAAATTGAGAAAATGACTCATTTTAAAATTAGTATTTGTTAATTATCGCCCTTTTGTCAGCTGGAGCGTAAGACCCACCCCCTAATGAGTGTCCTAGATATGACACTAAACAATCTGATGGTGAGGTTCCAGCTGTGCTGGAGCTTTGGGGAATGCATAGTACCCCTTCATTGCCATTGCTCACAGGTCCACTCTGGCCTGGAGTGGTAGCACCTGATAGGGCCCTATCTATGGGTTAAGTAGAACTAACAGCATACTTATGCTAAAATGAATTGTTTGAGTAAACTGAATAGCTTGAAATAGAAATGTTTTTGACAATTTAATCGGACTTACATTTAAACTGCATGCTTATGCTTAACTGAATTATTTGAAATAGAACTGCTTTTCGACATTAAAACTGTATTTACTCTTAACTGAATTGTTACATATAACCGCTTGAATAGTTTGAAAAGGAAATGTTTTTGACAATTTAACTGTGTACTTATGCTAAACTGAATTGTTTTAAATAGAACAGATTATTTAGAGAAAAATGGATTTGGCGTTAAATAACCTACAAAGGTTAATGCGCCATAAAACCCAACAAACCAAAACAAACCTTTAAAAATCATAATGAACAAGGTGTCCCTAAATATAAATCTCAAGTATAACAATAGGATGATTTCAGTTATAATATTTATAATAGAAACACACACACACATTTACATATGTATATACCAACCCCTCTGTGCAAGTAAAATACAACACAAGGTCAATTTTTCAAGCAGAATTTAACTGGTTTGAATTTGGGATTTTTCCTTCTCCTAGAATGGCTGTCATACCAAGGTTAAAGGGCCCAGTCTGCTCTACTATTTACCCATAACAGGATGGAGAATAAATGGATTCATACCTTTCTCAAGAGTATTAGTACTAAGTGAAAGGCAAACAGCATATATATATATATATATATATATATATACATGTATATATGGAGAAATGGTAGATTTTGGTAAATCTGACAAGATGATAAAAATGAGTGTAAAAGTAGATAAATCAAACAGTTATAATGGTTTTAGTTGTAATATTTTGTTCTTTATTCAAGGAAAAACTTCTTCTTGGAATAAAGAATGAAATATTACCACTAAACCTGTTGTAAATGTTTGATTTATCCACTTTTCTACTTATTCTATCATATATATATGTATGTGTCTGTGAGTGTGTCTGTGTGTAAACTAAAAATAAACTATTTGAATTTTTTATACTGTTCTCTCAATTGAACAATAGTCATATCTTTATATATATATATATATATATATATATCTGTGTGTGTGTGTGTGACTTAGTCTGATGATTGGGTGAGAAAGCAACTGTCATCACCTATAGTTGACCTGTTTACACTATTTTAACTCAGATCATATCTATTATCTACCACTGATATTGACCATTCTTTATTTATGAATCTAGCAAACTACAATATATATATATATATATATATATTTGTTGTAGGTCCAAAAAGAGAATAAACCTATTTTAAAATAAGTAGGTCCATGAAGAGATTTGTATTTTTTGAATTTATTTATTTTTGTTTTTACCCATGTATTTTACATAAAGCAACAAGCTGGAAACATACACATATATAAAAACAAAATAAATAAATAAATTCTAAAAAAATACACATCTCTTGTTAGACCAACCCATTTTAAAATATATGAATACTATTTCTAAATATGTTTTTTTTAACTATATGTAAATATATATATATATATATAAGTTGAGGGTGACCAGAAGGCTCACTTTTCAATAGCTACTACAACAAGGTTTTAGGGAGGGTGCTACTTCTTTCCCAGGATTGCTCCACTTTACCCTTGATACCTACCTTATATAGCTGAGTGTAAAGCAAGGAGGCATCAAGTACCATTTTAAAGTCTTTGGTATGACATGACCTGGGATTGAACCCAGTATTTCTCAGCAGATCAGTATGTACATACAGCATGGATTCACACTGTCATGCACTCATATATCTACACATGTATAATGTACTGATTCATTTTGTATTAGTATTGAATAATTGTTATGGTATTGTAAGCATTCAAAAATTTATTTCATTTATTACCTCCATCTTTGGAATTGTTTATTTTTTCAAAACATTATCATCACCAGTGCTCCTGCTAATACAAAACCAAGAAGAAAATTTCAGTTGAAATTTTCTCTAGTCACAATTGAGAGAGAGATGAATAATCTGGTTTCAACATATGTTCACTAAAAAAAGCTCTAGAAGTTGAATGAATAAATCAATGAAAAGGTTTATATATATATATATATATATATATATATAATTTAATACACATTCATTTATCTTAAGTATATATTGAAATGTACAGAGGTTTAAGTATATATGTACCTATTATAAACAATTGAATTTATATATATATATATATATATATATATATATTATGAACAAATGTTTTTAAGATATTCTTTATATATATATATATATATATATATATAAATAGGATTTGTAAATATATCTCTCAAAAATCTACAATAAATTTCAAATCAAAGAAATAGAATAAATCTCATTGTATGTAGGTTTGTTTGGACTAATTTTCTTGTCTTTGTTTAGACATGAACAGAATAAATGCCATTTTTTTTTAAATTAAAATATATTAACAGAATAGAACCCTTTCCCTCTGATAACATAAAAGAAATCTCCTTTTTGAAATACAGTTGTAAATCTTGTGGGAAGTTATCATTTGCTAATAGAAAAACATTGTGGAGCTTCTGTTTGAAATTGCTTTTCACTCCATTGAAATATCTGACCTCTTAAAATGTTCTGCAGATGGTTTAAACAGTTAGGAACATTAAAACAAGAAAATGGTCTTTATTATGTTTTCAACTTCTGTTAGAGATTTGAAAATCATTTTTCAGGAGCTTAGAAAAATATACATACAAAGTGGGCCGAAAAGCTTGTCATATCTACAGTTAATGACTTTTCAACCAATGGGATTCAAGCACTACAACACTGATGGAAGAAGTATGTGGACCACAAAGGAGACTCTGTAGAAAAATAAACCTCATTTGGTCTCATTTCACAAGAGTAGCTTCGTTGGCCTAAGAAATTTTGAGCTGATCATCAAATACATACATATATATATATATATATATATATATATATATATATATATATATATATTCCTGCTTGAGGCATCTCACATGTCTAGCCACACTGATGATTTGTGATACAATGAAACAGTCTGTCTGTTGATGACATATATATATATATGTAGTGCATTCAATAAGTTTCCAGACTTTTTTGTGCAGGCATTTAAAAATAAAATAGACTCTTGAAAATTCAGTATGTTATTACTATACATCTTGTGAGATGACTCATCAATTTCTATGATTTCAGGTTCAAATGAATAGCTACAGCAGGAATTTGAATACAACTGACTAAATCCTGATTGTCACAGCTGGTGAATTTCAAAAATGCAATCTGGACGTGACAACACTTTAGAAGAACGATATGCAATAAAATTCTGTTTTAAACTTGGAAAAAATGCTGCCACAGAAACATATGGAATGCTTCAGACTGCTTTTGGACTATCTTGCATGAATTGAGCATCAGTTTTTGATTGGCATAAGAGATTCAAGGAAGGCACGGAGTCTGTGAGGGATGATGAGAGGTGTGGGAGGAGTAAGGAAGTCAATACACCAGAGTTGATTGGCCAAACGGTTAGGGTTACTATGTTGAGGTTTTAAGGGGGTTCAGGAAGAAATTCCGTCGGAAGAGGCCATCACTCTTCAAATCGGGTCAGTAGCATTTCCACTAGGACAATGCACCAGTCCACAACTCCATCCTTGTCACAGACTATTTGACCAAGATGGGCATCAAGACAGTTCCTCACCCTCCCTATAGTCCAGACCTTGTTCCCTGTGACTTTTGGTTATTCCCTAAGCTCAGAGGCTGTTGTTATGAGACAATTGAGGAGATGAAAGAGTCTGTGACGAAGGTCATTGACACACTCACACAAGATGACTTCCATGGGGCCTTCCAGAAGTTGTTGGAATGGTACAACAAGTGCATTGCAGCCAGAGGAGATTACTTCAAAGGGGACTAGAGTTTCATATGTGTACTATCAATAAAAGTGCCCATATGGAAAAAGTCTGGAAACATATTTAATGATTTTTGTGTGTGTGTGTGTGTGTGTGTGTATATATATATATATATATATATATATATGAGATACACCTGGAAATTGAGAAGAATTTTTTGCAAGAAACGCTAGGAGACTTGTTAACCATTTGCTCTATTTGGCAAAGATAGAAAGAATGCATTGGGTTTTTTTTTTGCTCTCTCAGTCACTTTGTCAAAAAAAAGGCCATTTGATATGCTCCAACCAAGTGTTACTCAGATTCTGGTTCTTTTACAACAGTTGTTGAAAAACTGCCCACTGTCTTTTTGAATGAGTCCTCTTAGACATGATAACGCATGCAAATTCATAAGGATTCAAACTTGTGCATACACACTTATCAAATTAAAAATACGTCTTCACCTAAAATACATGTGAAGCAGTACTTTCCTTTCACTTCAGTTATGCAAAAGTCACACAAATTATCAGAGGAAGAAAAACAAAGCTATTCAATAGAAAAAAATTAATGTATATTCCATTTTTTAATTGTATATATATTGAGCTGGGAAAAACAGAAAAGGCTGCATAATAAAACTGTCCCTCATCTTAAGAAATGCCACAATACAGCCTCAAATCGACTGCATCCTTGAGTCGGGTTGTCATCATTCAAGTTAGCCATCCTGTCCATGATAACTGCCTTCAGTGAATTGTTAGCATTGAATCAACTCAGCCATATTTGTACCATCTCATTATTTAGAATTTTTTTTTTTCTCTTGGCCATAGATGACACATCGTGGCCAGAAACCTTAAATTCATTCCTGATATTGAACCTGAACGACCTGGCCACTTGAAAATGAAATCAGCAGTCTGAGATCAACCTGGATGAGGCCTTTTATATTTCACTTTGGGCTAATGTCCTTTGGAAAGGCATGAATTTATCTCTTATGCATTGAATATTGGTAAATGATAAGAAAGAATGTTTTTTTAGTCTTGTTAAGGCAACTAGCATTGTAGGAGGAAAATTGAATTCAAAAAAGCTGTTCTCTACTTAAAAGTTGACCTTGTGCCACATCCTGCTAGAAAAAGTAGAAATTCTAAAATTTAGAGCATGCTGCATGAAATTACATTAGGTTCTATTTGATTTTTGACCTGTTATCAAATACAAGTCACAACCTATATAAGTAATATTGGTGATAGAGCATATATATCTAATTTAGGATAGTGTAGACACTGGGTCAACAAAAACTGGTGGCTCGGTTCCCTGTCTATGTGACAATCAAATGAAGTGCTCGGTCAAGATGATAGCATAGATGAGAAACTGACCATCACCGAGTGCCTCTGACTCTGTCTATGCTATCCTAACTTATATACCTATGGTTTCGGTAGTAGGTTTTTTTTTATCCTTTTTGACTGAGTAGTTGAGTTGCCAGTTCCCAAATGCATCCTCCTTTTAATTATGCCTTGGATTTCTGTTAATTTTTGTTTTGTCTTGTCTTGTGGAACATGATTACATTTTGCCAATTGCCATGCTAATTAGCTGGAAGATGGAAGTGGTTTCATACTTTTCACAAGAACATTTTCATTTCAAAGCCTTCATTCCAGGCCGGCGGGAGTGGGGGGCCCCCTGGTGTAATGACAAAAGTGCTTGACTGTGGTCTTGAAGTAAATGAGTTTAAACCCCAGTCACACTATTTATTACCTTCACTTTTGGACTAAAACCCTTGGAAAAGGTATGAATCTCCTTATCACTACCCCACCCAGCTATGAGTTAAATAGTACCACTTCTGTCCTTCTACAAGGATGTGACCCAGTCGTATTGGGCTGCAAAATACACTGACTGCATCTCTGCAGAGGGGAAAAATTTCCCCCATAACTGTCCTGGATATGACACTAAATAACCTGATGGTGAATCTCCAGTTAAGCAGGAGCTTTGGGGAATGGAGAGTACCCTTTGATTGCCATCACTCCCAGGTCCACTCTGTCCTAGATTTATAGCACCTGGTAAGGTCCTATCTATGAGTTAAATAGAAGAGTAATTTAAAGAGTAATTATACTGAACTGAATTGTTTGAAATAGAACTTTTTTGATATTTAAACTCTGGACTAGGGCAAAACTGAATTGTATGAAATAGAATTGTTTTTACATTTAATTGTATCTAAACAAAAACTGTACTTACACCAAATTGAATTGTTTGAAATAGAACTGTTTATATGTATAAAAATGGATTTGGCATTAAATAACCTATGATTGTTGATATGCCATAAAACCAAACCAAGCCTAAGATCTACAAGGATGGATTAGGCATGAAATTACTTTAGAAGTTTGATATGCCATTAAACAAAGAAACCAAATCAAACCATCATCCCAATACTTTATTTCCAAAATACACCCGCAACATAAAAAGAAAGGAAGTGAAAATAAATCAAAATTTTTTTCAATTTAGTTTTAATTATTTCATTTGCAATTCTCTTTTATTGGTATTGAACAAGTTTTGTCAGAAAAAAATAAAACAGTCGACAGAAGATAAGTGAGTCATTATTTTATTTTAAAGAAGGTTTTCTTACCTTTTATGTGTCGGCTTGTATGATTAATTTATTCTGGAAAATAAATCGAAAGCAAAATTAGAAAAACTGAAATGAGAAAGTTGATAAGGATAAAAGATGTATTGCAAAATTCATGTTTGAATTGAAATTGGTTCTAAACTTAAGTAGAAAGAAATAGTTATATTTCGACCTTCAATCAATTTTTCTTTGTGAAACTCATCTTTGAATATTATTATTGGGATTACTTACAGAATTTGATTTAGCTGATTTCTTGCTGTCCAAGTTTCTTTCTTTTCATATTTCTTTATTTTAACTTTATTCTTACTCTTATATCAGTTTGTATATCACATCATTTGTTATCTTTTTCCATGTTCCATTTTTCTTTATTTTGACACTTGAATTATATATACATATATATATATATGTAAATTTGAAAGAATTTTTTTTTTTAACTACAAACATAAATTTGGTTTTTGAGGATATATTTTTGAAATTCAAAATACTTTTGAAAAAAATAAAACATTTAAATTTGTATGAAAAAAAAATTATCTTTTTGAAAAATTTTTAGAACTCAGTAGTGATATCAGTCAGTTTTGAAATAGAATGCTATTAGCATTAAAGAAGTCTAAGAATTTTTCATGTTATCATTTTAATTTTTTCATTTGAAAATAGTTTTCAGATGAAGCGTTTCACATTTATTATTCTTGCCCTGAATATTTGTAAAAAAGAAATCAAAATGCGGAGCATTGTCATATGTAAAAAAGACTTGCTTTAATTTTTTTTTTTCATATTTTATGTTTACGTACTGTCAAATTTACTTCCATTTTTTTAGATATATATATATAAATAAGGATAGCATAGACAGTCAACAGTGCTTGATGAAGAGTCACTTCCCCACCCATTTGATCATCAGACTACGAGCTTGTGGTCTGATGATTATTCAAGTGAGCAACAGTCACCAAACACCACTGACTCTGTTTAAACTATCCTAACTTAGATATATATGTGCTCTATCATTAATATCTGAGCACCTCTTGTTTATAAATATTGCAAACTATATAATTTTAAATGTATATATATGTATATATATATAAAGTAAAGTTGCCAACCATAGTTGAGGTCAACTCAAAGTCTCTCTTTTCAATAGCTACTACAACGAGATGTAGGAGAGGGTGCTACTTTTTTCCTTGGATTGCTCCACTTAGCTGAGTGTTAAGCAAGGAGGTATCAAGTACCATTTTTTGTGTCTCTGGTATGACTCGATCGGGAATCAAACCCCAGTCTCTCAGTAAACAGTCCCATCAGACAGCACTTCTCTCACTGAACTAAAAGAGCAAGGGTCAGGGTTATTCCCTGATACCTTAAAGTGATTGCTGATTGAGCTGGAGCTATTTTCCATCCAACTCACTTGTATTGAGATGAATTTCTAGATTAAACATGACTTTCTCATCTTGTCTTGGCCATAAAGAAGAGGTGGTGGTAAATACCTCTAAAAAGTACTGGTTATAAGTATTTAAGTATGTGTAAAATCTAGTACAGGGTGGAATGATATAATTGTCGCCCTAGAAAAGACGACATGATTCCATTTCCGTTTAATGAAAACTGGTTTTCTTTTTTTGTTGCAGACCATCTACTCATTGGCCAGTTGTGTAGAAATCCCAAGAGCAATAGGAGCCGTTTAACCTGTCTGAAAGTGACACAATGTTTAACGAGCAAGATCGGAGATGCACCTCTGTACAACTCAAGCTCTCTATTGATCCAAGTTATGACAACAGGACCATTGTCAACACCCTCAAAATGGAAATTTGGATTGCCACAAATAACAGGGACGTGCCCAGGGAGGTGAAAACAAAGTTTCTGGTTACGTTATGGTCTTTGGTGTGGTTTCAAGTGAGGGCCACATCATGCCCCCTCACATCTTCAAAGTCAGCTTGAAAGTCAACACCAAAGTGTACCTGGATGTGCTGAAGAGTGTGGTGATCCCCTGGTGCAATCAGGTGGCTGGTGGCAGACCCTGGGTGTGGCAGCAGGACTCGGTGCCGGCCCACAAGTCCAAAGAGACCTGGGCTTAGCTTCAGAAGGAGTGCTATGACTTTGTACCCTTCTCTCACTGGCCTCCCACCTCCCCTGACCTGAACCCACTGGACTACTTCGTTTGGTCATACATCGAGAACATCATCAACATGAACTCCTACAACACCAAAGCCAGCCTGATCGCCGCCATCTGCCGAGTATTCACCAAGCTTCCACCGGCGCTTGTGGAAAAGGTATTCTCCCAGTTCCGGATCCATATCGAGGCAGTGATTGAAGCTGAAGGTGGCTACATTGAATAGATTTCAGCTCTACTACATAATCAAGTGACCTGAATTGATTTTTTCAATAAAAGTTTTAAAATAAAGCTGTAGTTTTGTTTTCTTTAGGACGACAATTTTATCGTTCGACCTTGTATTTTTTATTGCCTATGATAATTCATATTAATTTACTAGTTTGGCAACTCTTGTAAATAGCAATTGAATTTTACTTTTTCACTCTCCTTGATCAATCCTGAAGATTTTAGAAAGATGAAAAGCCATGTCGGCTCAGGCTGTAGAATACACTGATTGCATCTTGGCAGAAGGCTAAGACCCCCCAGCAAGTAGTTTCCTTGATATGACACTAAACAATTTGATGGTGAGGCTCCAGTAATACTGGGGGAATGTGGAATACTCCTTCATTTTCATCGCTCCCAGGTCCACTCTTGTCTGGAGCAGCACCTGAAAGGGTCCTATCTATGAGTCAAATATCACTGTTTGTGTGCAAACAAATGACTAATGCTAAATAGAATCACTTTAAAAAGAAGTGTTTGATCATTTAACAGTGTGTAAAGAAAAAATTACTGATGTTTAATTGAATTGTTAGTGATAGCAATACTTGGAACTATTTTACTTTGTTGACATGTTTACAAATCATACATATCTAATATATATGTCTGAACTGGGGTTGGCATTAAATAACCTACAATGGTTGATATGCCATAAAACCTAACCAAACTAGAATGATAGTAAAAATTTTTAACAACCTTAGTCACAGTTTAAACAGTTCTCTAGTTCTGTTGTTTTGCATTATATACTCTCATTCAAATACATATATATATATATATATATATGAGGACAAAACCAAAAGGATAGGTAATTACACCAGGAAATATATTGATAAAGAAATAGATGTATTTCTATTTATGTCAGAAAAAATATATATACAGGTGTTGAATCACGAAACACACTTGTAGTCAGTAGCTAGGCTAAGAGCAAAGTCTTTAGCAAGGCTAAGACAAAAGTAAATCAGTCGTCAATGAAAGAGCTATTTATGGCACATTGGGAGATTTCAATGTGCACACATTGGCCAGTCCATTCCTTGGATTGTGATTGGCTAGAACATCTCATTGGATATGTTTGTTCATAAATACCAACCCTGTCCAGTTCAAGCTGTGAATCTTGAATATGCTGGACCTCTGGTAAGTGTTGCTGTTATTATTATCACTCTTATTGCTGCTGTGTGTTGTTGCCTTCTACATCTCCCCTCCCCCCCAAGGGTAGGCCAGGTTGCATGGGAGGTGTGTCTCTCTTTTATGCCTGGTTTGTTGTGTGGTAGTAACCTAGAGAGAGCTCAGGGAATCCTTGATGATCGAAGTCGTGGGGATATATGTGTGGTTTGTTGTTGGGGTCTGGTTGCTGTGTATGTGCTATTACAGGGAGACAATGGGGGATGCGTGACTGTAGCATTGGTTGACGGGATTGTTGGTCCTAGTGTCGCACTTGGTATTGGGGTTGGTGCAGGCTTGAGCTTGCACTTTTTGAGGAAGCGACGGTTCCTAAGTGTGATTCTTCCGGAGCCATCAACCCTGATTTTATATTGACGCTCAGGTAGGGTGGAGATTATTTTTCCTGTGGTGTTCCACCAGCAATTAAGTGGGTTTTGAATGGTCACTGTGTCACCGGCTTGTAATGGGCATAGGTTGTGAGTATGTCTGTTGTATCTTTCTACCAACTTAACATTGCGTTTATGAAGAATTTCTTCGCGGCGTTAGAGATGTCAAAATAAAAATCCCAGATAGGAACTGAAACCAGGGGATGTGGGTGACGTCATTCACCAGAAGCATGAGCTGAGATTTGAGAAAAAGCAGTTAGTGGAGTTCCTGCCTCTGAAGAGGGAGTTGAGATTCAGACCTGGGCAAGGCCAGACGACTTTGTGTGCTACAGGCGCTGCGCGTTGGTTGGGTTGAGAACTGACGATGTAAAAGCAGTCAGCATAGAAAGATTGTGTCTCTCCTCATGTCGAAAAACCTTTAAACTCAAAAAGGTGAATAAAAGTTTTGTACCTGAACCAATTTCGTGTTTTCGGATTCCTATATATATTTTATGAACATTATGTCTATTTCACATATCCATATCATGGGTATGTTACATATATACACAAATGCACATGCAAACGTGGGTGGTGGAGTTAAGATACATAATAATACACATATTGTGTTATTATAGCGTTTATTCTTAGGCTAACAGCAACAAATAAGTGAATTAATACTTCGTTTAATTCTAACAATTTATTAACTAGTACATGAAACAATGAATAACATATGTACAGTCCTTCCTGTCTTTAAATTTGAGTTTAAGAGACTTACCGGCGTGCTGAAGAAGATATCTGGTATCTTAATGTTGTCTCTCTGATAGCTTTTAATGTTACTGCTTCACTGAACGCCTAGTGGAATCTATCTGACAGGATTTGGGATTTTGTGCCAGGACTTCTGGGCTCATCACATGATTAGTATATCTAATCACAGAGAGCCTCTCCCTCACTCTCTCCATACACAGGAATTACCATTTTACTGACCCAACACTCACATCTTCACATCTGCCTAATTTTTCAGTCTTTCTTGTCTTCCATTTGATTTTTTTCCCCCATTTTAACCGATTCATCATTTTAGATTTTAATTCATCAGGTCATTTCTTTTGCTCTTTATTCTTTCTTCCTTATTCTTCACCTTTTTGAACACGTTTATTTTCTCGAATATTTTCACCCAATCAGGATGACTTGTCCTATTCAGCCCGAACCATATTTCCTACTAGCACCAAAAATTGAAGAAAGCCCGTGAAACTCTCTCTCCCTCAGAAATCCTCAACGGGAATGGACATCTTAATGTCAGTTCCTGAATAGCAGTTGCAGCATCAACCATTATGATGAGAGCCATCTAGTCTATGGACCCCTTGGGTCTATTCTTCTAGACCAAGGGATCCTAGTAAAAAACAAATTAGATGATACACTCTAACAAACTCCTACCTTCTTCTACAAGACCTCGCAGCATACCAGTGTAAACCCCTTTACTTCATGCTGCCATTAAAACCTTGATACAAAACCTAACAACGTCTTCGTTCTTCTCCACTACCTTCATTTTCCATCAACATTTAGTGAGGGGATAACAACCAATGAAATACCAACACTACCAAAGAAATACCAATGCAACTTAAGTAATACCAACAAAACCAACTTAAACCAAAAACCCAATAATAATAAGAACAATAATAATAATAATGACATCCCCATCACTATATCAACTAGACACTAGTTGAGAGCCCTAGGCTGGTAAGTGTTATTGTTATGATTCTACAATCTTCAGAAATAAGCACATAGATGAAGAGTAAAGTGAAATATTGCAAAGAATTAAAAAACACAGATAAATAGAAAGAATTAAATAGTTAAGGAAAGCAAAATGTATTGGTGATTTTAGAGTTTTCTTTCTTATTTTGCATTTATAGTGTTCCTTTGGTGCTAGGAAAGATATCTAGGAGAGTCTCTATTGGCCAAGTAACAACAATAACATTAGTACATCTGAGACACATTAACTTATGCCTAACATTATAAGCTCATTTACATGTACATAAACATTTTATATATACATACAAGTAGTATTGGAAAAAATATACCAACATATTCCAACAGTTAAAAATAAGCACATTCTGTTCTGTGGACAAGTTTATATCCAAGGTGTACAAAAATGATGATGGGCAGTAAAATGGTCAAGGTCATATTAACTTTACTGTTCTGGAGCAGGGCAGGGAACAACCTGTTCAAAGAACAAAGACAAGAGCTGGTTGAGAATGGATTTCTAAGTTTGTTATGTGATATCCCACAAGCTCTCCAAAGGACACAGCCAAAAGCTGGTTGAGAATGTTTTTCTAAGTTATTATGTGATATCCAACAAGGCTTCTAAAAGACACCATCCAAAGAATAAGCTATAAGCTGGTTGAGAGTGGATTTCTAAGTCTGTTTTGTGATATCCCACAAGGCCTTCAAAGGACACACTCCAAAGAACAAAGGCAAAAGCTGGTTGGGAATGGATTTCTAAGTTGTTATGTGATATCCCACAAGGTTACAGAAGAACAAAGTCAAAAGCTGGTTGAGAGTGGATTTCTAAGTCTATTATGTCATATCCCACAAGGTTTTCAAAGGACACACTCCAAAGAATAAGCTATAAGCTGGTTGAGAATGGATTTCTATGTCTGTTATGTGATATCCCACCATGCCTTGAAAGGACACACTCCAAAGAACAAAGGCAAAATCTGGTTGGGAATGGATTTCTAAGTTGTTATGTGATATCCCACAAGGTTACAGAAGAACAAAGTCAAAAGCTGGTTGAGAATGGATTTTTAAGTCTGTTATGTGATATCCCACAAGGCCTTCAAAAGACACACTCCAAAGAACAAAGGCAAAAACTGGTTGAGAGTGGATTTCTAAGTCTGTTATATGATATCCTACCAGGCCTCCAAAAGACACATTAAGTGTCATTATTTATTGTCTCCCTACACATTCAAAATTCTTCAAGATTCTTATAAATTTGTCCTTCAATTTATGTCTATTTATTCTTCTTTTTAATCTATACCTGTTCCTTCTGATTATTATTTTTATTCTCTTTGCACACGTCTGAATAGATGGTCTGATAATAGCATGCAGTGATATGCAGTAACACCACATGTTAACTGAGCAGTTGTGAATTTTAGTCAGCTAATACCAAAAATGGTTTCATTAAATAAATTATTTTATTTATAAATTGAATTTTATTTTTTTTTAATAAATTTTATTTATTTTTTTATAAATTATTTTATTTATTTATTTATTTATTTTATTTATTTTTTTATAAATTTTTTTGTAAATTTTATTTATTTTTTTATAAATTATTTTATTTATAAATTGAGTTAAAAATTATAAATTGTATTCCTGTTAATGTTCATAAGTATTAATTGTAAAACAAATTTATGTTATTTAAATATTTTTTTTCTTAAACTGCTGTGATGGTTGCATATAACCCTTTGTAATATCCATACAATCCACTTGGAACATTCAAATCAGACAAGTACAAATTTTTCCTCCTGTTTTCTTTATATCTTTTCCACCTCATTATAGAATGAGGTGGAAAAGATATAAAGAAAACAGAAGGAAAAATTTGTACTTGTCTTAGCAGAAAAAAAGAAAAATTACCTGTCCATATCTTTTTAAGATACGTTTACTATCTCTGTGTCTCTATCTTCTACTTAGAAATAACTTTCAAATTAATTTAAGCTTTTCAACATCATATATAAACTTATCTACTTTCTCAGTTCTTCTTTGTTTCTGAAGAACAGATTTGACTCTGTCAAATACTTTACAACCAATTCCACATTCTTCCAACTAGCAGATTTTTAACGCCATTCACCAGCCTCCTCACATACAACTGCAGTTTGATCAAGAAAGTTATTCTCATTTGTTTTAAGCAGAAATCTGTGTTGTAAATCAAAAACTCCTGATGTGGGCATTAATTCATACACGCCTTCCTGAATTCAAATTTAAATTGATGTCTTGGACTATGTTAATTTTTTCTAAATCTTTTATTTTATTTCAAAACTTTATCCAATGTAATTTTAGACCTGGTCCATGAATGATACTTCAGTAAAATTCCTCATCTTCTTCAACCTTCTCTTAAAAAACTTTGCTTTTTTTTTTTAAAGCAATATTTTCCACATAATTTTAACAAAAATAAAAAAATCCTCAGTGAATATTTTTTCTGCTTGCCTGAATAAGTGAAGTATTGTTATTAGTGGAAATACTTTTTACAAGTTTTCAGAAGTCATTATTTATTTAATCATTTCTACTTTTTTTTTTTTCTTAAGTTTTCTCTCATGAAACTTTGTGTAAACAGAAGTTTTCCTCTTCCAAATTCGATTGATGATTAGTTTTGAAAACACAAATTTAAATCCTCTAAAATTATCATTCTTTGACTTAAATGCTGTTTCATTTTTAAATAATTTCGAAGAATTTAATTATAGTCATTAACTAAACTTAGCTCAGTTGTAGTACAAAGTATAGGGCACCCAGTGATAATCAAACTCATTATCAATTGTCAATTAATTTAGCTCTAAGGTGTTCAAAAATTAGATATTGAGTCTCACATTGTTATTTCAACCCAAATTTATTGTTTAATGCTTTTAATAGTTGACCAGAAAAAATATTTTGTAGGGGAGATGGAAAGGTTGGGGGAGTCCATGTGAAGTAGTGAGTAAAGTGCTGGACTATGGCTTCAAAGTAAATAAGTTCAAACTGAAATCATGCTATTATGTTCACTTACTGACTAAGACCTTTGAGAAGGGTATGAACCCCCTAATCCTCCCAACTATGAGTTAAATAGTAACACTGCTGTTCTACAAGTTTAACTTTGGCATGAAATAATTCATGAAGGTTGATATGCCATTAAACAAAGTAATGAAACTAAACCATTTTGAACTGCTGTTAAAAGATGCATGCAACAACATATATTTGTTGGGTGACTCTAGGTCATTACTTTCTTGGTTAAGCCAAAAATTCTTCCACACATATCTTATGGTTTGTAAATCAATTAGAAAAATTTACAAACTTTGAAAGCTGAACTATATATCTAACCTTTAAGAAAATGATTCATTGATAAAAAGGTTACATTGTATTTTTATTAGCGTGTCTTTAAGAAAATTTTGGCTTTTACAAAGATTTTCTTGAAAATTATTTCATATGCATATTTTAGAGTGTCTATGAATTCACTATATTTTTACTATTTGTGAGTCTTTCTACACAAGTTTTAGCTGGTGGTTTTACAGTGTGAGTGACAGCAAGTCTCCTCAGCTGATAAATTATTTTCTTGTTAATCAACACAAGGTCTGATCTTCTGGCCAAGACATGTGTATAGTCTTGAGGAATTATTTTGAACTGAATCTGCTTGCAGAAGTCAAAAAGTGGAAAAAAATGAAACTAAATCGGAATGTACTGATCTCCTCCAAAAAAAAAAGCTGAACAAGTTTTAGTATTTAGAGGGTAGTTAGTTGGCCCTTGAAATAAAGGTCAAAAGTCAAGGGAGGATTATGCTGCTTTAAAATGCCAAGTAGAAGAGAACTCAATGACCTGCAGATGAAAATCTCAGAAGACCTAGGATTATTGAAATATATTAGTAGAGCATTGCCTAAGCTTCAAAAACATAGAATTGATTAAAAGAAGAAGAGGAAAAACTGGAGTTCCCATGGCATAATAAGTAAAGTGCTGAACTGTTACCCCCAACTAAACGAGTTCAAACTCCAGGTGTGCTATGATGTTCATTTTTAGACTAATACCCTTGGAAAAGGCATGAACCCCCATATTCCTTTAGATATTGGTTGAATAGTATCCCTGATGTCCTTTTACAAGGATAGCTTTGGTATTAGATAATCCATAAAGGTTGATATGAAATTAAATCAACCAACTAAATCATATGAAGAAAATTATCTGATATATTTCAGTAATATTACTCAAGACTTAAACTTAGGTTATCTTGGCTATTGGGCTACCATGCTGGCCCGCTAAAAAAAAAAAAACGAACAGGAAAGAGGTTTAGCCTACTTTTTACATTTTGATTGACAGTTCTTAGTTCAGTCTTAATTTTCATATTCACAACAGATTTAATGCAAATGTGATTTGAAAAGTAATTGGCTAAACCAGAGAGGGCCTTTTTTCTTTACTTTTTGTAAAATATTTTATTAAATTGTTTTGGTAGAGTTAAAAGAAATTTAAAAACCTGATGTGCCAAGAATGTTAAAGGCTGTGATAAATATATGGAAGAAGTAAAGTTGCTGACCATATTCGAGGGTGACCACAAGGCTCCCTTTTCATTAGCTACTACACCAAGATGTAGGGGAGGGCACTACTCCTTTCCCTGGATTGCTCCACTTTACCCTTGACACATAACTTATATTGCTGAGCCAGGAGGCATGAAGTACCATTTTTAAAGTCTTTGGTATAATGCACCCTGTTATTGAATCCAGGTCTCCCAGACCATTGGCGAACACTCTACCCACTAGGCAAATGAACTGGTTATATATGGAATAGCATGTATATTTTATGGCTTTAGGTCATTTCCTTCTTGGTTAAGCTCACAACTTCATTATGAGATATATATATATATATATATATATATATATATATATATACACACACAAGTTAAGATGTACATTTCATATCTCTAGGTCATACAATTCTTGTTGGGTTTAAGAACTTCTCAGCACTCTCTCATATTGATGAGATTATATGTTAGAAATAATTTTCTATGTTAGGATATATATTCTTATAAACCTTTACAGTTTATTTTCCATCTGAGTGATATCATTATTTTGGTCAACAGTTCTATGATGTAATAGATTTTTTAAAGCAAGGCGTGTAAGTTTTAAAATGTTCACAGCCACCTTGTGTATTTGAACCTCTTATGACATTCTTCTGTGTGTCTTATAAAATAGAAGCTGAGTATCCAGCTCTCTCCACAACAAACAGGATGTGACACAAGGTCAGTTTTTTAGAAGAGTCAAGCTGGTTTGAATTCAAAGTTTTTCTCCTTGACTGATAGCCTAACCAAGGCTAAACAATCCAGTTTGCTCTTCTATTCATCCCAAGTTGGTCAGGGAAAAGGGGAAAAAAAGATGGTTTCATGCCTTTCAAAAGAGCATTAGCACAAAGTAAAATGCAAAGAGCCTTATCCAGGGTTTGAACTTTGGTTGCTAATTCCATTTTCTAAATGATAAAACACACCTACTGAGTCGTAGGTAAAATATATTCTGTCAAAGGTAATTGGCAACATTTTGATTTTAGATCAGAAGGAAATGTGTTAATAAATCCAATTGTTGATTTCTATAAATAATCCTTGTTTATTACAAAATAATTCCATTGGGACATCCTGCAAAAAACAAAACCACTTTGTTAGTTGTCTGAATTTCTGATGTTTTTTATCATTCAGAGTTTTCGGACTATTATCTTCATCTTTATTGTTATATTCACAATATTTTGGCTGATTTATTCTCTGGCCTTCTTCAAGTGTTCCTTGTCAAACTCGGGAGTCTACACAGAACTTTGAACAGCGTCCTTTATTTAATCTACGGAGGTTGCTTACTTGCTTGCTCTGTTTTTTTTTCCGTGAACCATAACTGGGTGCAAGCATTAAGTATTCCTCTATTGTTACTCGCCTGCAGTCAGGATTGAACCTGCAACCTCCAGCTGATTGTCACTAAGAAGCTTAGGGAACCAATGCCTATAACTGTTACACCATGTGTCTTGCTGGAGGTTGCAGGTTTAATCCTGACTGCAAGTGAGTGACACTACAGGAATACTTATCACTTGTACCCAGTTATGTTTAACAAAATCAGAGTAAGCAACTCCAGTTGATTAAATAAAAGATGTGGTTTGAAGTTCCGAGTGGGCTCCCAAATTTGACAAGATACACCTGAAGAAGGCTGGAAGGTATACTGGCTAAAATATAAATATAACAATAAAGATGAAGACAATGGCCCAAAAACCCTGAATGATAAAAAAACAAATGTTTAAAATAAAGACTAGAAATTATTGTAGGTTTCATGGAATCATTAATACTTTATTAATTAAATTTTAATTACACTTTAATAACATCAATACATTTTTTAATTACAAGGTGTGACAAGGTAGAGCTCTTTAACGTATAAGAGTTGCCTCCCTTGCCTTAAACCTGTATCATATCATTCGTCGCTTATTAAAAATACAAGTAAGAACATATCTCGTGTCTTCCTCGTTATACCCAACGTTCCACAAACCTATACATAATATCACACAAGGGAAGACTTAAAAATCTATATGATAATATCACATCTGTTATTGATGACTTTTTTACCAATGGAATTCAAACACTGCAACACCAATGTAAGAAATGTGTAGATCATGAGGGGGACTTGGTGAAAAATAAACCTCATTTGGTCACATTCTACATGCGTATCTTGGTCAGCCTTTAAACTTTTCAGCTGATATTGGTGCAAAAAAAAATTGTCTGCTAATCAAAAGGGGAAAAGTGTTGACGCCATTGTTCAGTGGTTGGGATATTAGTCAAGAGGTCAGAGGAGAAACACATTTCTGTATTCTGAAACTTTATGATGATGAAAACTTTTATCTAAGGATAGCATAGATATAGAGTCAATGGTGCTTGGTTACTATAATTAACTTACCTTTGTGGTCATTGGATTTTAAAACTGTCACCACTTAGCAATGACTGTGTGTGCGTGCTATCCTAATTTAGATATATTTGCTCTATCACTGATATTGAGCACTTTTTATTTATAAATATAGCAAAATATATCGTTGATATGGACATGGATATACAAAGCAAGTTAAAAAAAAGTATCATGATTGAAGCTGTGTTTACCAAGATCATGAATAAAACATTAATTTTCTTCAAAATAGTTCTCATTACATTCAACGTGCTTATTCCAGTGAGTTTTCAATTAGTTGAGGCACTTTAGAAACTCTTCCTTTCATAGTGTGAAGCTACACAATCATTCAATGCCTTCTACTGGCTCCAATCTAATCCTTGAGATGGATTTTCAGATTAGCAAACAGGAAAAAAGTCATACAGTGCTTAGTCTGGTGAGTACAACAGGTTCTGCATTTTTTCAATTTTCTATTTCTCTAAAATCTACTGTTAAAAAATAGAATTTGAATAGACTGATCTTGACATCATCTGTTCATTATATAAGTTGCTTGGCTGTGTATACAACTTTATTTAATTTGAAAATTTTAAAAAATTTGAACTTGACTCTTTAAACTTCTTTTTATCACTCCTCATTGGTAACTTTAACTTTGCTAGAACAACACATCATAATGAGATTTTATTTGAGCCATATACTTAGAATTCACTAACCAAAAAGATTTGTGTGTTTTCTAAAATGTGTAGGAATATAGTACCTAACAATAGTTATATGTAGCCCAGTCGGTTGGAGGTGTAGAATACACCAACTGCATCTCTGCGCAGGGGTAAGACTCCCTCAAAGAGTATCCTGGATATGAAACTAAACAATCTGATGGTTAGGTTCCAGTAATGCTGGAGCTTTGGGGAATGCGGCGTAGCCCTTCATTGCCATCGCTTCCAGGTCCACTTTAACCTTGAAGTGGTAGCACCTGATGGGGTCTTATCTATGAGTCAAGTAGAACTAGTCTTCCTATGTTAGGCTGAATTGTTTGAAATAGGACTGCTTTGAGATTTAAACTGCATACTTATGCTAAACTGAATTGTTTGAAATGAAACTGTTTTTGTATGCTAAGCTTGATTGTTTGAGAGAGAACTGTTTTTGACATTGAAACTGTACTTATGCTAAACTGAATTATTTGAAATAGAACTGTTTTGACATTTAAGTGTGTGTAAACAAAAACTCCACTTATACTAATCTGAATTGTTTTAATCAGAACTGTTTGACTAAACTGAATAACTTGAAATAGAAAAGTTTTTGACAATCAAACTGTGTACTTATGCTAAACTGAATTGTTTGAAATAAAACTGTTAATTTGTATAAAAATGGATTTGGAATTAAATGACCTACAAAGGTTGATATACCATGAAACCCAAACAAACAAAGTTATATGAAAAGATAAATATATTTCTATATACATGTATGTATGGCTTAGTTGGTGTGAATTTTGAACGTATAAGTTTTCAAAGCATTAATATAGTATTTGTGGGAATAGGTGTGTTAGTGTCTATAGAGAGATACATATTCAGCAAGATATTGTAATGTTTTTGTATATTATGTACTAGCTGAAAACCTGCTGTGTAGGAGGGATTTTAAGCTGCTATTTAATTTTTACTCTTCTCAAAGAAAAATTATCTCAAGATAGAGAAAAGCTAAGGATTCTTATCATTAACTTTATTAAAAAAAAAATGTCAACTCAGTGTAGAGTGTTCACCAATGGTCCAGGAGACCAGGGTACAATCCCAGATCGCGTCATACCATAGACTTTAAAAATGGTACTTGATACCTCCTTGCTTAGCACTCAGCAATATAAGGTATGTATCGAGGGTAAAGTGGAGCAATCCAGAGAAAGGAGTACCATCCTCCCTTACACCTCGGTGTAGTAGCTCTTGAAAAAAGAGCCTTCTGGTCGCCCTCGACTACGGTCACCAACTTTACTTACTTGTATATCTCTACCAAATGACCATTACTTTCTTAAATTTCTAAAATCCACCAAGTTGATACAAATTTGTCTCTTCTCTCCCAACTATATGCAAATAGTAGGGCAGTATGGGCTCTTTAATCTTGGTAAGATAACCAATCAAGAAAAAGAAAATTCTAAATTCAAACCAGCAGTTCTCTCCTGAAAAATTGACCTTGTGTCATATCCTACCCATGGTAGAAAGGTTGATTTAATTCATTTATAGGTGTTTAAGTATTATACCTGTTTTTTCCAACTCCTCTCCACCCATGTTTGCATAGGCTGCAATTCGGCACTTGGCATATGGTCAGCTCACCATAGAACAGACCAGACACTTTTGAAATGTCACTGTGAAAAGAATTGGACACTATCAAGTTTTGGACTAATAGAATTAAGCAGATGTTTTTGACACAGGCTTTCAACTATCCTGTACATTTATGCCAGTACATGAAAAATTCAAGAAACAAAAGGGGTTCTTACGTCTTATGAACCTTTGGAGTTCAACAAATTTGAATGGACACAAATCAATTTAGTTTTAAAAGAAGTTTCAAGAAAGAGCTTAAGTATTCAAAAGGAATTGATGTTCTTTGGTTTTGTCATTTTTTACATTTTCCCACGGGTGGATCAAGTATGAAACTAATAAAGTTCCGGGGCCCCTAATCCTGGTGGAGTCCCAGAAGTTATTTCATTCCATATTGCTAGAACATTTCAGTCTACTGTATCTCGGATTTTTAGAAAATAATATAGTTCAATTCAATATAAAATAATAATTAAAATTAAAAAGTTATTAAAAATTGCTAACTTTCCCATAGCAATTCAAGCTTTAGGCCTCTCCTAAAGGTAGGTCCACCACTGCATTCAGCTAAAAGGTCTGTACACCATAGATACACTAGAAATAGACTGTTGAAATTTATCACTGTCAGCCTTTTGCATTGAACATTGTAAATAAAGAAGTCATTTTTTTTCACTTGTAGTAATATTCTTGAGAAATAGGTAATTTCTTCTGCACTATGGATATGCAATCTTCCTTATTTTTCTTCCAAAGAGCATGAGGAATCCAAATGCCCAGCTGGCTCACTTTTCCAATCTTTTTCAAGTGGCAGTAGATTGTGGATTGGGATGTGTCAAAGTCAAGTGCTAGTTCTACAGTAGTTTTGCTCGGATTGCATTCCACCAATTCTCTTGAAGCACTTTGATCAAGGTCTGATAAGCATTCTGGTCAGAGTCTATTTCTCAATGATGTGTCACCCTGAATGAAACATTGAAATCATTTTCAGACTCAGCAATCAGTAATGACACCTTGGTCATAAACACTGTAAATTTTTTAGCTGTTTATGTTGTATTTTTGTCCTTCTTATACTGTCACAATATTACATGTCAAATATGCACTTTCAGTTCTTCCATTTTAGGGATGTGAGATCATAGGCCAGGTTATGATCGGCACTCTTTCACTACTTAAAAAAGAATGACTAATGAAGACTCTTAAATAAGAATGACTAGTGAAGACACATAAATAAAAATGACTAATGAAGACACTTAAATAAGAATGACCAATGATGACACTTAAATAAGAATGACTAATGAAGATCACTCTGGTATCCGGTAAGGCAAAAATGTAAACAAACAAATGCTGCTACATAATGCCTTATAATTCCCAAGATGACGTGGTTCGCTTGTTGGCTGAGCAGTACGATACTAAGTCTCACCTGAAGTTGGGCAAATTTTTATCACAGCTTCAGGCATCCTATGTGTCTAGCCACACTGAAGAGTTGTGATACAACAAAACAGTCTGTCTGTGGATGACAATATATATATATATATATATATATATATATATATCAATGTATTTTTTTTCTGCAGTTGTGTATGTATATAATATTATTGACTTAACACCTTTGTGAAAGTTTAGATGATACAAGATGAATTACAACTTTGAAAGGCCGTGCAATTGCTAATACGTCATAAAGAAATAAGATATACACGTGGGATGTGTGGGGATTTAGGAATTAACAATAAAACTCCCAACCGGATGTTGACTCGTCGGCTGCCACATACAAAATGTATAAACGCGTCGCCACGCATAAGGCTCCATGTATCCATCCAGTTAAAAATCAGAAAAAAAGAAAAATAATAAAAAGTAAAGTAGCCAATGGGAAGCGGTCGCGCTAAAATTAGAAGGATTTTGGAGTGGCAAATTTGGAGCCGGTAGAGAGAGATAAATACTCAGGTTTTCTGTGAACCGAGTCAGTGAGGACAAAAGAGACCCAAGGAAGCACGTAAATATGATAACCAGTAGAGAAGTAATGTCCGCCCTCAAGTTAAGAGCCGAAACTACCTTTCTGCTAGTTCCACAGCCTGACCATAAAAGAAAGAGAAGAAAAGAAAAGAAAAAGGAATAAGTACTCTTTAAAAACATTCTCCTCCTTTCCCCTTTTTTTCTTGATATCTGACTTTCCACCACTTCAAAAATTTACTACTTGCAAAGGGGAACTTCTGAACATTCAAATCCAAGTTGACGTTTTTTGTTTTATAAAAATTCTTTAAATATTAGATGTTCCTTGTTTGTCTTGTGTTGAATGAAGTTTTTTCTCATTGTATGTTGTAACACTCCAAACCCAACCAACAGGCCATAGACGTGAAGGTAGATTAAAAATACAAATCCATCTCAGTAAAATTTGTCACCTTGGTCATTGATATAGTAAATTGAAGGAATTCAGAGTAAGTAGCCCCCATAGTCCACTGGACACCTTTGTTTAGTGATACCTAAATCATTTCATTATCTCAACTTTCCAATAATGTTATCCTCTCATTATACAATTCAAATTAACATCTCTGAATTGGCAATTTATTATTGAGATCTTGAATATTATCTTTGCATGTGAATTTCATGGAAATTCTCTTCTTTTCCATGTTCAATGTATTGATGTGTCATTATCTCATTTAATTCAAATCTTACTCCCATTGTATTAACACTTCCTTACTGTAAAGTTGTGGATGCTGTAGAAGGTTATATAAAGAGACTAAGTGTGCATCATTAGGCACACATAGTGTAATGGTGATTATTGTAGGAAACGGAATCAGTAACCCAAGTTCAAATCCTGCTAAGGCCCTTGGGAAAGGTATGAATCCATCTGTTTTCCCCTTATTCCATGTAATTGTTTGGTGGATATTTTTGGTCCCCCATTTTCTAGTAGGTATATATGAGGATCATTAAATAAGTTTCCAGACTTTTTTTGTATGTGCACTTTTATTGATAGTACGCACATGAAACTCTAGTCCCCTTCGAAGTAATCTCCTGCAGCTGCAATGCACTTGTTGTTCTCCAATTCCTGCTGAATCTGTTCATTTGAACCTGGAATCATAAGAATTAGTCAGTCATCTCATAAAATGTATAGCAATAACATAGTGAATTGTCAAGAGTCTACGATAATTTTTAATGCCTGTACAAAAAAGTCTGGAAACTTATTGAATGCACCACTTTTGTAATTGTTTAGTGGTATGTTGTTTGTTATTTGAAAAAAGGCAAAGGAGGCAAATGAAGTAAAGATATGTAAACGATATGAAAGATGTGAAACGGTGCGGCAAAAAGAATATTCAAGACAAAGCTGTACAAACAAAATTCAAATTTATATCTCAACAATACATGCAATTAGATATTTCAAAACATTAGTGTTCTAATATTGTTCGACATATATTCGTGTGTGTGTATTTGTGTATGCTTGTAACTAACACTAATACTACAAAAAAGGACTATTTAACAGAAGTGTCCTCTGCGTGTTAACTAAGTATTTTCTATAGAATCTTAATAGTGTATTTTAGGAGGAATATGTCTTCTCCTATGTTGTTTGTTTCTTTCTTTTGATGGTTTGACGAAATTTTTGTTATTTTAGAGGCTGGAAAAAATCTCACCAAAAAGGTGTGACAAGTAAGAAAATGGTTGATTGGCGTATACATTTTTGTGGCAGTTGACTGCTGTTAGTTGAAATGAGAGAGTGAGAGTGTTCTCTCTGGAAGTCACGCTGGAGAGAGTGTGTTGGGCATGTAAGTGAAAATGTGAAAAGAGGGTGAGTGTTGGAAGATTAGAGTATTTATAGAAAATTCTTGTCAGGGAGTAGGCTCCAAAAACGCGGGACGAAATTGAAGTGGTGGACATAGTTTTAGGCACTAACCACATGGTTCTCCTGGCCAATGGGTTTCTGAGACTGATTGTTTACGTGTGTCCGACATCTTTGTTTCGGGAACAAGTGGCATAATGTACATATTTGAATATATAGGAGTGTAATTCCTATACTATCTATGAATAAATAGTTGGGTAGACTGTGTTCTTGAGTCTTGGTAAGGTACCTAGGCTCAGAGAAAAAGCAACAAACCAACTGTACTCTCTTAAAACAATTTACCTTGTGTTGCCTTCTATCAATGATGGTAGGGTCAGGTAGATACATACTTGCTATAAACAAGATTATGATAAAAGAAAGAGGCAAACCAGGCAAACCCCATTTGAGATATTCTGAAAAAACATTCTACAGAGGAGCTTGACCCAGTTCCTTCAGAGTCCAAGAGGATAAAGATCAAACAATTCTAATCAAAGATGTGGATGACAATTATCTCTTCTTCTTAGTATGGATTATGGATTATCTTCCTCTTGATGAAAAGTCATTAAAATTCCAAATATTCCTTTTCATAGAATTCAGTCTATTATTTTGGCTTATGGTTTTGTAATCACAGTGCTTTAACCATTCCATTCTTCCTCAGATCTACATGAAAAGAGAGTATATCTTTATCTGACAGTGTAAAAGAAAATGATAGGAAAGAGAATTTTTTTAATTGTCTAGGCAAGGCTCTCTTGAATTCAGTTATTCTATTTTTTTTCAGTTGTGTATACACAGCTTGATCCAACATTTTACATGGAGATGTTCTCAGATCTTTTTTTTTTCTATGCTTTAAAAACATTGGTTCAGTAAAGAAAACCACATGGCATTGAAATCTCTGTTAACTTGAGACAGTTGAAACATTATAAACACAAAGAAGAGATTAAATTGTCTGAAGAAAAAAATCAGTGTCATGTCCATTATGATAAAATTTTTACGAGATCAATGGAAATAAAAAAAAATGTTTTAAATATATATTGGCTCATACAGTTCTCTTACTATTATTTTCTTTGTATATATTATGTTGTACACATTATTCAGTAATGTTTATCTTAATATCAAGCAATTATATCTTAACTAAGGTATTCAGACATGTACTTAGAATACAGAGGTTTAGGTAAATTGATATATCTCATAATATCATACATACAGCAAAACTCAATTTAGATACAAGTCGAAGTATGAATCTGTGTGTGTTTATATATATATATATATATACACACACACACACACACACAGAGCTCTTATAGCTCTTGAATTATGTGATAAAAGACAGATGGACACGAAAGGCATTTAATGAATTATAATAAAAAGAAATATCTGTGAAATTTTGAAATGATTTATTGTCATTATTCTATAAGATGTTCCGACATATTTTTTGTTGGTTTGGGCTGATGTATTCTTAGGTTTTCCAAAAGTGTCTAAATCTGACTAAAAAAAAATTCTTAATATAAATGTCAGCAATCAATAATTGTAGAATCTCTGTTCCCCTCAGTTCCAACAAATGATAATAAAAACTCATACCTTGAATGAAGTTTCAAAAATGCAACTGCTGAAACCCTATGGTAAGACTGACAAAGATGAGGATAAGTCAGCAGAAGTCACTTAAAAATATTTGTTGATTTATTAAAATAATAATGATGTTGGATATGCATCTCTTCATAAGATGGCTATTACATTGCCACCCATCTCCTTTCTTTGGTGGGGGGTCCTCGTGGTGTAATGGTTAAAGTGATGGACTGCGGAATCGTAGTACGCGAGTTCGTACTCCAGTCGTACTATTACGTTCACTTTCGGGCAAATACTCTTGGGAAAGGTATGAACCCCCTTATCCTCCCAGCTATGGGATAAATAGTACTACTACTGTTCTTCTAGGAGAATGGCTTTGGCATTAAATAACCTAAAAAGAGTTGATATGCCATTAAAACAAAGAAACCAAACCAAACCAAACCTTTCTTTTGTTGTGGGTCACTTTTTAAATTCTGAGACATTTCATGTCTAGATGAATAAATGCAGAAACAGTTTTGTGTACACATTTGTTTCATTTACTTTTTGGCTATGTAAGCTGATTACATTCAGGAAGTTTGTTCCATATATTGAAAAATATGCACACCCATTCTCACTTGTGGGCTTTGAAGGAATCTTATAACTAATTGATTCGATTTGAGACTGTGTTCCCAATGTTATCAGATCATGTGATCTTCATTCATTATAGACACAGATTAAAATGAACCCTGAAGTAACTGCCTGTAACTCAAACTGAATCACTTTTTTATGGTTCGGACTTAGTCAAATTCTATGCTAGATGATAATAATTGATTTTGCCTATCATTTATATAACCATGGCACTGATGTTTATATATAGAGTGTCTCAGTATACATGGGACCTATGTGAAAGCTAATAACTCTACAGATAATAATGTTGTGTTCTTTTTTTATTTCAGATTTGAAAAAATAGACAATAACAATTATTAATCCTCAATCAAAATGCCTGGGACAAGAGAGGAAAAAGTATTTGCATCACTACTTATTTGGAGACATAATCATAAAAAAAACTGTCTCTCAATAGATGCAACCCATTAATATGATAATGATTTATTATTGAGACAAGAAACACAAAAAATGATTGCATGCCCTAGAACTTGATAGAGTAACAAAAAGAACATTGATTTCATGTCTCTAGCTCAAAGGATGCATTTTTTAAAGGACGAGTTCCAAATGTCCGCCATTGTGCTTGTCAGAGTAATAAATCATTATCATATTAATGGGTTGAATCTATTTTGAGACACCCTGTATAAAGACGTCAACCTGTCTTGGATTATTTTATGTCAAAAGGTTGTATCTATTTTGAAACATTCTGTATGAGGTATGATCAAGTGAGATTGAAATTTTAAATTGTAAAATCCAATATTTAAATGGAGACATTCACGCAACTGCACAACTTAGGTAATAAAATTTTTTGGTTGGTTTTATGTTATATCAACATTTACAGGGTTATCTAATGCCAAAGTTTTTTCTTTTTTGTTGTTTTTTTTTAAGCAGTGGTATTGTTTCAAGTCTCAAATAATAATATGTAAACAGTTATAGTCTTAATACAAATCAATTGCACATAGTTATATTGGTTAGAGTGTTCGCCAATGGCCTGGGAGACCAGGGTTCAATCCTAGGTCGAGCCTTACCAAAGACTCAAAAAATGGTACTTGATGCTACCTTACTTAACACTCAGCATTATAAGGTAAAGATCAAGGCAAAGTGGAACAATCCAGGGAAAGGAGTAGCGCCCAACCCTACATTTTGGTGTAGGAGCTATCGAAAAGGGAGCCTTCAGGTCACCCTTGACTACAGTCGCCAACTTTACTTACTTATATGGTTTCAAGTTTTCCCATCTAATACTAATAATTTGCCCGCAGTTATATGGTGTCAAGTAACCATTCCGACAATGGTGGGCTGAAAAGTTCAGAGATATAAATCTTTTTGGAATTCTATCATAAGACTCAGTAGCAATCCGTCAGTGCTCACATGTGTAATGAATTACGAGTTCAAGTGAGATTATATGGACATTAGGACGTTCCAGTATTCGAAGGTGGCCAAGTCCATTACCTGCACAGTGATTAGTTGCTGGCGCAGTGAGTGGGAATATTAGTGTATATAAACACTAGCTTGCTTCAGTCATGTTTCAGGCGTTATGAGTTCGGTATTGAGTTACCACCCATTCTGCTTTTGGTCTGCCTGCCAGATGCTAGCTGGGGGCCACTGAGTTGGTAAGTGTCGTCATCCTTGTTTATTCGGCACGTTAGAGCAGTGACTTCTACAAAGCTTATATGATGATATCATATGTGCTGTTGATGACTTTTTTTGACTGATGGGATCCAAGCACTGCAACACCAATAGAAGTAGTTTGTAGACCACAAGAGAGACTATGTTGAAAAATAAGCCTCATTTGGTCACATTTAGTGTACCTTGGTCAGCTTATGAACTTATCAGCTGACCATCATATCAAATAAAAATTTTTGTTTGTTTTAGGGTTTGAAAATATAGTGTTCATTAGGTACCAACAGATATATTTGGACCCAAGATGGGACCCTGAAAGGTACTACCACTTCAGATTAAAGTGAACTAGGAGTAATGGCAACAATGAATTGACTCCATACTCTTAAAAGCTCCTTATCTAGACATGTCAGTGCCTGTTTTTAATACTGTTTGAGTGGAATGGTTTTTTGTGAAACACAGGATTGTGTTAGTGCAGCACCCTTCATATTCATCCGATCTGGCTATGCGCAACTTTTTCTTATTTCCTAAACTAAAGATTAATCTCAAGGTCAAGATTTTAGCGTTTGGAAGACATTATTAGAAATGTAATGGAACAGCTCCATATTATACCAAAATAAGATTTTAAGAGGTGCTTTAACTTAGAGAAAACTGGCTATAATTATCAAGTCAGCTTTGAAGCATTTTGGGTGAAACAGGAAATTGTATGAGTACTAATTTCTAGCTCAGTGTGACTTTTTCTGCTTTCCTTAACTGAAAATTTGTAGATTTGAGAATGAAGAGAACTTTTTAAAAAGTATTTTAGCACAGTTATATATCATATCAAAGGAGTTTGAAGAGATGCTTTGACCACTGAATTGTATGCTTTGAATTCCTAGGGGAATATTTTAAAGAAAATGTTTTGTTTATTTTTTTACTTCTGTCTCTCTTCTTGAATACACGTCATATTTCTTGGATATGAAATTGATAAAGAAGAAATGACTGTTTATACTATTTACCAACCCCTCCGCTCGGGCAGGATATGACACAAGGTCAGTTTTTAAGCGGAGTTTAACAGGTTTGAATTCAGAGTTTTCCTTCTCCTAGACTAGTTGCCTAACCAAGGCTGAAGAACCTAGTCTGTCCTACTATTTACCCATAGCTGGAGGGAGAATAATTGGATTCATACCTTTCCCAAGGGTATTAGTGCTATGTGAAATGCAATCAGTCTCGTCCAGGATTTGAACTCGTGTCGCCGTGTCCAATTCCTACGACGATAACGACTACACCACGGGCACCTCCGAAATGACTGTTTATCCTCCTATCAATGTCCAGAACAAAATTTGGGAGTAAAGTTAAAATAAAATTAATGACCTTTTTAGAGCTGAAATTCTAACATGGCAAATTTATTCAGTTATTGCCGATTCCTCTATTTGCTTTAGAGGTTCATCTTTTATACATTTCTGACATGCAGTCAATCAACTTTCAATAGATGAGGAAAAAGAAACTTGCCAAAGGCTTTTATCATTTGCCAACAGAAGTGGCAGGTGTGCTGATACTCCACTTTTTCAAAAATTGCCAGTCGGTTAAGCTTACTAATTAGCACAGCAGCAAGATCTCTTCAAGATTTTCGGATGATGAGGGAGGTAAAAGAAGAAGAAGAAGAAGAAGAAATGCCTGCCAATCACTTGACACACAGTGTTGTTTGATTTCCAATAACTGATAAATTGGCTTTGGGTGTATTGCTCACACTTTTAGATCCCATGATTATTATTATTATTATTAAGAAGACTGGAGGCTCTCAGCACATAGAGAAATCAATATATTCACTCACTCTCAGGTGCATATATATACACACACACACACACACACATGAGTAATCACTTTCATAGTCGCTAAATAGACAGCCAACACCTGCTGCAGTTGTTGCTAACATGATGTTCCTGAAGACAAAAAGTTTAAAATGGTGGCTTAAGTGAAATGACTTGACCTTCAGGAAAGTGCCATTAGACACCAAGACTAAACATGGCTACTGCTACTGCTGTTTAAGATGCATAAAGTAATTAACACAAGGCCATGGCAGCCATCTTTTATGTAAATTTAGCATCTGTCTTTTGAAAAGCTGAGGTCACTTTCTCCAGTCAGTTGTAAAACTTTTGAAGTGAATTTGGACAAAATTTGTTGGAGTTTATGTGTTTGTCTTTTATTTATTTATTTATTAATCAGATTATTCCTAAGTTGGCTTCAAAATCTATTAACTAAATTTTAGATATCATCATCATTATCATCCTCATGGGCCAACAGCTCAGGTTAATTTTTCTCTCTTCTTATCCAAGTCTATGAGCAGTCATTCTTGGTAAGTCCTCTAGACGGTATCGAGTGTCTGCATGTTTTTGCTGGTCAGACTATACTGGTGTGTCCATCTGAAGAAGTCACTTATGAGTTCATCCTTACTTCCACAGCAGTGTCCCGCATGTCTTGCTCACCATTCTCTAATAGTTTGTGTGATGAGAGGTAAGTGGCTTGACAACTGCTTTTTGTGTAGGGAGATGCTTGTGTAGTTTCCGTCTAGCTTTTTCTTTTAGCATTTCATTAGAATTTAAGTGGTGCAACCATTCAGTGATAATGATATGGTTACAGCTTGGAAGAATTCATATTCTATTTTATCAGAGATAAGATTTCCATATGGTTGCTCATGCTTTACCTACTCATTAATTGACATCGCTTTTAGTTGATGAGATATTGCTACCGAGGTATAGCTCCATTCTGTTTGTAACATCAACATCAATTCTGCTCACTGGTAATCTTTTTGAATTTTCAATGCACAACCTACAGATTGAGAGCTAAAATTTGACCAAACAAATTTTGACTGGAAAGAATTTTTTCGTCCCTACGAAAATAAATAAATAAAATGATTATGATAAAAATGCAAGTAAAATAGTACATATGCTTTAAACAAGAAGGATCCACCTCCATTCTATTGCCCAGTTGGCTGGGGCTGTAGAATACACCAAATGCTTCTCAACAGAGGGGTAAGATCCCTAACGAGTGTCCTCGATATGACACTAAACAATCTGATGGTGAGGTTCCAGTAATGCTAGGGCTTTGGGAAATATGTAGCACTCCTTCATTGCCATTGCTCGCAGGTCCACTCTGGCCCAGAAAGGTAACACCTGATTGGACCCTATATATGGGTTAAATAGAACTAAACTGCATATTTATGCTAAACTAAATTGTTTGAATTAGAACTATTTGACTAAACTGAATAGCTTAGACTAGAAATGTTTTTGACAATTAAACTGTACTTACATTTAAACTGTGTGCTTATGTTAAACTGAATTGTTTGAAATGGAACTGTTTTTGACATTGCAACTGTACTTAGACTAAACTGAATTGTTTGATATAGAACTGTTTTTTAAATTTAACTGAGTTAACAAAATCTGTTCTTATACTAAACTGAATTAGCTGTATTAGAACTGTTTGAATAAACTGAATAACTTGAAATAGAAATGTTTTTGACAATTAAACTGTGTACTTATATTAAACTGAATTGTTTGAAATAGAACTATTAACATAAAAATGGATTTGGCATTAAATAATCTACAAAGGTTGATATGCCATAAAACCCAACCAACCAACCATCTTCATTCTAAGTGGAAAACCTCTGAAATTAATGGATGAGTTCATATAACTTGATAGCAAGATCTCATCTACTGAAAGTGATGTCAACATAAGCCTAGCAAAAGAGTGGAAAGCTATTGAAAAGTGATCTGTCATTCATTTGGAAATCTGATATATCTGATAGAATAAAATGGAATTTCTTCTAAGCTCTGGTGGTATTGTTACGGCCATCAGCCACAGTAGGATTATAATGCAGGGAGCAAGAGGACCGGAAGTGGGGGCAGGCGATTGGCAGGTCTCCGAGCCCTAGCAACAGTGGAAGAAGCAGCTGAGAAGGGGCAAAGGTCTTGACCCAGATAAGAAAAAGACATGCCATTGGTCGAGGCAGGGAGGGCGTTTTACTGCCAAAAAGAAACGAAACCCAAAAAGTCAGTTTTGAGCTTCGCCAAGGAAGAGAAAGGTCACCTTTTCATGTGGTCCGGTGAAAGGGAAAATTCTAGTCACAGAATGGCCTAAAAGAAGCCGTCGACTCCGTTGGGTAAGAAACTGAGGCTCAACGTAAAAGAAAAGAAAAACAAAAACTGGTGCCTTGCGACTCGTTAATACGACATTAACGAATATAAAAAAAAAAGGTTAGTCAAAAATTTTACAACGAATAATATACGTAACCTAAATAAAGGTCCGTATCAAGACTATTCCAAAGAAACATTTTGAGGTTGTTCATCAGCAGCTAGTTTTGGCGGAAAACATATTTGTTTAAAATTTGTATATCCATACTAAAGACGAAGAGGAGAGACTTTTGTCTTCGGTAAAAGAAGAATATAATAATAAGTAAACAAATATTGGAAAGAACGAGTAAGTTCCCTCACTTTAATTGTAAAGGGAGCAAGAAAAAAAGAAGGAGAACTTTGGTTTATTGGAAGGACATAGTCAAATACTATTGGAAGCGACTTGTCCTCCACATTTCTGTATATTTTTTTTTGTGGTAATTGTTTTGCTCTTTGTTTGTCTGTTGTTGCAATTGTGCTTTCTTTATAATAAAAAAAAATGTAAAAACGATACATGTATAAAGAAAAGAAGAAAAGCAACTACGCGTCATATTGTTTGTCCGGTTCAGAATTCCCCACATGTTCATTCATATCACGTCGACCTCTTTAACATTGACACACCCTCATTCGTCCGTGGTCTCAGTAACCCTCACATAGGACTTCGTCCGTTTCTCGAAAAATTAAACCTATACGCAGGCTCTATACTTAGCTAGTTATATGGGCTTTCAAAGCTATCAATAAAATATAACAAGTTACGGAGAATATTTGGAGCTTGGGTGGTACGGATACTGTCGACGGAGATTCTTCCCGTCTTTTGAGGATAATGTAACCTCGGAGCAAAGATACAGTAACCATTACAGTATCAATACTATTGTATGGATATTCCACAAAATGCATGGAGTAAAAGCCAGATGGGACCTATACAAGAATAATATGTGCAATTTTGAACAAATCATAGAAGCAACACCTTTCCTAACAGCAGCTATATCATCACTTAGATACCATCTTTAAAAGCATACAAGTAAGCTGAAAAAGACATGTAGGTCACTGCAGAAGTTAGATTCTCTCATGGATTCCTACAAATGGACATGCTAGTATTGGCCGACCAGAAAAGACTTAGATTAGCTCTGTGCAGACACTGGATGCTGTTTGGAGGACCTGCCAGGAGTGACGGATGGTAGGGATGTATGGAGAGAGTCAGAGAAATCAATGCTGTCAGTGAGACTTGATGATTATACACTGTTTTTATACTTTTGTCGGTTCATGGCGTGAGCTGCTAACTTGAGTGAATTGGAGATAACCAACTTCTTGAAAGTGGTCAGGTCTTTTATGTTCAAGGTTAGGCAAAAAATGGAGGTCTCATGCAGGAATGTGTTATTTTTGACTGAGAGAAAAAAATATTTTATGTCATGACAACATAAAATCAAAATGGCCGAGTTCCTCTCACAAGTCCTAGACATTATAATTCACTTAAACATTATAGTTAGAGAGTTCAAACTCAAGTTATGCTATTTCATTTACTTTTTGACAAATACCCTGGGGAAAGGTATGAACTCCCTTATCCCATCAGCTATGGGTTAAATAGTAACACTGCTGTTCTTTTACAACAATGACTTTGGCATTGAATAACACATGAAGGTTGGTATGCCATTAAATAAAGAAACCAAACCAAATGCACACTATTTTCTTCTCCAAGTTGGTTTCTTTATACAAATATTGTACTCTCTACGTAATATTAAGAGGGGGGTCAGTTTTCTGTAAAGATTAAGTACTAAATAAAATGATCACCCACTTTAGAATACCTTTATAATGCACAAATAGTATCACTACTGTTAAGGATGGCTTTGGTATTGGATAAACCACGAAGGTTGATATGCCATTAAACAAAGAATCTAGACTAACCCAAATATCTAAAGCATAAAAACATGACGTACAAGTTCCTAGACTCACCTTCATAGTTGCCCAGTCAGCTGGGGCTGTAGAATACACTGACTGCACCTCTGCAGAGGGGTAAGACCCCCCCCCTAACGAGTGTCCTGGATATGACACGAAACAATCTGATGGTGAGGTTACAGCAATGCTGGAGCTTTGGGGAATGCAGAGTACCCCTTCATTGCCATTGCTCCCAGGTCCACTCTGGCCCGGAGTGGTAGCATCTGATAAGGGTCCTATCTATGGGTTAAATAGAACTAACAGCATACTACAGCTAAAATGAATTGTTTGAGTAAAACTGAATAGTTTGAAATAGAAATGACTTTTAAAATTAAACCGTACTTACATTTAAACTGCGTGCTTATGCTTAACTGAATTGTTTGAAATGGAACTGTTTTTCGACATTAAAACTGTATTTACACTAAATCGAATTGTTAGATACAACTGCTTGAATAGTTAGAAATGGAAATGTTTTTGACCATTAAACTGTGTACTTATGCTAAACTGAATTGTTTTAAATAGAACAGATTATTCACATAAAAATGGATTTGGTGTTAAATAACCTCCAAAGGTTGATATGCCATCAAACCAAACAAACAAACAAACCAATCACCTTCATAGCCCATGTGACTCAGAAGTAGCAAGCTGAGAACTTTCACCATTCTGTACACTCAATTTGTTGTCTCTTATATCTTCTGATTTGAATCTTCTGGATTATTGCATCAACAGGTAAAATAAAGAAGACCAAGCAATGACCTTACTATATATATTTCCCACCCCCTCCGCTCGGGCAGAATATGACACAAGGTCAATTATTTAAGTGGAGTTTAACAGGTTTGAATTCTCCTAGACTAGTTGCCTCACGAAGGCTGAAGAACCCAGTCTGCCCTACTATTTACCCATAGCTGGAGGGAGAATAATTGGATTCATACCTTTGCCAAGAGTATTAGTGCTATGTGAAATGCAATCAGTCTCGTCCAGGATTTGAACTCGTGTCGCTGTGTTCATTTCCTACGACAATGACCACGGGCACCTCCAATGACCTCCAAGGAATTGCTTAAAACTGCTAACATGCAATTACTTCCAAGATCATACCTCAAGGATGATACCAGTTTAATTGAATAAATGCTTTGTTTTTCTGTTAAAACATTCACACAAATTGCTTTATTTTTTAAATGAAAATCTGGTAGATATTTTGTTCACTATTATCTGTTGTACTCTCGGTCCTGTAGGCAAGGCTTAAAATATGTTGACTGCATCCCCTGCAAAAAAGGTATGACCCACCCTAAAAGGTGTGTCTTGGATATGACATTAAACTTCATCATGTAGCAAGGCTGCAGTCCTGGAGCTTTATGGGAGGTAGAGTACCTAATCATTACCCTTATTCTCAAGTCCACTCTGGCCTAGAGTATTTTGTACCCATGAAGGTCCCATTTGAAGTTCAAATTCTAGTTTGTGCATATACCATTTGTCATTATGGTCAAATTTTTATCTCTTGCACAATTCCCAGTTAATCACCTTTCCCACCCAATCTTGTGCACTCTATTATTCATTTTGTGCCTGTTTGCTGCATTTGCTTATTATCTGGTTGACTGTTACCACATCGCCGACTCCAACTATTCTCCCACAGATTATCAGTTTTTGCTTTGACATAACTGGTTCTTAGAGCATTATTTTCTGCTGCTATTAAAAGAAATTTAGTTTCTCTCTCATCCTCATGTTCAGGTCCACTCATGAGCAATTTCATTAATTTATTTTATTTTTGCTGGTCAGTCCTCTTCCTCCTTTTTTTGTCACATAGAGTCTTCTTCATCTCTCATGTGTCAAGTTTTATGCATAGTCATCAAGTTCTTTGTTCTATATTGCCAAATTCCTCTCTTGTCCAGTTATAAAAGGGTCCAGAGTATCTTACATGAGAGATTGCTCATTATTTATACCTTTGCTTAGATTTCTATTGCAGGGTTGTGTTTAAGATGTTTTCTTGTTCCTTAAAGTGAGTTATAGATATATTCTCTTATTTGTAAGCATCATTTGCAAACATATGATTGGCCTGTAGTTGCTTGAGATGATTCCTTTTTGGGGTCTTTCCAGATAAGGATAGTTTTCTCTTTTATCAATTTGTCCAGTTAGCTAGGGCTGTAGAATACACCGACTGCACCTCTGCAGAGGGGTAAGACCCCCACCCCAATGAGTGTCCTGAATATGACACTAAACAACCTGATGGTGAGGTTCCAGTGATGCGGAGCACCCCTTCATTGCCATTGCTCCCCGGTCCACTCTGGCCTGGAATGCTAGTACCTGATAGGGCCCTATCTATGGGTTAAATAGAACTGTATACTTGTGCTAAACTGAAATGCTTGACTAAACTGAATAGCTTGAAATAGAAATGTTTTTGACAATTAAATTGTGTACTTATACTAAACAGAATTGTTTGTAATGGAACTGTTTTTGACATTGAAACTGTATTACACTAAACTGAATTGTTGAATGTAGAACTTTTGTGCTTATACTAAACTGAATTAGCTGAATTAGAACTGTTTGAATCAATTGAATTGCTTGAAATAGAAATGTTTTTGACAATTAAATTGTGTACTCATGCTAAGCTGAATTGTTTGAAATAGAACTGACTATTTGCATAAAAATGAATTTGGCATTAAATAACCTACAAAGGTTAATATGCCATAAAACCCAACCAGCCAGCCAATCTTTTATCAACCATTCAGGAATTTTTCTCTCTCATAAACATTTACATAGTTGTTGAGCTAATCTGCCATAAATAGATAAGAATCTTTTGAACCAGCATCCATGTATCCCATCATGTTCCGGTACCTTCCAATTTGCTAATTTCTCAAGTGATACTTTGAGAGAATTCAGGTTTATTTCAGCCACTTCATCATTATCATTGTTATTCTGTTTGCAAGATTTTTTATCCTAGTTTTAACTGGAGTCTGAATAACAGCAAGTCTGCTAACATGTTCAGGACTCTTTTAAGTATTCTAGCTGATCTTGATATTCTCAATTTTTCCTCTGATTTTCAATTCCTACAGACTCTTTACAAGCCCTTGGGGATTGTTCTAAGTTGACTAACTACAATTGGTATCAATGTCACCTTCCAAAGCTTTTTTGGATCTCTGACAAAATTAAACTATTTGTCAATCTTTTCACTTTCTTTTATTTTCATTCAATCATTAGCTAGAATATCAAAATCCTCTGGATGACAAGTTTTTTTCTAGTTAATTAATCCAATCCTGGAGACTTTGCATTATCTGTTTTTTATGTGTCTCATTTTCTAGGTCCTTTCATCAGCATTATGACAGTATTATTAAAATTTATGGGACTGAATAAAAATAATGAAAATAAAATAAACAAATACAAAAAAATAATTATTTCCGGGAATCCTTGGACAAGAAACACAATCCACGCATGCATGTAAAAGATGGTCTTCCTGGTGCCAAAAAAGAAACTCTCAGTCCTTTTCTCTTTACACCTTGTTATTGGGCAGATAGCTTTTCCTGGCTCGAGAAGAAAGTTCCACACCACAAAATAATAGTCAACCAGTAGAATAAAGGTTAAGTTTTAAAGTATCCTTGTGTTTCCCTTTTTTCCCATTTTAAGTTCATTTGCAGCCATAAAAGAACAAGTTGATGGGGTAATAAGAAAAACCAAGGAGTCAGCTATCAAAAACAACTATGTTATCCTATAGAATCCAGTAATTAACCAAACTGAAACAGACGACTAGTAACAACCCATGAATCATGAATAAAATAATAACCACCAAACATTTTTAAGTCCCATAAATCTAAGACTTAAGAAGTGTTGTTCCAAGAATTAGTGGAACACTGACGCATCATTCTTTTGTTATCAGCTCTTCCAAAAAGCCTTCACAGCTATAAACAAAACCCCCTGAGTAAGCAATCTACTGGCTCACATCAGGCACAAGGAAGATCTTTTGAAAAAAATCCTGATATCCAATAAGTAAAAGAAAGCCTCATTTAGCCAGGTGCTCAGACAACCAAGTAGACTTTGCAAAATTATATTTTAACAGGAACCTGTGTGAAATCATTTACTCATTTGACTATTTACCAGATGAGCAATGACACTACCACTCTAATTGCAGTCAAGTGTGATCAATAAACAAGATTTGGGGAAAAAAAGAATCTTTTGATTAAATGCTAGACAGAATTAGTAAATTACAGAATTAGTCGAAAAAGCAACAGTGAAAACAAAAAGAAACCAGCCAGAAATCTCTCTCTCTCTCTCTCCCTCTCTCTTCTGAGTTTGTCATTTTGAATTAAATTCAAATTGAATTAAATTCAAACTCAGAAGCTTTGCTGCTCGTCACTTTTAACAGATTAACAGACTAATTGATGGTTTGTTTAAAAATGAAGAATTGGCCAAGATATTAAAACCAGTAAAAGTAATGGAATCCTGAAATTCAATTCAATTCCTTCAGATGATAAATAAATTTTAAACCTTCAAAAATAGAAGTTTCTGAACGTAGTTTTTTGTTTCTTGTTTTCTGTTTTGTGTGTGTGTGTTTTTTTTTTTTTTGGCTAATATATTGTTTCATTATTAGTAATTATTATGTTTGTAATTTAAAAAGAAAGGATGGATGATTTTCATGCCCTCAATTGTGCAAAAAGATTGAGACATTCACTCGAAAGGTCTTGCAATTTGGCTCTAAAATATTCTGCTTTTAAATAAGGGACGAAAATAATTGAAGAATTTTTAAACTTCTATTTTCTTCATTTATTTCTGGTCGGTATTCAGACACCTCATGATTAAAATTAAAAAGAAAGAAATATAAACGCATCATTACGCATAAAACTAGAGTTGGTTGTTAAGCATACTAAACCTTGTTGAGTCAATTTTATTTTATGCCATAGTCAATTAACACTATTATGGTCTCTAATTATATACAGTACAAAACTATACCATCACAATCATTTTAAACAGGTAAACACTTCATGCTTGTGCAACAATGGTGTTTTAAAAGCCAATGTCCAAATGTAGATCACAATCATTTTAAACATTATCTCCTTGAGCCATTGATAAGATACTAACAGGTACTTCCCATGACTGACCTTAAGAGGTGCAGGGCTCAATTGGGAACATACACATGACAACGTGTTATGTGTGCTTGACAAGTAAAGGGTAGATTACACTCTTATGCTCATGGGGCTGTCCTCGTGGTGTAATGGTTAAAGCAATGGACTGCGGAATTGTAGTAAGCCAGTTCAAAATCCAGTCGTGCTATTACGTTCACTTTTGGGCAAATACCCTTGGGAAAGGTATGAACCCCCTTATCCTCCAAGCTATGGGTTAAATAGTACCACTACTGTTCTTCTAGGAGAATGGCTTTGGCATTAAATAACCTATAAAGGTTGATATACCATTAAACAAAGAAACCAAACCTCTAATGCTCATACTCTTTAGGTTTGGGGCCCAACTGAGAGCTGCTCCTTCCTCTCTGGGTTTATAGATTATATACAAGATGCATTTTAAATGTAATGGCTTCTAATTATTTCCATGGAAACTACAATAGAAACAGCATGTAGACTCTTGTTTCACACTGGCAAAAATGCATAGCAAATGCTTGATTGTCAGGAAAAATAGCTGATTATTTCCTCTATCCAACATTATTATAGTGCTTCCAGTATCTATTGTAGTTTCCATGGATATAAATTCGAGGCGTTACTTTCAGAACATAATTGTATTGACTAAAGCCTTTGTACAGCATCATCTATAAATACATACTCCAGGGAATTTATTATCTGAAACATTTTACAATCAAAACATTATTAGGTATTATTTATAACCAAACTCCCTGGCATCGAAACTCTGTCACCAAAAATATGAATATATCCAAAAATAAGTAAACCTATTATATATATATATAAATAAAATTTTTCTTTTTGTTAGAGAGATGTGGCAATACCATTTTTAGTAGTGGGGAATTTCCTATGGCATAGTAGCTGTGTGCTGGATAGTGGTAATTTACGAAGCTTTTTGCTTAGATGTGGCACAAGGCCATATGAACGAGGCACCCAATGAGACTCACACCCATTGATATAGTTTTGCTCATCTTCACGCCACCAAAGGAGGTGCCCGTGGTGTAGTCGTTATCGTCGTAGGAAATGGACACGGCGACACGAGTTCAAATCCTGAACGAGACTGATTGCATTTCACATAGCACTAATACCCTTGGGAAAGGTATGAATCCAATTATTCTCCCTCCAGCTATGGGTAAATAGTAGGACAGACTAGGTTCTTCAGCCTTGGTTAGGCAACTAGTCTAGGAGAAGGAAAACTCTGAATTCAAACCTGTTAAACTCTGCTTAAAAATTGACCTTGTGTCATATCCTGCCCGAGTGGAGGGGTTGGTAAATAGTATCACGCCACCAAAGATGTCTCTGCTGGATAGTGACATGGTAGAAAGAGTGTTCAAACCCCAGTCACATAACATTCACTTTCAGACTAATACTCTCAGAAAAGGTATGAACCCCCCCAACCGCCTCTTATCCTTCTTGTGATGTGTTAAATAGTAACACAAGTGTCCTTCTACATGGATGGATATGACATTAAATAAACCTCAAGGTTGATAAGCCATTAAACAGAGAAACCAAACCAAACCATTTTTTCCTTGAAAATTTCAGTGCATTAGTTAGGTAATAGATAATATCTAATGATATATTTTTTCATTGTATAATGTTCAATTCGAAAAAATAAAAACTTAGATGAAAATTATCATTATATTAAAAAATTAACAGGCATGTAATTATTTTGTTTGGAATTCTTTGTTGAATAGTAAATCAACCTTCATGAGCTGTTTATGGCCAAAGCCATCCTTTAGAAGAACAGTATTGGTACAATTTAATACATAGCTGTAGGGATTAGAGATTTCATGCCTTTCTCAAGAGTATTAGTCCAAAAGTTCAACTGGAGTTCAAACTCATGCATGATGATGTCACAGTCCAGCATGTTAGCTTCTATACTACGGAGACTTCACTTGTAATCATTTATGGATAATAGAATTATGTACACAATGTGGCACAATGATATATAATAAAACAGTTTTGTATCTAACATAAACAAAATAATAATACATCATAAGATTACTTTTCTTTTTAAGATAAAAGAATAACTTACAACAAAAAAAAAGAAGCCTGAACAATTCTCTAAGAAATTCAAACTAACCACCACTGTGTAAAAGTCATTTAAATTAAGACAACAGAAATAAATACCAATCAAAATTACACTGCTGCCCATTATTCAGTCCATCTATAAGAATTTTTCATGAAAAGTTTTCTTCCAAGCCAAAGATACTAACATTTGATTATTTTGATTCAAACAATATACAACCACAGAAGATATTACACTATAAAAACATTATTAGGTATTTCTTATAATCTAACTATAAAACATTGAAATTCCATAATCAAATATAAAATTGCAATGCTTCTATGAATAAATAAAATCTTATAAATATGTATAAAGGATAGACTTATTTTTGACTTCTTTCTATTCATATTTTTAATTCAAAAGGCTTAATGCAGTATATTTTGGTCATTAATATTGCCTAATACTTAATGATAGGCAATAAAATATACTTATATTTAGTCGGTTTGGTTTGGTTTTATGGCATATCAACCATTGTAGGTTATTCAATGCCAAATCTATTTTTATACACATAAACAGTTCTATTTCAAACAATTCAGTTGAGTATAAGTACACATTTTAAATGTCAAAAACAGTTCTATTTCAAACAATTCAGTTTAGCATAAGTATACAGTTTAAATGTCAAACAGTTCTATTTGACCCATAGATAAGACCTTATCTGGGGCTACCACTCTGGGCCAGACTGGACCTGGGAGTGCCGATAATAAAGGAGTACTCTGCATTCCCCAAAGCTCCAGCATTACTGGTGCCTCACCATCAGATTGTTTAGTGTCATATCCAGGACACTCATTGAGGGAGACTGACCTTTCTGCAGAGATGCAGTCAGTGTCTTTTCTGCAGGTTGAGGTTTGGGGGGAGGTTTTACCCCTCTGCAGAGATGCAGTCGGTTTACTCTGCAGCCCCAGCCAACTGAGCCACTATATTTAGTTAAGCCTGTCCTTGATTTATTTTAGCATAATGATTACATAATCACTCATGAATTTATTCAGTTTTTTCTTTTTGCTAGTTTATTATATTTTTCATTATTCAAATTATTTGATTTGAATTCTATCCCTCTATAATTCATAATTCAAATGTTACTGGTATTATTTGAATTGTTTTTCTTAGAATCTGGTGGTTATATTTTAATCTTAACTTCATTGTTGGTGTGACTGAGAATACACTGACTATACACCTCCACAGAAATGAGGTTCCTAGTTAGGACATTAAACTGCATCTGATGGTCAGGCTACAATTCTGGAGCTTTCGAACATAGAGTGTCCTTTCATTGCCATTACTCTCAGATCAATTTGAAGAGGTAGTAGCTGTTAATATCTATGGTTGAATAGACCTGTTTAAAAACTATTCCTTCTCGATAAGAATACTTGATGTCATATAATTGTAAATTATTTGTATTAAGAATAGTTACTTGAAGCTATAATTGTTAAAAAACAAATATTATCATCAGTTATTTGAAACCATATAACTATGTGCAAACAAATCACTAAGATAAAATAGAAATAATTACTTGAAACCATTTAATTATTATATAGGGATACTTGAGACCATACAAGTGTGTTCAAATCATTTGTACTTGACAGAAATCATCATCATCGTCATCATGTCGTGCTGCAAATAAGGATTTTCCTGACTCTCTCTCATCATATTCCTCCCAGCAGGTCTTCCAGACTACATCCTGAGTTTGTACAGATCTGTTGTAGGTAAGTTCTTGTTGGTTGGCCAACATTGGCACATCCATACGAAAGGGTCCATAGGAGAATATCAGTTCATCCTTGCTGCTTCAGCAGTGTCTTGCATGTCTTGTTCATTTAGATCGTTTTAGAGATGGTCAGTAGGTGGCCGTACAGTTTCATGGGATGTTGCTTCCAGGATTTGTTCAATATAACTTAGACCATTCTTGTGCAGTTCCCATCTAGCTTTTTTGCTCTATGATTTGTCAGCAACCATGTGGTGCATTCATATAGTAGAATTGACTCAACCACTGCTTGAATCTTAACTTTAAAAGGATGATTCTGATGTTGTTTTTGTTGGGTTTTTTTGTTTGTTTTTTTTTTTTAAATCCATGTCACTCCAGCATTTAGATAAACCTCTAAGCAATGTGTATAAATTGAAGCAGTATCTATTGCTAGTGATGAATGAACAATGGAACTACCATAGCTTCTTATTTCATTCACTACTGTGACTATCCCTAATTCAAAACATCACACCCTGGTCAATGTAGAAAAGAATGTTAAAATCAAAAGAAAAGAAAGAAAATGTTGTGTTATTTGCTTTTTGTTGCTTAATAAAAATGTCCAAATTCGTTTTTTAGATATTCAATGGTTTTAAGACTATAAACTAGCATTTCACTGATCCAGCACAAGATTGCTGAAAACCATCCTTATGTGGTGGATTTTCTATTACATTCACTAATACAATCTCAGAAAACCAATGTAATGCTAGATAAAGTCAGCTTTGTATCAATTTCGTCTTTGGATTAAAGTTACCAATCCTCTCTTAACCTTTTTCTGAAGAATTATTTCATCCTTGAGGAAGCACTTTATTACAATCCCTCATGACTAAAACCCAGGGGAGAGAAACCTTTATTCTAAACAATGTTTGGATTTCACAACCAAAACTTGTCCTTAATCAACCCATCACATCATCTAAGGTCCTATTTGGATAATTTTCTTACCTGGTGTAAACTAAACAGGAGAATAAAATAAATAAATAAATAAATAAATAAATAAAAGAAGGGAAAGTAAAAAAGGACTTTATTAGATCTGGATCTTTTTAATCTCTCACTCACTCTAAAAAGTTAAAGTACATTTAACTTGCTTTTTTCTTTTTTAGAAATCCCTTAACTTACTCCACTCCTATCCTTACCCAATGTTTTGGAGAGTGTCATGAAAATTAAGCTTGTCATTGTCACTTTGTAAAAGTTCAATTTAGACATTGTATTAGCGGTAATAGACTCAAGAATGTTGAGTAGAGTCTCTTTACCTTGTATTAAAGGACCCATCAGATTGCAAAGTAAGAGTTGGCAGGTGGAAACTTGTTTAGTTTGCAACAAAGTCACTCAAATGATAGGACACCTGTGACGAGGCAGAATGGAACCCTATTAAGAGGAAAATGTGTTGACAAGCGTTTTTGTTTTTCTTTTCTTTTTATGTCCTTTTTGCATGATCCTGGGGGAAAGGACACTGATCCAAGATTTCTATTGGAAGTGGGTTAGAAGGTGAGCTCTCAAAGGCCAACAGGAGTTTTTACTTTGTTCCTTTTCTGTTATGCCTTTTCTAAAAAGTAATCTTCAAATTGGCTTTTTTTAGGGTAGTGTATACCAATACCTGTTGTTAATATTTCTACCTTCTTTTTTTTTTTTAAGAAAGTTTTGTGTTAAGACTTAAGTGAATTCTGTGTTTAACATGATAAATTATGTTACCACCCAGAAAAAGAGAAGCCAATGGTACACCTGTGCTGACAACACAACTGTGTCTTTAAAAATAAAAAACATATATAATTATATTGTAAAGTTTCAGGAATTATAATTTGCATTTCTTCCTTGAAAAAGACACATTTAAAGTGGAATTTAAAAAGGTAAACTTTTTCTATTATTGGAGTGTATCAAAAGTATTTTCATTTTTTAATCAACTGAGAGGTTGAGAACTTTTTATAACCTCTTCACTCTGTATCTTTACAGTATGACCCTAAACTGCATCTGATGGTGAGGCTCCAGTTCTGGAGTGCTCCTTCATTGCCATTACTCCCAGATCCATTCTGACCCAAAGTGGTTGTATCTGGTAGAGTCCCATCTATTAGTCAAATAGATCTTTTTAAAAATGACTGCTGTTCAATATGAATACTCAATGCCATATAAATTTAAATTATTTGTATTAAGAATAGTTACTTGAAGCCATCATTGTTTATATCGGATTGATATTATTAGTTACTTCAAACCATATAAATACTATTGACTATTATTAAATAGAAATGATTACTAGAAGCTATGTAAATATTAGTATTAGATAGGAATACTTGAAACAGTACAACTCTGTGCTCATTATTTATTTTTGATAGAAATACTTGATATATAACTGTGCAAAAAAAAATTAAGAAACAACTTTTCCAAAAAATGTTAATATTAACATATAATGAATTCTATTACCTAACTCCTCGGCATTAAATAACCCTAGATGGATTGTCATGTCACTAAAATCCATCAGTCAATCTTTAGAGCCTCAATGCTTTTTAAAATTAATGTAATTCTCTACATAGAGAATTCTTTTGTGTCCTGCCAACTTTCCATTCCTACCTCAGTCAGCTGGGGCTAGAGAATACACTGACAGCATCTCTGCAGAGGGGTAAAACTCTCCCCCTGAGTGTACTAGATATGACACTAAACTCTCCCCCTGAGTGTACTAGATATGACACTAAACAATCTGATGGTGAGGCTTCAGGAATGCAGGAGCTTTAGGGAATGTGGAGTACCCCTTTATTGCCATTGCTCCCAGGTCTAATCTGACCCTGAGTCATTGCACTTCAGAGCCAAATAGAAATGAACTGTGTCCTTACACTAAACTGAATTGTTTGAAAGTAACTTTGGACATCTGTGTGTAAACAAAAAATATATATTTATACTAACCTGAATTGTTTGAAACTTTCATCGAACAAGAAAAATATTTGTTTTCAAATAGATTACTCTTTTTAAAAAGAAAATTACATATGAACTTAGAAATCATATATGCATATTCATTTAACTGTGTGCAAACAAATAATTGATGTTGTTGGGTATCACCCACCTTTTTCCTCACAATGAACTAGTCCATCTGCCATATATAGCAGTAGCTACTAATACCAGGGCAGACTAGAAGGTGAAAAGCAGCTTCTTTTCGGAATAGTATTTGAGCGTTGGAGACTGGAGATCGCACTAGATGACCTTACTTGCTACCATAATAACGGAAGCCAATACTGACTTGGCGTTACTAGCGAATACGCCTAATCAAGCAGAGACACTACTGCATAGTCTGGAACGAGCCGCAGCTGGCATTGGCCTCCATGTCAATGCAAACAAAACCGAATATATGTGTTACAACCAAACGGGCAACATTGCCACACTAGACGGAGCCTCTCTGAAACCAGTCGACAAATTCACCTACCTAGGAAGCAGCGTCTCATCAACCGAGAAAGACATCGACACACGACTGACGAAGGCATGGACAGCTATCGATAGGCTCTCGATCATATGGAAGTCGGACCTAACTGATAAAATGAAACGCAGTTTCTTCCAGGCAGCGGTTGTGTCGATACTGCTATATGGATGCACCACATGGACGCTTACGAAGCGGCTGGAGAGGAGGCTGGACGGAAATTATACAAGAATGTTGAGAGCAGTATTAAACAAGTCCTGGCGACAACACCCCACGAGACTCCAACTATACGGACACTTGCCCCCCATCACAAAAACTATACAAGTTCGACGAACCAGACATGCAGGACACTGCTGGAGAAGCAAGGACGAGCTCATAAGCGATGTACTCCTGTGGACCCCCACACATGGATGTGCAAGAGTGGGACGACCAGCATGAACTTACATACAGCAGCTATGTGAGGATACGGGATGTAACCCTGAAGACCTGCCGGAGGCGATGAATGATAGGGAGAAATGGCGAGAGACGGTCAAGGATATCCGCGCAGGTGGCGCGACATGATGATGATATTCAGTAATCCTATTTTCTTGTCTACTAATAATCTCTCTATTGTATATACTTTTTCTTGAGAATATATCTCTATTTCCTCTCATATCGTGGTTTGTCCTTTATTTAATATTACAAGCGTTTACTAACCAGAACGCAACAGATGTAAAATTGAATTGTTAATATGAAAGAGTAATACTTGAAAGCATTTAACTACGTGCAAACAAATAAGCTCTGGCTCATAATAAAAAGAATGTTACCTAAAAGCTATTCATTTGCAGTTCATATATTTGATATATGTATAAACCAGGTTTGGCATTGAATAACCTACAAGGGTTGATATGCCATAAAATCCAACCAACCAAGCAATAAAATATTTGATGGCTGACTAGTGTAAACCATATGAAATTTACAGAAGAATGTGTGATGTGTATTGAGAAGCATGTTTTACTCAAAAGATTTTTAATTAATAAGCTAAACATGCCACTAAGAGCTTGAGTCAAAAAGACAGTTCAAGAAGTAGAAAAACACTGACTCTCCGGTAAAAAAAAAGGTTTCAGGCACCGCAGTTAGTGAAAGAGATCATGCTGACTGTCTTCTGAGACATGAAAGAAGGTTTTACCATTAATTTCCTTGAAAAAGATACAGTTGTAAACTGTGCTTCTTATTGCCAACTCCTTTGGTAAATTTCACCTTATTTATTGAATGACCCTCATATATACGAGTCTTATAAATCTTTTTACATTGGACCAGAGAGTAGCATCTGTCAGACCCAAATACACATTCTCACAAAAAAACTTAGCTGATCTATCTGGATTACATTGATTTGACATCACAAGTTATATATAAACAATGAACAAATAAAATTCAGAAGTTATCTTTATTTACTTTAAAAGGAAGATTGTCAGTCATTATTATTACCCTTTTTTAAATTGTCATTATTACTGATTTTAACTAGTATTTTTCTTCATCTTTGTTACCATAGAGATAAGAATCCCAATGAATTAAAATAAAAAGCACCCAAAAAATGAACAGAAATACTAGTTAAAGTTAATAATGATAAAAACAATCTACTTTAACGGATAATTCTATCAAGCTTTCATTTGGGTTTAATTAAGCAAATATTTTTCATTTCTTATAATTACTAAGCAATTTTTTAATTGTTTCAATCAATAATTGTAGAATAATGTTTAAGGAATTTTTTAAACTTTCAAACTATTTTATGAAGCCTCAAGTATTTCATTGCTTTTTGTCTCCATTTAGCATGTCTAAAATTTCTCCAACAATTTTAATTCATACAAATGATATTTTTTATGAAACACTGGTGTTGTATAGTAATTTACAAAAGCTCTTTGCTTTGATGTGGCACAAGGCCGAATGAATGAGGCGGCCAATGAGACTCGAACTTACTCGTGTAGGTTTGCTAGTCTAGCTTGCTAACCCTCACACCACCAGAGGTGCCCAACACTTGTGTTGTATAGCCACATAATACATATACATCTGCATGCAGAATCATAACGACGACACAATAATAAAGACGAGTGACACAGTTCTTTTGAAAAATATAACTCTCACTTTATTTGAAAGGCTTGTGTGTTAGAGGGAGTTGGAGACCGAACAGAACTGCAACATATTGACCCCCACTCTTCTGGCCATAAGCGCGTTTATTTCCCGTTCTCCTGGGCTGCTCAACTGGGGCCTGTGGGCCCAGCCTCACTGGGTGCTGGTTTTCTCTACCACATCTTATCTCCAACTGCTGACTTCCTGTCTTCACCCGGGTTATATAATGATTTGATGCCCACTCTTCTTCTGCGAGCATCACAATTGCACTCATTCAACCCGTCCACAGTCAAGGTTATAATATCCTGATATTCCTCGACTGGATGCACCTGTTATTTACACAGGTGCATTTCCTATTTTGACAGCTTGGCTGGGTCGGAGGTCAATATGCAACACTTGTATGTATCAGATGTTAAATCAATACATTTTATCATCATCAAGTTAAACTGATAGCATGGATTCTCCTAACTCTCAAGCCATCCATCCCTATCATTCATCGCTCTTGGCTGGTCCTCTCATCTGCATCCTGTGTCCACACTGAGCTGATCTAAGTCTTTACTAGTCAGCCAGTGCTGGTGAACCTATGTATAGGAGTCCCTGAGAGTCCATCCTTACTTCTCCAGCAGTGCTTTGCATATCTTACTTATCTTAGTTGGACGGATTGTGAGATGGGAGGTAGATGGCTGTACAGCTGCTGTTTTGTAGGTTACTGCTTCCAGGATTTTTTCAGAACAGCCTGTTTCTTTCATATGGTCTCTCTCAAGAAACTGTTACCACTATAATGATGCTTTACAAAAACACAAAAGCTATGGTTTGCTCACCAGATGGAGACACCAACCTTTTCAATATTGTTGCTACAAAGAGATACATTAGTATTATATTTGATTATACTCTGCCTAGATTCAATACTTCAGACATCAGTAGATCTACCAAAAGAAAATAATTCACATTAAAAAAGGTAAGAAGCAGACAATATGGTAGATGCAGACTACAAAGATTATTGTGCACTTCTTGCAAGTACACCTGCCCAATGAGAATCCCTATTGCATTGCCTAGGGCAAGTGAGAGACATTGTCTTCTATGTGAATGCAAATACAACAGAGTAAATGTGTTTTAAACAAGGAGCCGTCTCCACTCTGATTGGCAAACCTCTTAGATTAGTTGACCAGTTTGCATACCTTGACAGCAACATCTCATATACTGAAAGTGATGTCAACATACACCTAGCAAAGTTGTGGAATGCTATTGACAGGTTATTGACCGTATGGAAATCTTATCTATAAAATGAAAGGGAATTTCTTCCAAGTTGTGGCTGTTTCCATACTATTATATGAATGCACCCCCAAAGATTTTATACAAGACTATCATAGCGGTAGAGTTTTAATACATCTACAAAACACTTCATACACTGTACATTTACTGCATTAAAATCCACTATCATCCTGAATATTATTGAAATTGTTCCAGATGGAGTTCAGTCCCATCAGAAGCTAAGTTAGTTTATTTGGTTTAATGTTATATCAACCCTTGTGGGTTATTTAATACCAAATCCTGTTTATCATATTTACCAACCCCTCCGCTCGGGCAGGATATGACACGAGGTCAATTTTTTAAGTGGAGTTTAACAGGTTTGAATTCAGAGTTTTCCTTCTCCAAGACTAGTTGCCTCACCAAGGCTGAAGAACTTAGTCTGCCCTACTATTTACCCATAGCTGGAAGGAGAATAATTGGATTCATACTTTTCCCAAGGGTATTAGTGCTATGTGAAATGCAATCGGTATTCGCCAGGATTTGAACTCGTGTCACCGTGTCCTTTTCCTACAACAATAACCATTACACCACGGGCACCTCCAAATCCTATTTATACATATTATCCATGATTTTTGAGTAAATTGTTTGTTCTTAACATTATTTTAAAGATATTTAAAGCTAATTTGTTCACATACAGTTAAATGGTTGCAAGTATTCCTATCTAACACTAATAGTTCTATTTGCACACAGTCAAATGGTGTCAACTATTACTATTCATTGTTTGCACACAGTTAAATGGATTTGAGTATTTCTATTTAACAAAGATAATTGTATTTAATAATAATAATCCTGAGCAAAAGATTGAACTTTTTTATTTGACTCATAATTGGGAACCTGACAGCTACTACCACTCCAGGTCAAAGTGGACCTAAGAGTAATGCTAATGAAGGTGTACTCCACATTCTCAAAAGCTACAGGGCTGGAGCCTCACTATGAGATATAGTTAAATGTCATACCCAGTACACCACAATGATAGTATTGCCCAGTCGGCTGGGGCTGTAGAATACACTGACTGGACCTCTGCAGAGGAGTAAGACCCTCCTAAAAAGTTTCCTGGATATGACACTAAACAATCTGATGGTGAGATTCCAGTAATGCTAGAGCTTTGGGGTATCTGGAGCACACCCTTCATTGCCATTGCTCCCAAGTCCACTCTGGCCTGGCATGGTAGTACCTGATTGGGTCCTATCTATGGGTTAAATAGAACTTATTATATACTTATGCTAAACTGAATTGTTTGAATGAGAACAATTTGACTAAACTGAAGAGCTTGCCAGTTGGCTAGGGCTGTAGAATACACCAACTGCCTCTCTGCAGAGAGTTAAGACTGATACCCCGACGAGTGTCTTGATTATGACACTAAACAATCTGATGGTGAGGTTCCAATAATGTTGGAGATTTCGGGAATGTGGAGTACTTCTTCAGGTCCACTCTGATAAGGGTCCTATCTATAGGTTATATAGAACTGCATACTTATGCTAAACTGAATTGTTTGAATTAGAACTGTTTGACTAAACTGAATAGCTTTAAATAGAAATGTTTTTGACAATTAAACTGTACTTAGGTTTCAACTGTGTACTTTTGCTAAACTGAATTGTTTGAAATGGAACTGTTTTTGACATTTAAACTGTACCTACACTAAATTGAATTGTTTAATATCAAACTGTTTTTACATTTAACTGTGTGTAAACAAAATCTGTACTTATACTAAACTGAATTAGCTCTGTTTGAATTAACTGAATAGTTTGAAATAGAAATGTTTTTGAAAATTAAACTGTGTACTCATGCTAAACTGAATTGCCTGAAATAAAACTGATTATTTTGTATAAAAATGGATTTGGCATTAAATAACCTACAAAGGTTGATAGGCTATTAAACAAAGAAACCAAACCAGGACACTAGGTGCAGTTGGTGTATTCTACAGCAACAGCTGACTGGTCTGTCAAAATGGTTTCATCAGTAAAAAATCTTCTGAGGAGTAAACTCATTGAAACTCTTTTTAAGGAACACACTGGGTAATCACAGTACTTCAGCAAGTCTTTCAAATGAATTTGGGAGCCTATGCTATTTAGTGTAAGGATCAAACTCATTAGCAATAGTTGTTGTCTTGAGACAAATAATACTAAACTTGATAGATATCTAAGGTTATCTTAAAAGCTATTGCTAGTGATTTTGCTCCATTATCATGGTCTTGTTAAAATGGAGAAAACATTCAGTAAAGTTAGATAGGAAATAGACAATATGGATTTTATTTTTTGGCTTTTCACTAAATTCTTATTTTTAATATTTTCAACTTAAGTTCCTTCAGTTAACCTAATATAAATACTTTAAAATGCTACTTAAACTATAATTATCAAATTATTACTGAGGGTAATAAAATCTGAACTAATTAAACCTCTCTTGACCTAGTTTTCATATTTTTTTATACTTTAATTATTTTTAAATCACCACTTTTGTTTTTATTTTGATACTTAAGCTGATTATAAATCACACTAAAGAATTTTTTTTATATTTGTCATTAAATACATAAGGAGAAGTATTCTATTTTTGACTTTTAATAATTATCTTCCTTGAATAATTAAAGGATTAGAATAAACAAGGGCACAGTCACTATACTAATATTAATAAGTTGTAAATTAGACTGGAAATTGCTTTATTCCTTAAGTTTATTTCAATGATACAATGCCAACAAAGATTTGGCTACAATGTGCTATTTTTGAAGTGTTATGGTAATATTCATATAAAACTGATATCATTATAATAGAGGTTAATACAAAAAGAAATAAACGGGCATATTTGTTCATTATGTATTCTCAGACTCTCCATCTGGTTCTATAACTTTGTTTGGTCTTGAAGACATTACTCATATATCATTTCTAGGGAAGGAATAGCCTGACAAAACCCATCGCTCTCCAGGTCCACGACTGGTTTGAATTCGGGATTTTCCTTTTACTAGACTGGTTGCCATACAGAGGTTAAAGAGCCCAGTCTGCCCAACTATTTACTGCTAGCTGGAGGGAGAATAGTGAGATTCATACCTTTTCTGAAGGTATTAGTGCTACATGAAATGCAAATAGCCTCATTTATGATTTGAACTTGAATTGCTGAGTCCACTTCCATCAGTGCTTCATCTTTCAGACACATTTGGTTAAATCAGTGTGATATCAAACACTTTTGGGCCGAAGGTTTGTATGGTCAAATCTGTCAAAAATGGATTTTAGTTGATCTCTGAAATATCTGAATTTAAAGTTTGTTTTGTCCTGGTTGAAATTCATTAGAATGATAATCGTTTGTCACCCTTTTCATCAACTACTGCAGGTTTAAAGTGCAGTCAAAGTAAAACAAAGCCAGATTTTTTAGACCTTAATTTTCCCTAGCAGGTATTATTATGGAACAAGAAAAGTTTTTATTAATGGGCCAAAGCTTTATTTGTTACCCAAAACTTTTCTTGTTCTCTAATGATACCTGCATCAAAATTAAAGAAAGTTTGGCTTTGGGTTACCCTTACTACACTTTAAACCTTGAGTAGTTGATAAAAACAGAGGCAATCAATTAATAATCTTTGGAATTTTTTTTTTTAACTGATTAACTCAACTAATATTCATAGTTTGAGTAAGATCAGGTGAGAATGTGACTGACAAGGTAACACAACTAAATTTATGTAAATAAACTGGATTGATTTACACTGTTCTGATTCTCTATCAACATAAAATTAAAAGAAAAAAAAACAACTTCTAAACTTAAATAGAAGCATTACAATAGCTTCTTTTTTCCTTTTTCTTTATTTTTTCACTCAATTTATCAAGCAAGGATGGTATTATCTGTGTCTATATCTGGTTGAATATAGGAACGGTTGTTTAATTATTGAGGAAGGGCAAATCCCATTTTGTATTTCAAAGATTTTTCTCCTTTTTTATTTATTTATTTATTATTAAAATTGTTTAGAGTTCATTACTTATTTCCACTTTTATTCACATTTATTCTGGTTGCTGTTTTCTCCCTGCTGTGCATCATAATTCTGCAAGAATAATACAAAGATTTTTCTAAATTTGTTTTCAAAGAAATATTGCTGATTTTACAAGAAAACAGTACCATCATGATTAGATTATAGGGGAAATAGTAACTGATTTCAAGTGTTAATTGTTTTGCTTAGTTGTCAATTACTTCTTTAATGAGTTGATTTCTTTTGTTTTGTTCCAGTGACAAATTAACATCATTAATCTCATAAACTATGTATAAAACAATGGAATTCATATATCATTGATAGAATCTGGTTTCACTAATCTGTGTATAAAATACAATGTGACTTATATATATCAGTTAAAAACCTTGATTAGAACCTTGTTTCACTAATCTGTGTATAAAATACAATGTGACTTATATATATATCAGTTAAAAACCTTGATTAGAGCCTTGTTTCACTAATCTGTGTATAAAATACAATGTGACATATATAGATATCAATTAAAAACCTTGATTAGAACCTTGTTTCACTCATCTATATAAAACTCAATGTGACTTCCATATATCAGTTAAAAGCCTTGTTTCACTTATTTAAAATATGATGTAATTAGATATAAGTTATAGAACCTTGTTTCACTATTCTATATAAAACATAATATGACATATATGTCGGTCATAGAATTTGTTGATCTAATTTATGTTATAAAGACAATGAAACTTACATCTCATATATACTTACATAACATGTGACTTGCTGAGACCTACATTTTTGCCTAATATCAGGAGTTGCAAAATATGAGATTCACTAAAGTGTATATGGTATTTACATACAAATGGTTTTTATCTTGGATTTGGTAAAACCCTCCAAAATTATGACAAAAATTAGGTCTCAGAAAACTACTTAATATCCAAGTGTATATATAAATATATATATATATATATATATATATATATACTCACTTATCTTGTAACTTTTGGGTTTCAATCTCTGGTCGAGTCATACGAAAGACTCAAAAAATGGTATTTGATGCCTCCTTGGTTAACACTTAGCATTATAAGCTATGGATCAAATATAAATAGAGAAATCTAAAGAAAGGAGTAGTGCCCTCCCCTCCACCACAGTATAGTAGCTATTGAAAAGGGAACCTTCAAGTTGCCCTCGATTATGGACCGCCAACTAATATATATATATATAGTTATGGAAACTTGTTTCACTAATTGTTATGTTAGGCATGTTTTAACTATTTGCATATCCTTTTTTCATAAACACACACACAAAGCTTTTTGCATTTCATTTCCGCATGGATCTCATGATTAAGTAATAAGAAATAGATATGAAGTTCGTGTGAAAAGTTATAAGACAGGTGTCACAAAGAATTTATTTAAATTTCAAACAACAAAATTCAAAGAAATCCCTCTTAAGTCTCATGCACTTTCCCATTTTTATCTGCATTGCTGGAAGGAGTCTTCTGGGATGCTTCTCAGCTTGGTCATCATGGGTCTCTTGATGGTCTCTGCACCTTCAAAACAGGTCCTGTAGATTGATCCCTTTGAGCTTGGGGAAAAGAAAAAGTCATACAGAGCAAAATCAGGTGATATTCCTCTAAGCCAGGAACTGGTGGATACTCATCACACCCAGTACCATTACTTTTCAGACACACCCAATTCTTCTATGATGACCTTCCAGACACTGTCCTTTTTTATATCCATCTAGTTTTCAGACATTCAAACAGTCAGTCAACAATTGCCACATACCACTTGGTGTACCTGCTTGATGTTGTCCTCAGTCTTGTTTTTGTCCAGTTGGCTGGGGCTGGAGAATACACTGACTGCTTCTTTGCAGAGAAATAAGACCAACCCCTCAACGAGTTTCCTGATTATGACCCTAAACAATGTCATGGTGATGCTTCAGTAATGCTGGAGCTTTGGGGAATGTGGAATACACCTTTATTGCTATCACTGGCTTAGAGTAGTAGCATCTGATAGACTCCTATCAATGGGTCAAATAGAACTAAACTGTGTACTTATACGAAACTGAATTGCTTGAAATAGGACTGTTTTGACATTGAAACTGTGTACTTTGGCTAAACTGAATTGTTTGAAATAAAACTGTTTTTATATTTAACTCTGTATTGCCCAGTCAGTTGGGGCTGGATAATACACCAATTGCTTCTTTGCAGAGGGGTAAGCCTTCCCCCCCCCAGCAAGAGTCCTGGATATAACACTAAACAATCTGATTGTGAGGTTCCAGTAATACTGGAGCTTTGGGGAATCCAGAGTACCCCTTCATTGCCATCACTGCCAGGTGTACTCTGGCCTAGAGTGGTAGCACCTGGCAGAGTCCTATCTATGGGTCAAATAAAACTGTGTACTTAGGCTAAACTGAATTGTTTAAAATATAACTGTTTTAACTTTTAACTTTGTGTAAACAAAAAACTATCCTTATACTAAACAGAATTATTTGAAATTGAACTGTTTTGACATTTAACTGTGTGTAATCCAAAAACTATACTTATACTTAACTGAATTGTTTGAAATTTAATTTAGTGTTAAATGATGCGAAAAGGGTTGATACACCATAAAACAACCAATCAACCAGTCCTGCTCTTTGAAGGCCTTCCATTCCTGGAGTTATCTTTCACCTTCTCTCACTCCTATTTGAACTACTTTGTGCCATTCAAAAACACACGAGCATGCCATGTTGTTATGTCCATACACTTGTTGAAGCATTTCAAATTCTTGTGACAATTTTCTCCAACCAAACCAAAGCTTTGGGGTTTATTCACAGCTGTAAGTTTCCTGTTTGTTCCTCAGAACAGAACAACTCAAAAAAGAAAGTGATACAAACAAAAGCATGAAAAAGACTGCTATGTGTGCTAAAAGCTTAGATTACGGTTATATCCTTCTAAGATATCATATTAGATGATAACACAATCTGCTTATCCTACTATCACCCGTAGCTCACTCAGCACCTTCAGTCCTGTTACTTTTCTGACAGACATCATATATATATATATATATATATATATATATAATATGATTTTTGTCCTATGAAATGAACCTGACGACCTAAGTTAAAATTCTGGATTAGGCAGTTTGTATTTCACTTTCACACTAATGCCCTAGGTGTGGATAAATAGCAAGGTAGACTGGGTTCTTAAGATTTTATAAGGTAACCAGTGTAGGAGAAGGAAGAATTGTGAATTAAAGACATAAAGAGAATTATTCAGAAAACTGTTGCACACTTGAGCACCATTGTTTGTTATTTGCTCATCCAAAAAAATGTGGGAATGCGGAGTACCCTTTCATTGCCATTGCTCCCAGGTCCACTCTGGCCCGGTGTGGTAGCACCTGATAGACCCCTATCTATGGGTTAAGTAGAACTAAAAGGCATACTTATACGGAACTGAACTGTTTGACTAAACTGAATAGGTTGAAATAGAAATGTTTTTTGACAATTAAACCGTACTTACATTTAAACTGCATAATTATGCTAAACTTTGTTTGGAATGGAACTGTTTTTGACATTGAAACTCTACTTACACTAAATTGAATTGTTTAATATAGAACTGTTTTGATATTTAACTGTGTGTAAACAAAATCTGTACTTATACTAAACTGAATTAGCTGAATTAGAACTGTTTGAGTTAACTGAATAGCTTGAAATAGAAATGTTTTTGACAATTAAACTGCGTACTCATGCTCAACTGAATTGTTTGCTATAGAACTGATTATTTATATAAAAATGGATTTGGCGTTAAATAGCCTTTGTTTTTTGGGGGTTTTGTTTTTTTTCCAGATTTATCAGTGAATTCTTCAGGTTTTTGTTTGGTCTGCTCTAGTTTTTTGGGAGACAAGTTTTCTTGTCAGTCTTGGACGGTTTTTGGTGGAACAAAATCACCTGTTTAAGCAGTCTAGTAGTTCGCATCTCCAACTGAATCGTTAGGTACTTTAATGTCATGTGTGCTGGGAGAACATATATATATATATATATATATATATATATATATTGATTTGGTTTTATGGCACATCGACCATTGTTGGTCATTAATACCAAATCCATTTTTATATATATATTAACAGTTGTATTTGAAACAACTTAGTTTACCCTAAGTACACAGTTTAGTTCTATTTAATCCGTAGATAGGACCCTATCAGTCTGGACCTGGGATCGATTGCAGTGAAGGGGTACTCCCAATTCCCGAAAGTTCCCACATTCCTGAAGCTTCACCATCAGATTTTTTAGTTTCATATCCAGGATACTCATTTGGGGAGTCTTACCCCTCTGCAGAGATGTAGTTGGTGTATTCTGCAGCCCCAGCTGACTGAGCAAATATATCAACATCAAAAATCACATTTAAAACAATTTCTAAAATGCTTTGAAAACCAAATTTTAAAATACTGACATATAGATTGCAATTTGCAATGTCAGATTTTTATGATATATAGGGAACACAACTTTTCTGCTCCAGAGTAGTGAGAATTCTGTCATAGTAACTCTATCAACCATTGGTCTATGAATATTTTTAGAAAAACTTCCAAAGTATTGGGGGTGTCCTCGTGGTGTAATGGTTAAAGCGATAGACTGCGGAATCGTAGTAAGCGAGTTTGTACTCCAGTCGCGCTATTACGTTCACTTTCAGGCAAAATACCCTTGGGAAAAGTATGAACCCCCTTATCCTCCCAGCTATGGGTTAAATAGTACCACTACTGTTCTTCTAGGAGAATGGCTTGTGCATTAAATAACCTACAAAGGTTGATATGCCATAAAACAAAGAAACCAAACCAAACCATCCAAAGTATATAACTTTTTTAAAAATACATTAACTATCTGGCCTCACTTCTGAATAATGAGAAACATTATTTGTATTTATCTTTTCTGTATTTTGAAATAATGAGAAATTTATAAATGAATTATTTTTTTAAATCTTCCATTTTGTAAATTAACCATATTTATCAACCCCTCTGCTCAGGCAGGATATGACACAAGGTCAATTTTTAAGTGGAGTTTAGCAGGTTTGAATTCAGAGTTTTCTTCTAGACTAGTTGCGTCACCAAGGCTGAAGAACCTAGTCTGCCCTACTATTTACTCATAGCTGGAGGGAGAATAATTGGATTCATACTTTTCCCAAGGGTATTAGTGCTATGTGAAATGCAATCAGTCTCATCCAGGATTTGAACTCGTGTCACCATGTCTATTTCTTACGACGATAACCATTACACCATGGGCACCTCCATTTTGTAAATTAACATAGGCATTTTTCCAAGAATAGATACTGCATCCTAATGCTAGACGCATGTGTGAGAGAACAACTTGTTCATCTAAGTAGTTTCACATACTACTCACTTATTTTAGGTAAAAGTGTTGCTTCAAACATAAATAATCCAGTCATTTTTGACAGGACCTTTCTTAGTGATGATAATAATATTAATTTTAATAAAGCATAAATGAAAGTCATAAAAAGAAGAATGACACATAATTTGATTGTATTAATATAAATGTTATCTTAATGTTTCTAAAAACCTTAGCCATACTTAAGTCAAGGAAAATATTTCAGATGATATGGTGTGCTCTTTAAAAAGTTTTCTTTGCGAAAGTATCCAAGAAGGAGAGCTATCCTGTCGGCAAGGTCAGTAGAATATGCTGACTACACCTCTACAAAGGGGTAAGCCCCCCCCCACAAACAAAGCCACCTGTTGGCCATGAGTAGCAATCCATAATACTTCAGGATGAGCTCCCGGGGGCTGAGTAGTTCTTTACCCAGCAAACAAAGTGGCCAACTGACTAGCAACACTCCACTTTGACCCTTACTGAGCTAGACTGGATTGGGCCTCTCTGACTGCCCTGATCCAATCAACAGGTTGGTTCTGTCAAGCACTAACACTTGCAGGATTGTCCTGACCATAATCTTCAAATAGTACTTGTGGCAGACAAGAACCTAACCCTATTTTATCTTGCCCAGTTGGCTGGGGCAGTAGAATATACTGACTGGACCTCTGCAGAGGGGTAAGACCCCACCCCAATGAGAGTCCTAGATACGACACTAAACTATCTGATGATGGGGTTCCAATAATGTTAGAGCTTTGGGGAATGTGTAGCACCCCTTCATTGCCATTGCTCCCAGGTCCACTCTGGCCCAGAATGGTAGCACCTGATAGGGCCCTATCTATGGGGTATATAGAGCTAACTGTATACTTATGCCAAGCTGAATAGCTTGAAATAGAAATGTTTCAGACAATTATCTGAGTACTTATGCTACACTGAATTGTTTGAAATCGAACCGTTTTTTGACAATAAAACTGTACTTACACTAAACTGAATTGTTTAATATAGAACCCTTTCGACACTTAACTGTGTGTAAACAAAATCTGTATTTATACAAAACTGAATTAGCTGAATTTCAACCGTTTGACTAAACTGAATATCTTGAAATAGAAATGTTTTTGTCAATTAAACTGTGTATTCATGCTAAACAGAATTGTTTGAAATAGAACAATTTGCATAAAAATGGATTTGGCATTATATAACCTACAAAGGTTGATATGCCATAAAACCCAACCAACTAACCTATTTTATCTTAAAGGTGCTAGAAAGTCTGTTGATGAGTATAGCAATACTTGAAACTATGTTAACTGTTTGCTAATAAAAGATTAATATTAAACAGAATTATAAGTGTTAAATAGGAACACTTGAAACAATTTCAACATGTGCAAACTAATAATGAATATTTATATGGAATTATTAATGTTAGATAGCAATAACTATTCAAGTGCATGCAAACAAATGAGCTCTGTATAAAAGAATAATGATATCTACAATCTATTCACTTACAAAACATATATACGTATATATGGCATTAGATAACCCTCAAGAGTTGATTTGCCATAAAACACAACCAAGCCAAACCAAAGAAAGATGGCTACAAAATCCATCAACTACATCTCTGCAGATAGGTCAGGCTCTCCCCAATAAGCGTTCTGTATATGACACTAAACAATCTGATGGTGAGGCTCCAGTAATGCTGGAACTTTGGAGAATTTGGAGTACCCCTTAATTGCCATAGCTAGCCTGGAGTGGTAGCACTTGATAGGGTCCTATCTATGGGCTAAATAAAACTAAACTGTGTACTTATGTTTAACCAAATTGTTTAAAATAGAGAACTGTTAATACGTATAAAAATAGATTTGGCATTGAATAACCAAAGAAAGAGAGACCAGAGGATATTCTCCTGCAATTAAAGGTAGTCAAAAATATCCAAGAAATGTACGTCAAACCGGGCTCTCAAGTCTTGGTTAGCAACCAGTCTAGGAGAACCAAAACTCTGAATTCAAACCAGCTTTACTCCACTTAAAAATTGACCTTGTATCATTTCCTGCGTATACTATTTACCAACCCCTCCGCTCGGGCAGGATATGACACAAGGTCAATTTTTTAAGCGGAGTTTAACAGGTTTGAATTCAGAGTTTTCCTTCTCCTAGACTAGTTGCCTAACCAAGGCTGAAGAACCCAGTCTGTCCCACTATTCACCCATAGCTGGAGGGAGAATAATTGGATTCATACTTTTCCCAAGGGTATTAGTGCTATGTGAAATGCGATCAGTCTCGTCCAGGATTTGAACTCGTATCGCCGTATCCATTTCCTACGACAATAACGACTACACCACGGGCACCTCCTGCGTATGATGAAGGAGTTAGATAACTAAAAACTATCCATCAAATGGTATAAATGCTGTAAATTAGTGGGAGGATGATATCTGAACCATCAAAAAACTAACAGGGAAAGAAAAGAATTCAACAGTCAAATATCATGAATAAATCTGCAATTTCTGAATTTGTCTTTATTTTCCAAAATCCTGATATAATCATAAGTCTCGTCAAGATGTGCCAACAGCACAGATTCCTTTGGCTCTCTCTCACCATCCATCCTTACTGGCCATTGCACTTGGTAAAATCTATAGATGGCCTCCAATGTCAGCACAGAACTAAGGAATGTAAGTTTTTGCAGTTCAACCTGTACTGGTGTGTCCATGTGTAGGAGTCCATTGGAGAACATTGCTTATAAATTTGTCCTTACTTCTCTAACAGTGCCGGACATGTCTTGCTGATCACTCTTGGATAGTTTATTTGATGTGAGCTAAGTGGCTGTACAATTGCAGTTTTGTCAGTTGCTGCTCCCAGGATTTGTTCAAAACAGCACACAGAATCTTTGTGTGGTTTCCAATTAGAAATTTACGAAGCTCTTTGCTTCAATGTGGCTCAAGGCCAAATGAATTGGGCGCTTACTGAGATTTGAACTCACTCATGTAGGATTGCTAGTCTAGGTTGCTAACCATTACACCAATAGTGGTGCCTATTTAGCTTTTTTTTCAAGGATATCGTTTGAGTAGAAGTCATGTAATATTACAGTAGTACTGACACAGCTAAACAGACATAAAAAATCTGACAAATCTGTTTTATTTTGTGCCAAAGCTATATATTCTGTTTTCATAATCATAGAAACATTTAAGGAGCATAAAAGAACGATAGTTCCATATGTTTATCTACCTAAGGGAATTAATTCTTTATGAAGATCTATAATCTATGGATTTTCATGTTAATAATTTGTTTATCAAGATAAACAGGAAAATAAAAAGAAAATTAACCGAATGTACTTGCTTGTTAGTCAAATATTGAATACCTATAGTTTTTCACGATTCCTTTGATGTTTTCCGAATGTATTTATGTAATCCATTTAAAACTAAAAGCTTTTTACAGAGCATGAAATGTCTTGATTTTCCTCTAAAAAAGCTCAAAGCGCAACAAAAACTCTTCTTTCCTTCATATTTTTCTTTGATTGATTTAAGTTTTTGCTTTGACTTCAAAGGAAGATATAAATTCTTAGACTATACAATTGCAAGTTTCACTTAGGATCAAAGTTTAATTGGAACATCACCATCAATGAGATAAAAGTTACAAAATAAAAAAAATGATCTTTCCTTGAGGTTCTGAAAATGTTCAAAGACTAACAAAAAAAACAAAAATCAGTAAACATCTTTTGATCTTAACCTAGATTAAATGTGTTAGATTTTTTTATTTTTACTATTTAATATTTTTGCCTTTTCATAAGAACAAATAAAAAAAATCAGAAGATTACATCGCCAAGTTATATACCTGGAGCTGATTTGAAGTTTGTTAACAGTAACGAGAACCCCCCGCCCAGAGATTCTTCCCAGCTGTAACCATATCAGTACTACTGCATGGTTGCACCACTTGGGCTTTAACGAAACATTGGTGGGGTAAAAAAATAGATTGGAACGAATGAAGTATGCTGCATGCTGATGAAAACAAATTTTGAGAGGAGCACTCTCCAAAAATACAGCTGTACAGCCAATCATATCTCATTTCACAAACCTTCCAAATAAGACTAGCAAGACTCATATTGAGCACAGTTAGATAAGTCAGAATGAATTCATAATTGACATTCTTCTATGGACTCCTATACATGGACACACTAGTATTGACTAACCAGCTAAAACTTACATTTGTCAGCATTGATCGGACACTGGATGCCATCTATAGGATTTACCAAGAGTGATGGCTAATAGGGATAGATGACAAGAGAGTCAAAGTAAACTATGTCATTGAAACATCTTGACGATGATGATAGTTATCAAAATGATCCTGATACTATGAGAACTGATGACCTTAAATGATTTATTAGTGAACTGAATTGTGATGAAATGGTTAACAAGCTAGTCTCAAAAACCAATTAATACTGAGTAGTGATTTCAACCCCTACTTGGTGCTGTATAAGTAAATAAGCAAGCAAGCTGGCCGATCATAGTCGAGGTTGACCTGAAGGCTTCTTTTTTTGTAGTTACTACACAGAGGTGTAAGGGAGGGTGCTACTCCTTTCCCTGATATTTGTCGGGTGCCCTACATATAAAAATGCCTTGAGCCCTGTCAACATTCCCCTAAAAAGGGGTGTCTCAGCCGCCAGGCAATAAACCTAGCCCCTCTGGAAAGGGTCAGACTCTAGAGGAATGGCTCCCTGAGGTTCAAGGAGTGCTGGTCTTAGCCATAAGGCACAAATGCAAGCCTCCTGGGCACCCTCATCAGGCAGCTTCAACTGATTACCACAAAAGCCAATACACACCCGTCCTGATCTGTGTATCAGGGAACGCAGCAGGCCAAAGTGTGTTCCAGCCTTGTGGGCCAGGACTGCAAGTCAAGAAGACAATACAGACCCTCCACCTTTTCCTGGGTTGCTCCACTTACCCTTGATCCATACCTTATAATGTTGAGTGTGCCAAATCTAATCTCTTGATTGGGTTAACAAACAAGATTTTCAGATCAATTATGCCCTGTTGGTGGGGCTTAGACTTCTCCCACTGTGTAAGATACCCACAACAAAGGGACATCTTGGGTATGACACTAAGCTGTATCTGATGGTGAGGCTCCACTTCTGATGTACTCTTTTGTTGCTATTGCTCTCTAATACTAGAAGATTTCACTAAGAATTAATATTTGGTTTATTGGAGTTTTTTTTTTTTTTAAATTGCATATCAACCTTTGTGCATTATTCGATTCTAAAGCCATCTTTGTAGAAAAACAGCAGTGGTACTATTTAACTCATAGCTGAAGGGGATAAGGTGATTCATGCCTATCCCAAAGTTATTCTTCCAAAAGTGAACAAAATAGTCAAACAGGATGTACATTTTTTTTTTAAGTTGAGGAATTATATTATAAATTGAATCACTATGACCAGAAAATCCAGCAAAAACCTGTGCAGGACATACAAAACCAGTGGATGGCTGTTTCAACCTTATTAGGTCTCCTTAGCAGTGTATACAGTGATCTCCCCCACAAGAGATCGAACCACCAACCACAGAATGCAGAGCCAAAACTCTATCACTGAGCTACCAATGCACATTACATACAAGGGATACCAAATTAACTAGTCATGGTAATGGCATAGCCAATTAACCTGTTGTGTCTTGTAGGTTACATCTGTACTTTTACAGAGGACACGGTCACTTCTAGGGCTATGTGTTCCCATGAGTATTGGAGATATCTTGGAATTCATTCATAATGCTCGTTAGCTGTGAGTAAAATACTCATTTGCATAAAAAGCAATGAACTACAACTTGAGGTGAGATTATATAGACTTTGGGGGATTTCATTGCTCTCAAGTTGCTCAGTCTATTCTCTGAACAGTGATTGGTTGCTGGCCCTGTAAATTGGTATATTAGTGTGTGTATATACTGGCTTGCTTAAGATGTTACGGGCTCGGTATTGAGTTACCGCCAATTTTATTTTTTGCCTGCCAGCTGGATGCTAGCAGGGGCTGTTGAACCGGTAAGTGTTGTTCCTGTTGTTTATTCTGCATGTTAGAGTATTGACTTCTACAGAGATACACATCCGTGTAATCACAACCTCATGTAACTTAAAAGATACATCAAGTTAATTGGCTGCTCAATTACCTTGATGAGTTGGTTTGGCATCACCTGTGTATCATGTGGATCAGTAGCTCAGTGGTAGAGTTTTGGCTCTGCATTCTGTGCTCACTGGTTCAATCACTGCTGATGAGACCTAATAAGGTTGAAACAGTTGTCCAGTGGTTCCTTATGTCATGCCCAGGTGTTTGTTGGATTTTCTGGTCATGGTAATTCAACTTATAGTAGGACAGGTGTTCAAACTTATTTACTACAATGTTGTAGCCTGTAATACAAGCCACTATGCCAGGTGAACTTCTCTTTGATTATATTACCAGTAAATTGACACCATGTAACTGTGTGCAAGCAAATGGCTCTTATTAAATAGAAATAATTACTTGAAACCAAATAATTATTTGTATTAGAAAGGAATACTTGACATGTAAGTAAAGTTGGTAATCTTCGTTGAGGGTGACCTAAAGGCTCCTTTTTAAATAGCTACTACATGGAAGTGTAGGGGCGGGTGTTACTCCATCCCCTGGATTGCTCTACTTTTCTGTTGATTTGTACCTTATAATGCTGAATGTTAAGCAAGGTGGCATCAAGTACCATTTTTTGAGTCTTTGGTATGACTCGACCTGGGATTGAACCCCGGTCTTCCAGACCATTGGCAAACACTCTACTTATTAGGCCAATGACCCGACTTAAGAAACAACTACACAAAAAATGTAAATATAAATCTACACTGAATGTGAGTCCCTAACCTCCAGGCATGAAATAACATTAGACATTTTGACATGCCATTCAAATCAATCAATCCAAAATGAAAATAAATATAAAAAATCTTTGTTTATTATTGAACTTGCATTTTTTTAAATTCTTAAATTTTTCATTGAAAATTTAATTTATTTGGTTATAAACTTATGAAATCATTTTATGAACTGAAAAAATATAAAGCAATAAGAATCATATCAAATGTTTCAAAGTTCTTTGTACTATGAGCCTTTACAATACCTTAGAAATTTTCTTGAGGCATTGAAATGGTGCTCCACATTCACCAGATCCTTAGAATTGAAGTCTGTTCATCAGATGCCGTTTAGTGTCATTTCCAGGATAACTCCTCTGCCAGGGCTTACAATCAACATATTCTAAGCCCCACTGACAGAGCAATTTTCATTTTGGAGAAAATATGCCAACATATATTCAGATATGTTGTATAAAGCCACTTTTGCTATGAGCCCACAGGTGTAGAAGACATTCTAAAGAATGAACTCACTGTGAATGGCATGTGAGACAAACTTATTTAACCACCACTTTTTCCCTCTCTTTCTTTCTTCATCATCACATGCATGTGTATATTTCTTGCAGTTAAGATTAAACGCATTGATTTTTTAAAGACTGTATAGTGCTAATCTTAGAGGGAATATAGGATAAAAAGTCACTGAAAAAATTAAACCCTTTAAACCTTCTTGTCCTGGGTATGACATTAAACTGCATCTGATAGTGAAGCTCCAGCACTGGAGTGTATGGAGTACCTCTTCATTGCCATTACTCCCAGGTCCACTCTGATCTGGAGTTGTATTACCTTTCAGGTTCCCATATATTGCCTGGGCATGACACAAAACTGCATCTGATAGTGAGGCTCCAGCTCTGTGTTTGGAGTATCTCTTCATTGCCATTACTCCCAGGTCCACTCTGATTTGGAGTTGTATTACCTTTCAGGTTCCCATATATTGCCTGGGCATGACACAAAACTGCATCTGAGAGTGGGGCTCCAGTTCTGTGTTCAGAGTACCTCTTCATTGCCATTTCTCCCTGGTCCACTCTTATCTGGAATTGTAGTAACTGCTAGGGTCCCATCTATTGTTTAAAAAGATCTGTTGGCAGATTATTTGTATTTGAAAGGACTCTGTGCCCTAAAAAGTTTAGGAACTACATAAATGTAAAAGAAAGGAATCCCTATAGGGTTGTGGTGAATGTGCGAGACTGCAATATTGTAGTAAGCAAATTTGGAATCAAGTTGCATTTTCACATTTATTTTCAGACTCATATCTATGAGAAAGGCATGAACTCCCTTATCCCCACTAGCTATAGGTTAAATTGTACAGCTATTGTTCATCAACAAGGATAGCTGTGGCATTAAATAACCCACAGAAGTTGATATACCATTCAACAAAAAATCCGAAATGAAACAAATGTAAATATGAATGAACAATGAATGTAGTTTCCGAATCTTTATGCATAAAATAACCCTAGACAGGTTCTGCCCTGTTGGCTGGGGCTGTATAATATATCAACTGCATCTCCGCAGAGGAATAAGACTCCCCCAAACATATGACCTGGATATGGCACTAACTGCATCTGATGATGAGCCTCCAGTCTTGTAGCTTTGGGGACTATCGAGTACTCCTTCATTGTCATTACTCCCAGGTCTACCCTCACCTGGAGTGGTAGTACTACTGAGGGTCCCATCCATTATTCAAATAGAACAGTTTAGCTATTTCACTGAGTGCTAACAAATGATTGATGTTAAATTGTTTGTGTTACATAACAATACTTGGAAGCATGCAACTGTGTGCAAACTAATAAGTAATGTTGAAAAGAATTAGTAGTGTTGAATAGAAATACTTGAAACCCTTTAACTGTGTTCATAAATTGAATTATTGGTATTACACTGCAATACTTAGAACCATTTAAACTGTGTACATATGAATGAATAGTGTTGAGTAGAATTGCTTGTGTTAAATTGCAATACTTGTAATCAATTCACTGTATACAAATAAATTATTAATATTGAATAAAGTTATCGGTGTTAGACAGCAATACTTGCAACTATTTAACTGTGTGTAAACAATAACAATATTTAATTTTCTGCAAACAAATTAACTCTAACTTCTTTAAAAATGAAATTACCTACTAGAACATCGACACAAGTTAACGAAAGCATGGACAGCTATCAATAGGCTATCAATTATATGGAAATCAGACCTAACCGATAAAATGAAATGCAGTTTCTTCCAGGCAGCGGTCGCATCGATACTGCTATATGGATGCACTACATGGACTCTAACAAAACGGCTGGAGAAGAAGCTAGACGGCAATTACACAAGAATGCTGCGAGCAATATTGAACAAGTCCTGGTGGCAACACCCCACAAGACACCAACTGTACGGCCACCTGCCTCCTATCATGAAGACTATTCAAGTTAGATGAACCAGACATGCAGGACACTATTGGAGAAGCAGGGATGAATTCATAAGTGATGTACTCTTATGGACCCCCACACATGGCCAAGCAAAAGCAGGACAACCAGCATGCACATACATTCAGCAACTATGTGAGGATGCGGCATGTTGTCCAGAAGACCTGCCAAAGGCGATGAACCATAGGGAAAAGTGGCGAGAGAGGATCAGAGATATCCGTGCTACCAGCACGACATGATGATGATGATGATGATCAACTTAGAAATCATATCTATATCCATTTAACTGTGGGTAAACAAATGACTGATGTTATATCAAATTGTTTAAGTTTCATAGTAATACTTGAAAACATTTAACTGCATTTTAAAAAAATGATTTATATTGAATAGAATTATTAGTATTAGATAGAAATACTAGAAACTTTTAACTGTTTGCAAATGGATGAGCCCTGGCTTATTTAAAATCATTCTCTCAAAAATGTGTTTACAAATCATATATATTTAATATATAAGTATAAACAGAATTTGGCATTAAATTACCTACAAAGGTTGATATATCATAAAATACAACCAACCTAGATGAATTGATATGCTATTAAAATTATTCATTCATACCATAAAATCTGGAGGTTTGTTTTATTTAAAATTATCATTTTTATTCCTAATCCAACAAAAATAAAATACTTACATTTTTTTAATCCCCTATTTGAAACTTATATTCTCCATTTGTTATCATTTCATGGTCCTATCTCTTTTGAAAGATTTTCTTCTCTCTTAAGCATTATAATTGACAATTGATACTTGTTTATTTCTGAGATTTATTTCAAGGAATAAGTCATCCTTTAAAAATAACTTGAACCAGTTTTGGATAACATCGTCAAATATTATTACATTTCCTTCTACTGTGCAATTCCTACAAGCAGCTTCAGTAGTTTTGAGGTCCAGTTTAAATAATTCCTCAGAAGTGGCAAGATTCTCAAAACTTGTATCAAGCCTAAGTAACATCTGAAACAAAAAATACAACTGAATAGTATTGATAACGATATGAGTGAAGTCATAGATAGGCTTAAGATGTATACCTTAAATAATCTTTTCTGTTTTCTTATGAAATAGAATAATGAGTGTTAAATAGCAAAACTTGTAAGCACTTCACTGTCTGTAAACAAGGTTAGAATTGACTTGAATTATTAGTCTTAGATAGAAATGATTGAAACCATTTAACTGTGTTGAAACAATAGCAAAACTCGTGTGCAAATAAATTTGTTACAACTCATTCAAAAATGAAACTATGTATGTAAACAAATGACTGATGTTAAATTGTGATTGCTATATACCAAGACAACAAACCATTTAACTGTATGCAACAAAAAATCTCAGGCCCATTTAAAAATGTTTTCAACAAAATGTGTTTACAAATTGTATATTTTTGATATAAAAGAACAAAGAGGATTTGGCATTAAATAACCTAGCAACTAGCTATGGTTGATATGCCATTAAACCAAACCAAACTAATTCATCTGGTTGTGAGGTTTGAGTTCTGGGGGAATGTAAAGCACCTTTTCATTACCATTACTCCCAGGTCCACTCTGACTCTGTGTGGTAGTATATGTTAGGGTCCCATCTATGGGTCAAATAGTAATATTGTTATTTGCTATTCTTGAGACCATGTTACTGTCTATGAACAAAGGACTGTTAAATTGAATTACACAGTCAAACCAAATCTTTCGAGCCATTCGCAAAGGACTAATCACAAATTAGGATATTAAATTAAGCAAAAGAAAATTCTAAAAAACTTTCTATTAGTTGTTATTTCTGAAAATTTTCTTTTTAGAAAAATATGACTTTTTGCTACGACTAAGGAGACTTCGACAACAATAACCAAGGAAAATAATCCCTTCCTATGTGTGTTTAAACCAACAATTTCCAACGTGAGGTACAATATTTTGGTGGGGTTTGTTTAGAGACCAAGTTAATGACCATTTAAGCTTCCTTCACGTGAATTGCAGTAAAATTCTGAATATGTAATAATTAAATATTATAAGGAATTTTAGAAATATCAAAGTGGGGTATGGCCCAAAATTGGTCGGCAACCACTGGTTTAAAATGTGGAAAATTCATTAAAATTTGTTATCATAATAAAAGATGGTTTAGCTTTTTCCTGTCCAATACTGAACATATAAAAGTAAGTTAAGATGGTGACTGTAGTCGAGGGTTACCTGAAAGCTCCCTATTCAATAGCTACCACACCGAGGTTTAGGGGAGGGCACTACTCTTTTCCCTGAAACATATAATAAAAGTTTAATCAATAAATAAAGTGCAATAAGGGAGGATCAAGAACAAATGATAAGATATAACTCTGTTAGTGGGGCTAAGAATATGCTGACTGTAGCCCCACACCTCAGCAGAAGAGTCATAAAAAAAACCACACACTAGGAAAAAAGAGATGTCCCAGGTATGGCACTAAACTGCATCTGATGGTGAGGCACCAGTTTTGAAGCTCTGCTGAGTATGGAGCACTTGCTGATTGCCATTACTCTTAGGTCCACTCTATGGTTCAAATAGATCTTTCTAAAAACTATTTGTATTTGATAGGACCATACACAAAAACAAGCTTTTTAGAAACAACTACACAAAAAATGTAAATAAGAACATATGATGATCGAGATTCTCTAATCTCTAGGCATAAAATAACCCTAGATGAGTTGACATGCCATTAAAATCAATCAGTAATGATAAAATAGAAGTTATATAACACTATACTGTTAGTAATTAAGTAAATTGAGGACCATTGGCGTAATGGTTAGAGTGTTCACTAATAGTCCAAGAGACCAGGTCTCAATACCCTGTTGAGTCATACCAAAGACTCAAAAAAATGGTACTTGATACCTCCTAGCTTAACACTCAGTATTATAAAGTCAAGGGTAAGTGGAGCAATCTTGGGAAAGGAGTAGTGCCCTCCCTTATGCCTTGTAAAGTAGCTTTTGAAAAGAGAGCCTTCAAATTGCTCTTGACAACAATCAGCCAACTTAGTCACTTAATGTTAGAAAAGTTATAAAGAAGATTCATTTTTACTGACGATTTTAGCATATGATTTTTTTTTCTTTCCTTACTCATGTTTCCTTTCCTGAGAACTTTGACCTTTTCTCTTGAAGGAAGTATTTCACAAACTCTTTTTGACATGTCTCAATTGACAGCGCCACTACTCTTGCACTTTGGGACCGTTATTTAATAAAAGTTATGAATTTCTATTTCTCTTGTCGACCTTGGATAAGGGAAATCCAAAAAAAGTGAAATTGTATCTTAAGATGTATCAGTGGGTGGATTGATGTCCCTATGTTTAGTGAGTGCAAAATGTTGATGTTCAGTGGAAGAATTGAAATGACATTAGGATAGTCGTCAGAGAAAAATCATGGTCTGCAACACTTGGTGTTATGTACACATCTATATGGAAAGATATAAAATGAGAAAACAAATGAAGCAAATAAATATTTATTTGTTCCAGTATTCAATTGCAGCAGCCCTTTAAGCATTTAACTGTACTTTTAAAATTGATATCAGAAGACTGAGGTTTTTGTTCCTATCAAAACGTTTAAATTAACCATGAACTTTCCAACACTCCCTTGATCTGATTACTCTTCAAAAGGTGGAGACTTCGTTTTTAACATTTCTCTCTCTCAGGAAAAAAAAAAAAAGAAGAAAATCAATAAAACAATCATAATTTATTTTAAGTCAATGTAACATGATTAAATTGTTCATATACAGCTTTGTTCCACACCTGTAAAGAATGGAAAGAAAATAGCTTAAGCTTTTTATAATGTAGCATGATATTTTTTTTTTCTTATAGTGAATGAATAGGTGACCCAAAAATGTACTGTTCTTATAAAAAAAAAAAAAAAAACAAGATTTTTTTTCTTTTATTTTCAAGGCTATTTATTGCTTATTTTTGTCTTTTTTGATCTGTTATTTGCTACTTTGTTTCTATTAAACACATACAAACACGAATGTATTTATATATGTATTTCTATTCAAATCCGAAGCCTTTGTATCTATCTAACAAAACAACAATGAAAGATCCAATTCTTTCTTTCATCTCCTCTCATTTTCCCTGCCTTCTTCTCTTTTAGTTTCACTTGCTTTTTTATTCTAATTCAGATGAAAAATGGGAAAGAATATCTTTTAACCAGCAAACATGAGGCTAAGTCCAAGTTGAGTCATGGCAAAGAGAGACAAGCAACAGGGAACCAAGTTTACAAGTAATAAGTCACAGTTAGGAGAAAAAGAAGAAAAAGAAGGAGACTGGTTTGTTTTTTATAAGGGGTGGGGACTGGCTCCTTTATTTCCTTTCCTTTTCTTCTTTACACCTCAGTGATTCTTATTTTGTAAGCATTCATTGTATTACTTGTATAGAACACATTAGTTTGAACATTTCTTTACAGAATGACAAAATGCCCAGAAAATGGTTGTTCAAGTGTAAAAACGTGTTGAAACTGTTTTACATCTCATTCTGTGTGCCACTACGACTATTAATAACAATAAAAACAATTCACCCTTTCCAAATGAAAAGACCAAAATCTAGACAGTGAAGAGATAAGAAAATCTATCCAATAGTAGCTGTAGTCATTCCAGTAAAAGGAAACATAAATAAACTTTATATTAATCTCAGTAATTGCTGATAATGATAATCCAAAAAATCAATAATAGATTATTGGACAAAAACAAAAATAGTGAAAAAAACAGAACCCTTTTTGATTATTGCCACAAATATTAATGAAACTTCAATGGGTTAGATGCACATAGGAAATAATTATTTTCCTTGATTATTACTGTCAATTCCTTCAGTTGTTGTAAAAGAAAATTGTCAGAAATAGCAAAAAATAAGATATTTCTTTGAATTTTTTTTCCTTGATTTGATATCCCAATTTGTGACTAGTCCTTGGTTAATAACTTTTTTACTAAAGCAAAGGGAATTGTGACAACAATAATCAAGGAAGATAATCACTTCCTGTGGTTCAGTTTTTTTGTCCAGTACTGTAGCTTCAAATTTCTAAATTCAGACTCATATTAGTTGAATATACAGTGAGATATAAATTGGGTAGAAATAAAGATTTTCTTAAAGATGATTGTGCCAAAATATATAAGTTAATAAGAAAAAAATGGAAGATCTGTTAACAATACATAGACATGAAGTTTACAAAACGGAAAAGTATTACCAGACTGATTTTAATGGCATATCAACTTGTTTGGAGTTATTATATGCTTACAGGTTAAGAAATTGTGTTCATTTATATTTACATTTTCTTGTTGTTTTATATGTTTTCAAAACACAGTTATAGGATATCAAGTACTCCTATCTAATATAAATAATTTGCAAATAGATCTCTTTGACACAAATGGTTACTTCCACTCCAGATTAGAGTGGACTTGGGAGTAATGACAATGAAAGTGTACTCCACACACCCCAGATCTCCAAAACTGGAGCTTCATCACCAGATGCAGTAAGGTAAGCTTATATTCATATTCAAGAATACAGAGTAATATCACAATATTTTCACTCAAAGATAAAACAAGGTAAATTTACCGACAACTCTGAATATATTGTCATAATGCTTTGCATTCTTGCACATAGAACTATATCCAACTGATTTACACTATTTGTAGAAGTAATTTTCAATCATATATATGTAAAGAACATTCATTGAATTTTTAAACAAACAAGTTGAAATTCATTCATGAAACAAAAGAACATAGATTTTCACTCAAAAGGAAGAAGTCAAAAGGTATTCAAGTAAGTAATACTTCATTACTTCCTCTCGGTTAAGTAAATATAGACAATTCCATACTTACTGAAGAAATATTTAATTCTTCGTTCATATATACAATTTAGGTAGGTTTGAAATTAGATCAAAAAGTCCATTTATCTATGAATATAGTTTGCTAAGAAATTATATTTTTAATATTTTTGGAGGGAAAAGATTTTTAAAATCTTAAATTTTTTTTTTTTTAAATATAGACAATTCCATACTTACTGAAGAAATATTTTATTCTTCGCTCATATATACAATTTAGGTAGGTTTGAAATTAGGTAAAAAAGTTCATTTATCTATGAATATAATTTGCTAAGAAATTATATTTTTAATATTTTTGGAGGGAAAAGATTTAAAAATTATTTTGAGTCTTGATCCTTCAAATTTTTCACAGCAAGACAAATATTGTCTTTAGCTAAGTATCTCAAGATTTAAAAACTAGTGTAAATGCGTCGATCGGATAATAAATGGAAAAATACAGATACAAAAATTACAACTTCTCAAGCTCAATTTTTTGGTCCAAAAATTCACATCTTTTTTTTAGTATGGAAATCTGTTCAGACCTGACCGATAAAACGAAACGCAGTTTCTTCCAGCCAGCAGTCGTGTCGATACTGCTATATGGATGCACTACTTGGACGCTAACTATAGCAATCCCAGAAAAGGAGTAGCGCCCTCCCCTACACCTTGGTGTAGTAGCAATCGAAAAGGGAGCCTTTGGGTTACCCTCGACTAAAGTCACCAACTTTACTTTACTATTATTATTCATTGAGCAACATGTTACAAAAGATCTGGTTAAAAAAAAAAAGAAAAAAATCAAACTTGACCGATAAAATGAAATGCAGTTTCTTCCAGGCAGCAGTCGTACCGATACTGCTGTATGGATGCACTACTTGGACGCTAACTAAACGGCTGGAGAAGCTAGACGGCAATTACACAAGAATGTTGCGAGCAATACTGAACAAGTCCTGGCAGCAACACCCCACAAGGCACCAACTATACGGCTACCTGCCTCCCATCTCAAAAACTATCCAAGCTAGACGAACCAGACATGCCGGACACTGCTGGAGAAGCACGGACGAGCTCATAAGTGATGTACTCCTATGGGCCCCTGCATATGGCCAAGCAAAAGCAGGACGACCAGCTCAAACATACATACAGCAGCTATGTGAGGATACAGGATGTAGTCCTGAAGACCTGCCAGAGGCAATGAATGATAGGGAGAAGTGGCGAGAAAGGGTCAGGGATATCTGTGCTAGTGGCACGACATGATGATGATGTATATAAGCAAGTAAAGTTGAAAACTGTAGTTGACGGTGAACCAAAGGCTCCCTTTTCAATAGCTACTACACCGAGGTGTTTAGGAGGGCACTACTCGTTTCCCTGGATTAGTCCACTTTACCCTTTATCCCTACCTTATAATGCTGAGTGTCAAGCAAGGAGGCATCAAGTACCATTTTTTGAGTCTAACTATACATATATACAGATTATGCTTGCTTTCCCTGCCTAGTTGATATTTAAGTGGTATATCTTTTTATCTTCCATCTCAAAACTAACATTGAACAGTTGTTACTTTCAAAATTATTGCTTATACCATTTCATTTCTTCCTAGATTCTCTGGATCACTACAGATGACATAAGCTTTATGTTATAAGCAACATAGTATCCCTTTCTTGGTATGGAAAAGATTGATTGAATTGAATTTAAGTCTTACCCTGTGTATATCAGTCTTAAATACACTGAAATGATAAAGCCACTCAGTGCAGGTTATGAAGACATCTAAAAAAAAAAAAGGGAATTTGTTATTGAACACTTAGACAATTTTTTATTTATAGGTGATTTGATTGAATCACTGAGCCTAACAGAATTTGTACATTCGTTGGCACCAAACTATAAAAGTGTTACTCTTTTCTCTTAGTCAAAATGAAGTTTTCAGTGTAGTAAATTTCAGTGCCTGTTTTTCTCTGTTATTTCATCTTTAGAGCAGCAGTTAGTGTAATGGTTATCATTGAAGGAAATGGAATCAGCAGTTTGTGTTAAAATCCTGAACAATGTTTCACTTCACACGAATGTCTTAGAGTAAAGGCAGGAATCTATCTCTTCTCCTCCTCCCAGCTACAGGAAATTGGTAGGGAAGCTAGGAATTTTTTAACAAGGAGAAGGTAAACTCTGAATTCAAACCTGCTGTGTATCATTTAAAAATTTGCCATGTGTCACATCCTGCTTATTGAGGAGGGGTTGGGTAAATATATACTTCACTTATAGATGTAGCTTTCCAGTGTTCATTCAGTTTGATGGGTAGTTTTTCTCTTAGATTATGTTCTTTATTCACATTTCTATCTGATCAACACTGCATGGTTCTGGGAATGACATGAAACTGCATCTGGTGGTGAAGCTCCTGTTCTGGAGCTCTGGGAAATGCAAAGTACCCCTTCATTGCTATTACTCCCAACATCACTCTGACTGGAGTGGTCATATCTGTTAATGTACCATCTATGGGTCCCATAGATTTGTTTTGAAATTAGTAGTATTTTATAGAAACATAAAACCATAGCTGCATGCAAGCAAAGGATTATAGATAAATAAAACATTGAAAATCAAGCATTTTGAAACAAATCCTATTTTGGCGTTAGATAATCCATAGAGTTAATAGGCTATTCGGCAAATAAACTAACTTGTCAATCCACTGCAGGACTCCAATAAATGGTCTAAGTGAGTCACTAGATCCAACAGAATTTGGAGAAACTAGAGTATAAAAGTTTCATCCATATATATAGACCAAATTAAAGATTCTAATGAAGTAAATTTAAAGGCTAGTTCTTCTTGTCACATTACTTTATTCTTAAGAAGGTTTCTAGAGACAAAGAAAGATGAGATGAAGACAAGTTCACAGTAAAGAAAAAAGTCATACCTGTAGTCTTAGAAAAATACCATTCAGATTATTTGTGTGCTTCAGTTTTCTTCTCTCTCTGCCCCCCACCCTCTGCCAATCTCAAGTTCTGTGAAGGAAATAGCTTCTTGTTCCATAAATCATGGCTCATCCACAAGCTTTGAAATTTAAGGTCCTTACTTGTCTTCTGTTTGCTACTCATGGATTAATTGAAAATCCCCCAACTCTCCTGTGACTCTTTCTCACAACTGCCATGAAAGTTGACACTCAGTTGTGGATCAACAGGTTCAGTGAGGGGGTGATGAGGCAGTTCATAGGTTTACTGGGGGGGGGGGTAGTTGAGGTGGAAAGGCTGTCTCAAGGTTTATAGGGAGTAGGGAGTAAAAGGACTACTTAATAAGTTAAGATGTTAAAAATCACAGGGGAAAACAGTGACCCTATTGCTTGGCTCTCTTTCAGCTCATATTTCTCAGGTCCTAAAATTATGTTAAAAAAAGAAATGAGATCATTGGTCTGTATAAATCTAAGAATGATAATGACGCTTTGCAAAATTAGTGAAGATACATCTAAGCATGTCTTTTAGACTTTCATTTATCCTTTTATGCTTTGTAAGTTTTTGTGACACAATGGGTTAACTCCAAGAAGACAAGAAGTTTAAGAGAGCCTATCATCGTATTTAGATGAGAGGCAGAATTCAAGAAGGAACCAAACATAGATAGACCTTAAAAAAGATGGCATGGCGCCAGTCAGTTAAGCAGCATCTTTCAAGGATGAAATTGAGTTCACATGAAGAAGTTTTATGTGGACGATGAAAAGATTCATTGTATCCATAACTACAATGCATAGAAAGAAGAAAAACAAAAGGAAGGAAAGAAGAGTTGATCTGTGGATAAGAGAGGAAGGATCTTAATAAACATGGCTCAATATCACAAACCTTTCACAAAGGTTAATACAAAAGTAGTCACTTTGACCCTTGCTTAGAAGCTCAAGTCTTTTGTAAAATGTTTGAGTTAGATTTACAAGAAGAGATCAAAGTACGCAAACTGCTTTCCAAATTTGGTTCATTCGTTGTAGAGCTCAATTTTTAAATTAGTTTTATTCTAATGGAAATTTCTTCACTTTAATATATATATATATATAAATCAAGTTCATAATAAGCTCTATCAGATTATATACTTTAGTATATTTGTAAGCTTATTTTTTCCATTTTTGGATATACAATATTATGTTTCATGGTGATTTTTATTTCAATGTATGCATGTGCACGCACAACCACACAAACATATATTTACGTGTGTACATATATATAATTTTTGTGTGCATATGTAGATATAACTTAGCTTGTGTGTGTATATTTTTAGTCACACTGTATAATACATTTTGTGTTTATACATGTGTATGTATATATATATATATATATATATATATATATTTATATGAATTTTATGTGTGTATATGTGTATGTTGAAGATACGGGATGTTGTCCTGAAGACCTGCCTGGGGCGAGGAACGATATGGAGGAGTGGCGAGAGAGGGTCTGGGATATCCGTGCTACCAGCACGACATGATGATGATGATATGTGTATGTATATATATATATATACATATATATAATTTTGTGTGTTTATGCATGTGTGTATATAAGTACAAAAAATTATATATAGTTTTATGTAAATATTTGTTAGTGTATACACAAAAGAAATTGTTTTGTCATACACTTATAATTTTGCATGCATATACATATGTGTTTATATATATACACAAAACAAGTAGTTTTGTCACAGTATCAAACAATGAAAAGAAGCTTATGGAACCCATTTAGAAGTAATGATATTATGACATTATGATTTATGTATTTTCATGATTAAAGTTCCCATGTGTTCTTGGATCTTGTAAAATCTCTAGATTATTACTACTGTTAATTAAGATGATAAATCACTGGTCTTAATGGGCAAAGACTGTTTTCTGTTTGAGTGTCTATCAATTATCTTCTTTTGAACTGTTGTTCCCTTTAAATGCCTCTTACCTTTCACTTGCATTTTTTTTTATTATCTTTGCATTCAGTAACAGTATCAAGCACTTTTTAACTCTTCTGCTTTTGTATGAAGGAAATACTGCGCTAAAAGACACAGGAAATATAAAGTAGAGTCTGGTTTGTTGCCAACAGCTATAAACAATGCTGAAAGACTGTTAGAACAAACCGAAACATCTAATAGAAAAAAATATTATTTTGTTAATCATTTCTCATGTTATAGTTTATAGATCTGTTTTATGTTGACTATTTTCATTAGATGGATATATTCTGTAAGTGTCAGTTAAATAATGAATGTTAAAGTGTCTATTTAAGGAATGGCATTAACCCTACTACCCATTAGAAATCAACTATTTCAAAGATTTATGTTTTGAATAGACCAGCCTTTTGGTAGCAGTTTATTCTGAATTACTTGTCTTGTGAATCTAGGTTAATACTACTCTTCACTGTTTGCACCTTATGGTGACTGGATTTTGACAACTGGTAGCAGAGCTTCAGTTTGCAAAATGGCTACTAGCAACATTTTAGCTATACTGAGGCTTCAGCCAAACAAATTGGAGTCCTGACAAAAAGAGATGAAAATTTGGGAGATGGCCATTAATATATCAGAAGCTAAGAGAATCCTCTTACCTACCACAAGATTCTTGAGCTAAACTCGCAAACCCAGGGACACTTGGAGATGGATCCAAACAATTTACTTGACAATGTCATATTTCTTTCAGTATATTTATAGCAGTTTTACGTATTGGCAATAATTCCTGTATCTAGTCATTTAATGCAGTGGAAGGGTGCTCAAATAAGACCTGAAAATAAAAATGAAAATACCAAGTGTTGTTTGATTACGTTTTGACTTATTCCAAAAGGAAAAAATGTAAATGGCAAAATATTTTCTTAAAAAGAAGAATAATTTTGAATTTGTTTATCTCTCAAGAATTATCAATTAATTTGATGACCATCAGACTGTTTTGTGTCATATCCAGGACACTCATTAGGGGGCAGGGTCTTACCCCTCTGCAGAAGTGCAGTTGATATATTTTACTGCCCAAGCCTCCTGGGCAGCTATGTTGGAGGAAGAGAGATAATTCTTTGTGTAACAACAGCCTTCTAAAAGTAGGTGGACTGGTCACCTGGAAACACCTAATTAAAAAAAAAAGATGCTTTTAAACAGAGTATAAATAAGTGGGTTGTTAAAGCAAGACACAAAAAAGATAGATCTACAAAAATAAAAGAATTTAAGATCCAAGGAAGTTTCCCTCTTATTCATGTATTGCTGAACTTTGTTAGTGTTTGTTCTGTTGCTTGTTCCACATTTTCTTTTGGACTCTTTACATGTGTGTCTATGTGTTTCCTGTATTTTCAAATTTCCGCTGCCTGCAGCCTTTCGAACTGTCAGAGTGAGTTCACTCTTTCTTTTTGAATAAAAATAAAAGGTTTCTTTCCTTCTTGTTCTTAAGCTTTATTTTCCTCTTCTCTGCATTATTGTCGCTGATCTTTATCATCATTGCTCTTAATTTTGACCACCTGGTTTTTAGTTAGAAAATCCAGCTGCTGCAATAGTTAGTGCCTGGTTTCAAAAGTCAGTTAGCAGTGTGACTTTGAAAGTTGGTTTAATGGCAAGAACCATTTTCATGAAAAACTTGTTGAAATCAAAAGTAGAATGAACTGAAATCCCTTGTCCATTTATTCAGAAGTTTATTGTGTTTAATTCACTGTGTATTTTTAAGCAAAGTCTGTATTGAAGAAATCTTTTAAGTGTAATTTGAAGTAGTAATTGCTGTTATCTTTTGTCATATATATATATATATATATATATAGTCATACACTCATATTGGAGATTTCAAATTGGTTACAGCATCCAAGGAGGAAATTAAACTTTGCTCACTTTTATGACAGATAATTAATACCATGCTAGAGTGAACTTTGCAACATGAAGATTCTATAATTGATTATTTGGATGATGTTCACTGTCAAGTGTGAACAATGACAAAAGTTTCTAAATAAGTTTCTTTTGGTACTATTTACCAACCCCTCCGCTCGGGCAGGATATGACACAAGGTCAATTTTTTAAGCGGAGTTTAACAGGTTTTGAATTCAGAGTTTTCCTTCTCCTAGACTAGTTGCCTCACCAAGGCTGAAGAACCTAGTCCGTCCTACTATTTACCCATAGTTGGAGGGAGAATAAGGGGGTTCATACCTTTCCCAAGGGTATTTGCCCGAAAGTGAACGTAATAGCGCGACTGGAGTACGAACTCGCGTACTACGATTCCGCAGTTCATCGCTTTAACCATTACACCACGAGGACACCCCTAAGTTTCTTTTGGTAATTAAGAATCTCTAGTTTATTAATTTACCAAGATTAGTCAAGGTTTGTACAAGTCCATATAAGCAGAGCACTCAGTAAACTAATAAGCTGCTAGTGTGCCAATCATGATATAATGATTGACAGTCCTTAGCTTAGTTTGATAAACAACCACAAGCCTGGATTGTTGGATAAACTTAAATCATCATCATCATATCGCGCTGGTAGCACAGATATCCCTGACCCTCTCTCGCCACTCCTCCCTATCGTTCATCGCCCTAGGTAGGTCTTCAGGACAACATCCCGTATCCTCACATAGCTGCTGAATGTATGTTCGTGCTGGTCGTCCTGCTTTTGCACGGCCATGTGTGGGGATCCATAAGAGTACATCTCTTATGAGTTCGTCCCTGCTTCTCCAGCAGTGTCCTGCATGTCTGGCTTGTCTAACTTGAATAGTTTTCGTGATAGGGGGCAGGTGGCCGTACAGTTGGTGTCTTGTGGGGTGTTGCCGCCAGGACTTGTTTAAGATTGCACATAGCATTCTTGTGTAATTGCCGTCTAGCTTCTTCTCCAGCCGTTTTGTTAGCGTCCATGTAGTGCAGCCATATAGCAGTATCGATGTGACCGCTGCCTGGAAGAAACTGCGTTTCAGAAGTTATCTCTGAGACAAACTTGCTGTCACTCTATGGCAAGGTTCTTAAGTCAGGAGTGTTTAGATGATGATCCAAAGAATTCAAATAGATTGTTCAGCTTTCAATACTTACTAACCCATCATAAAAACAAAGATTTAATATGATCTTTTTATTTAGCAGATATTCTTATATTTTTATATAAATTATATACCTAAGCTTAATCTTTGTAATAAACCAAATTAGTTCTAATACTGAACTCAGTTGGTCTTCATTTTTACCAGTTTGATCCCAGATATAAAAACATAATTATCAGAAAGCAATACTAAAAAGTTCAAAGTCCACACGTTCAAATACTTGGAGTATTTGGATCCTGTAGCTACAAAAATATTTTAGCGGTCATTCATATTGGTACAAACAAAACTGTACTGAAAATCACACTGTTCTTTTAGTAATTCACAAAGTAACATCCCATCATGTGATGCCTTGTATAAAAATGTTTTTCTCAAAGCACTCATGCAGATTGGGAAAGGCCACAAAGTGAAACCAACTCTAGCCTTTCTGTCAATCTTATAGAGTACCTCGTTCACTTTAGTACTTTTTTCTCCTTTCCTAGAAAACCACAGCATCTCTCAAAAGATGTCCATACCTATCTGGTTATTTTTGTAATGATAGGTGATTATCAAAATAATGAAATTTAATGATCATGGGATTGTTCTGTCTCATTATTTAAATAATTCATTATGAAAATTAACAACCATTAAAAATAATGAAATCACCAAACACTTGGAATGCCCTGTCAGTGGGACTTAAAATAGACTATATCCACTGCAGAGGGGTAAGAACTTCCATAAAAGTTTGGTCCTGGGTATGACAATAAGCTGCATTAGATGGTGAGGCTCCAGTTTTGGTGCTCTGGCTACAGTGGAATGCCTCTTCATTGCCATTCCTTCCAGGTCCACTATGACCCCGAGTGGTAATAGATCTGTTTTAAAATTATTAGTATTATGAATAATTCATACCATATAAATGTAAATTGTATTAAGAATAGTTATTTGAAGTTATAATCGTTTCTTAATTATTATCAATAATTACTTAATACAATGTGCCAAGAGATTATTAGTTTTAAATAAAGATAATTACTTGAACTGTATAATTGTATTTGAATTATTAATATTTGATAGGAATATTTGAAACCATTCAACTGTATTCAAATTATTTGTATAAAATAGGATATCATATAACTATGTACAAAACATCTCAGACTACACAAAAATGTAAAGAAAATTTATACGTATACTTAGCTGAACTAGAACTGTTTGAATAAACTGAACAGCTTCAGATAGAAATGTCTTTGACAATTAAACTGTGAACTCGTGCTAAACTGAATTGTTTTAAATAGAACTGACTATTGCATAAAAATATGTACAATGAATGCAATTCCCTAACCTTTAAGCTTAAGATAACCATAGACTAGTTGAAACACCATTAAAATCAATCAATGATAAACACCTGAAGATTTTTCCTTGACTCTTGTAATAACAATTAAGAGTTTTCATGAAAAGAAGTCAAAGAGCAGATCAACCAAAATATTCTAAGTTAATTACCAAATTGAGAAAAAAATCAGAGATAAAGATTTTTAGTGATTTTTAAAATTTGCTTTTAAAGTAGAATATTTTATTTCTTTTATTTTTTACATGAAGATTTGTCAATTATTATCATTCATTTTGTCCAGAATTTTCTTTCATCTTTCTTATTCCAGTTACTTTTTATCAACAGCTCTCTTCGATCGTTATTTCCCTGACACCAAGGAACAGCACATATCGTAGATAAAGTAAAGAAGCCTATCATGAGACTCAAACTCTTATCGCCTTTCACCTCAAGAGAGCCTGGTTATTCAGACCAGCTGTATTTCCTGCTGTGTTACAAGAGCAGTAGGTATCACAGAAGTCTAAATCACATCTATTAACTTAGCCGTAGCATTATCTCTGATCTTTACAATATCCTGTGTAATTGTTACACACAGTGTAAATAGCATTTTCTATTATCACTGACTATCCTCTCTTCTTTGCAGAAAATAACCCCAGATGGATTGAGATCCCATTAAAACCTATCAACTTTTTACTATCTTCTCTAATTCATACTGTTTTTTACAATAGCATGTATGATGTTCGTTTCACTTAGTACAATAATTACCTTTGAAAAAGCATAAACTCACTGTTCTTATTCCTGCTATGAATAAATCATAGAGTAGACTTGGTTCTGTAGCCTTCATAAGGCAACCAGTGTAGGAGAAGGAAAACTCTGATTTTAAACAACATTTACTTTGCTTGAAAATTTATCATAAACAAACAATTATAGACAAAAGTGCAATTAGATAAAAATGCAATCGAAAAAAATGAGTTATGATGATAATCGCACATTTACAAAGAATTATCAAATAGGTATAGATATTTGAAACCGAATAAATGTGGATAAGTAATTAATATTTGATAGGAGTACTTGAAATCATACAACTCTGTGCAAATTGTTTGAATTAGATAGGAATACTTGATACCATATAAGTGTGTGGAAATTATAGACAAAAGTACAATTAAATAAAAATGCAATGAAAAATATAAAGTTATGATGATAATGTAATATTTACAAATGAATCAAGTTTTAGCGTTAAATAAACCCTAAGGAGTTGATGTGGTATTAAACAAAAAAAGCATCAATTTATATGATTCGATCACTGGCTCATTGTTCTAGTGGGTAGAGTGTTCACCAGTGGTCTGGGAGACCTCGGTTCAATCCCAGGTCACGTCATACCTAAGACTTTAAAAATGGTACTTGATACCTACTTGCTTAACACTCACCAATATAAGTAAAATAGGCAGACTAGGCACTGAAGCCTTGGTACGGCAACTATTCTGAGAGAAGGAAAATTTTTAATGCAAACCAACTGTATTTCACTTAAAAATTGACCTTGTGTCACTTTCTGTTTATGGCAGAAGAGTTGGGTAGATATATATTCTGTTTTTCACTGCTTTAAAGATAAAGACCCATGTCTGTTAGGATAAAATCCTTAGAAATTAAAACGATAAAAGAAAATGCGAGTCAGAATAATAATAATAGTATGTAGAAGTTTGGGAAAAATGTGACACAATTGTCATAACTTTTATACCTACATTTGTTTCCAATAGATTTATCACACAAACTCAAGATTTTCTTTGTTAAAATTAAGTATCGTTCCTGACATCACTTTTTCTCCTGTATTGATCAAAATAATTGGAAGATGATTTATTATTTATATCAATTTTTTTATAATAAAATTTGCCATTTGCCATTTGCCAAAGTTTTCATTGTACCCTGAGGTTATTAACAAAGCATTGCTTGGTTGTACCACATTGCCATAAGTATAAGACTCTCTGTTAGATTCAAACTCATAAGTAGTATTTTTATTTCTTAGTTGCCTAACCATTGCCCAAAGAGCAAAATCAGTTGCTAATAATTGGATGTGGACATTTCCCAAAGGAGTGGAGAATCCTTGTAGTCAAGTGGCTAATCTGCTGAACAGTGGCAATCAAGTAAGTGTGTTCAAACTCCAGTTGTGCTATTTCATTAACTTGAGAAAAGTAAGGGCCACCTTTTCCCTCCACTATTTGTTAAATAGTACCTCTACTGTCCAAAAATGGAAGATTTGGCATGAAATAAGCCCCACAAAGATCAATATGCCATCTAACAAAGAAATCAAACCAAATCACATTTCCCATTACCTATTGGTCATTAGAGTGACATGCCAAGTCATTCCTCTTTAAGAGAACTTTCAAGGATGCAGAGGAGGGGGTATTTTGACCGAACTTGTCTCTTTTTTAAGTAACCTGAGGCAAGTTGTATGAGGTTACATAATATGAGTAGCAAGTAACAATTGCTAACATGACTTAGCATATGCCCATGATGAATTTTTTTTTTTTGGAGCATGGGTATGCCACCTGTAGCCCACAAGTCATATGTGGCTTATCCGTTTGGCCCTTCATCCATCTTTTACAATTTTCTCTTCCTTTTGGTGTTGACTATGTAGAAATATGATTACTACTGCAAATAGAACTCAGTAATCTTCAATGTTCTGAAGATAAGAAATCTAAGTTTTTTGCTTGTCCCATACCCAGTTTTTAAAAGAACAATGTACTTCTATCTGAATGATTCCCAAACCTTATCACTGGCCCCCAGCATATAGTGAGGCACTACACATAACCGTGAATAGTTGTTCTTGAAAATAAAGTATGCCTCAAGTATGCTGTGTCCATTAACTCCACTACCCATAAGAAATCAACTATTTCAAAGATTTGGTAGCCCATTTGGCTGGGTGGGCTGTAGAATACACCGACTGCAACTCTGCCGAGGGGTAAGACCCCCTCAACAAGTGTCCTGGATATGACACTAAACAATCTGATGGTGAGGTTCTAGTAATGCTCGAGCTTCGGGGAATGTGGAATACTCCTTCATTGCCATCACTCCTAGGTCCACTCTGCCCTGGAGTTGTAGAACCTGATAGGGTCCTATCTATGGGTTAAATATAACTATTTGAAAGTTAAACTAAGAAAAAACAAATGACTAATGCTAAATACAATTATTAGAAATAGAACTGCTTGACCATTTAACTGTGTGTATCTACAAAATGTGTTTACAAATCCTATATTTGATATATATATGAAAAAAACAGGATTTGACATTTAGTGGTTGATATACCATAAAACCAAACCAACATTTTTTTGGCTGTTGCATATGATATCAGATGTCTTATTAATGAAGTAAGATTGTTATCTGGTGAATTTTGCTGGGGTTTTTCTTCTGCCCTTTTAAGACTAGAGTTGTAGGCCCTCTTGAGTAAAGCTTTGTGGCCTTTGGGCTGAAAATATTGGAGATGTAAGTCTCTGTCTTCTTAGCACTTGACCTACAGCAAAGCGGAGAAATGGATTTAAGCATTTACCCTCAGAAGTAGTGTTGATATTTTCAAAAAATACTATGCCAAAAAAGAATTTTGTTAACTCTCCTATAACACTGTGATATTTATGGATAATTCTAAAGAAAAATGAGTTTTTTTTGTATCTTCTCTGTTAAAACATTCAAGTTATCTCCCCTGATACTCTCGAGAAGAGAAAGTGTTTTGCTAAGACCGGGAGTAAACAAAAGACCATATTGGTTTATGTGAGAGTGTATGAAGGACAGGTGTAAAAAGGCGTCACCGTATGCAAAGTGTGATGGTCTGAGTTCTTTGTTTTTGACATTCTCATTCAACAATATTTCTTTATCTTCACACTTATGAAATAGTAATAATTATAATTTACATTATCAATTATGGAAAACTAAATTCCATTTCTTTTAGATAGCCCTTGGCAATGATCATCTTCCTCCCAAGTTGTCATATTGATGGCCCAAGTCTTTTCTTTGTCAGAGGATTGCTTGCTATTTCATCATGAGGAACAAACTTCTCTTGCTGGGAATAACAAATAACCAGTCTGTTTTATGGTTACACATATCTTATTTCCTTTTAACTCTGATGTCTTCTCTTTTCTTATATATGATCCATGTGCATTGGAAAGTCAGTTCCACTGATGGAAAAATATGCACATCTATTTTCATAGTTGTGTGCTTGTCAATGTCTTGGAACCAATTTGAAGTTGAAATTTAACTTCTTGGATTTTAGTCATCTGACTTAACAATTTACCAATGACAGCCAAGCTTTCAACTTACTCTCAGGTCAGTATCTGTCGATTAAGCCAAGTTGACTCCCGGTATCTTTTCAGTCATTTTAATAGTTAGATTTAATTTGAATACTATGTCACGTACCAATGATAGATCTCACCAATCAAAGAATAAAGAAGCAGCCCAGCTGATTGGTACTATAAAATACACCAACTACATCTCTACAGAAGGCAAAAACCTCCCCCACTGCACAAATCTCTTTGATGTGAGACTAAACAATCAGATGGTGAGACACCAGTCCTGGAGTTTTGAGGAATGTGGCGTACCTCTTCATTGGCATTACTTCCAGTTCCACTCTGATTTGGAATGGTAGGTCCTGTTAGGGTTCCATCTCCTGTTAAATAGAAACATTTAATCATTTTCTACATTTGCACTGTGTGCAAATAAAACTATTACAGTTAGATAGTGATACTTGAAAACATTTAAATGAGCTCTGATTTGTCTAAAATGTTACCTATAAACAATTTGTTTACAAATCATCTATATCTAATATATGTATAAACAGGATTTGGTATTAAATAACCAACAAGGGTTTATATGCCATAAAAAATGACCAAACAAGCAAAATACTAGTTAGTCTTTAATTTACACTATACCAAGTCACTTCCATTGCCCTTAAAATATTATAAAATGGATTTACTCAACATAAACACCCACATGACATTAAAAGTTAGAGGAAACATCCATTCTTTATTATTCCATGACTTCTTCAGATTATTGAACATGCTTTGTTGCAGGTTATATCAGATGTGATCCAAAAGTATGGTGATGAGAGCTTCACGTTTTTTTAAATTTAAAAATTTTATTTCAGATTTTAAATTTAATTTCAGAAGTGTGTGCAGATGAGCAAATTATGTTATAAAGTAATGATGACTTGGTGACTATATTTTTTTTTTTTACCTCTAAAGCCAGTCTTGATACTTATTAAACAGAATGCTTTTGATTAAACACAGGATTATGCAATCACAGAATCTTTCATACTCACCATATCTAGCTCCGTATGACTTGTTTGCTAAACTGAAAATTCATCTAAAGAGTTAATTTTCAGGATATGGAGAACATCAAAGATAAATGTGTTGAATATAAAAGTGACCATTTTGAAAATTATTAATGTTTTGAGGACATGGAGGACATTAAAGAAATATAATGGTGCAGCTTGACATCATATGCAAAGTGGAGTTTCAAAGGTGCTTCAACCAATGAAAAACTCTCTGGAAAAGTGTTTTGAAGAATATGGAGGACATTAAAAGAAACATGATGGTGTAGCTTGACACTCTATCTAAAGACGAGTTTCAAAGGTGCTTCAACCATTGGAAAACTCACTGGAATAAGTGTTTGGAAGAATATTAATATTTTCTCAATGTAAAGAACATAAAAAAATATGATGGGGTAGCATCACACCATATCAAAATTGGAGTTTCAGAGGTGCTTCCATCAATAGAGAACTCACAGGAATGTTTTGAAATATATTATTGTTTTGAGGACATGGAAGACTTAAAAAAATATGATGGTGCAGCTTGACTCCATATCAAAAGAGGTGTTTCAAAAATGGAAAACCTACTGGAATGTGTTGAATGTGAAAGTGATTATTTTGTAGAAAATCAATGTTTTATTTATTGTTAATGTTGGCTCGGGAAATATAGCTTCAGCTTTGATCCTTTTCGAAAACAGCTCATATTATATAATTAACATTTTTATCCACCATCTATTACTCTAAAAAAGTGATACTTCACTTTGCTTACAGATTATCAATCCAAAGAACTTCATAGAATTCATTGGTTGAAGCATCGTTGCAACAATATAAACATTCCTAAGAATGAGTTTAGTATCTAAAACAATTCTTTGAATCTTTATTTTTATTTTCATGGTTCTTTGATTAGTAGAAGGCAATCTATTTAGATTTAATGAAACAACTCAGAGATTGTTTCATACTGCTGATACCATGTAACCCAATATAAACAATCATATATTCCTTGAAGGGAAGTTACCCCCTTGCTTTGAAACATGCAATCAAAGGAAATTTTAAGAATACCATGTTGACTACCTAATGATTGGCATGGCTACCATCATAGGAAATGTAATCAACAATATAAGTTCAGATCTTGACTGAAGCTGTTTACAAGGATCATTAAATAAGTTTCCAGACTTTTTTCGTATGGGCACTTTTATTGATAGTACACACGTGAAAGTCTTGTCCCCTTCTAAGTAATCTCCTCTGGCTACATTGCACTTGTACCATTCCAACAACTTCTGGAAGGCCCCATGGAAGTCTACTAGTGTTAGCATGTCAATGACCTTCATCACAGCCTCTTTCATCTCCTCAATTGTCTCAGAACGACAGCCTCTGAGCTTAAGGAATAACCAAGAGTCACTGGGAGCAAGGACTATAAGGAAGGCGACGAACTGTCTTGATGCCCATCTTGGTCAAATCGTCTGTGACAAGGATGGAGTTGTGAACTGGTGCATTGTCCTGGTGGAAATACCCCTGACCCTATTTGAAGAGTGCTGCCCTCTTCTAACGGAATCTCTTCCTGAACTCCCTTAAAGCCTCAACATAGTAACCCTAACCCTTTGGCCAATCAACTCTGGTCTATTGACTTCCTCCCACACCTCTCATCATCCCTTACAGACTCTGTGCCTTCGTTGAATCTCTTATGCCACTCAAAAACTGATGCTCAATTCATGCAAGATGGTCAAAAAAAGCAGTCTGAAGCATTCCATATGTTTTGGTGGCATTTTTTCCAAGTTTAAAACAGAATTTTACTGCATATCGTTCTTCTAAAGTGTCCTCATGACCAGATTGCATTTTTGAAATTCACCAGCTATGACAATCAGGCTTTAGTAGGGTGTATTCTAATTGCTGCTGTAGCTATTGATTTGAACCTGAAATCATAAAAATTGGTCTGTCATCTCATAAGATATATAGCAATAAGATACTGAATTTTTCAGAGTCTACGACAACTTTAAATGTCTATACAAAAAAAGTCTGGGAACTTATTGAATGCACAACGTAAATATCACTTTGTGCTACCCTTTGTAAAAGGCATAAGTCCATCTGTTTTCCTGCCAGATATAAGTAAATAGTAGCACAAAGTGTTTTTTACCTTGTTAGAGAATCAGTTTTTGGCTGGGTCTGTAGAATACACTGACTGTATCTCTGCAGAGGGGTGAGACCCCCCACTCCCACAATGAGTGTCCTGGTATGACATCAAACAATCTGATGGTGAGGCACCAGTAATGCAGGAGCTTTGGGGAATGTGGAGTACCCCTTTATTGCCATTGCTCCCAGATCCACTCTGGCTGGGAGTGGTAGCACCTGATAGGGTCCAGTCTATAGATCAAATAGGACTATTTAACAGTGGGCAAACAAATGACTTATACTAGTTTTATTTTTTTGGCACATAGTTAAATGGTTTCAAGTTGCTAGGAATCAAACTTAAAGAAAAAAGAATCGCAAATTATTCCCCTGCAAGTAAGAAAGGGACTTGCCTACTGTGGACTGTCCATTGTGAGATTTTTAGGGATCAGAAGAACAGACACATGTAAGAGATATAAAGAGAGACATCTTAGCCAACAGATGCATATCTCTGCTTGTGGTTAATAAATAAACCTAATTGTTTTGTTGTACACCCTTGAGTCTGTCACTTTTCAGTTTTATTTACATATCTTCTTTGTTCCTAAAAACTAATGCAAATAGTGCTATATAATGCTAACAATTAAATTTTGTATTTGTCATTTGTTTACACTTAGCTAAAGATTTCTATTTGACCCCTAGATTGGACTCTAAAAGGTACTACCATTCCAGGTCAGAGAGGACCAGGAAGTAATGTTGGTTGGTTTTTATGGCATATCAACCTTTGAAGGTTATTTAATGCCAAATCCATTTTTATCCAAATAATCATTTCTTTTTCAAACAATTCAGTTTAGCATGAGTAAACAATTTGTCAGAAACATTTCTATTTCAAGCTATTCAGTTTATTCAAACAGTTCTAATTCAACCAATTCATTTTAGTATAAATATAGATTTTGTTTACATACTGTTAAATATCAAAACAGTTCAATATTAAACAATTCAGTTTAGCATAAGTATAGTTGGTTGTTTATGTTTTATGGCATATCAACCATTGTAGGTTATTTAATGCCAAATCCATTTTCATACAAATAATCTGTTCAACATGAGTACAATTTGTCAAAAACATATCTATTTCAAGCTATTCAGTTTAATCAAACAATTCAGTTTAGCATAAGTACAGTTTCAATGTCAAAAACAATTCTATATCAAACAATTAGCATAAGTATGCAGATTAGTTCTATTTAACCCATAGATAGGTCTCTATCAGGTGCTACCACTCTGAGCCAGAGTGGACCTGGGAGCAGTGTCAATGAAGGGGTGCTCCATATTCCCCAAAGTTACAGCATCACTGAAACACCATCAGATTGTTTAGTGTCATGTCCAGGACACTTGTTAATAGCGGGGTTGGGTGGGGTTGTTACCCTCTTGCAGAAGTGCAGTCAGTGTATTCTACAGCCCCAGCTGACTGGGCAAAGGAAATAATGGTAATGAAGGGCTACTCTACATCCCCCAAAGCTCCTTACTGAAGCCTCACTATCAGACAATTTAGCGATATCTCCAGGACCCTTAGTGGAATAGTGTTAGCCCTCTGCAGAGATACACTTAGCATATTTTACAACCCCAGCCGATAGGGGTCTTTTGTAATCTTCTTTAGTTTTATACTTGATAGTTTTATGTTTTTGATGCCTTTTTTTTTGTATCCAGGATTTGTACTAAGATTGCCAAGTCCATTTCACCATTTATATATTCTGGTTTGTGTAAGTCAGTATATAGCCATAGTAACGCTTCATATCAGAAATCAGACAAAACTATTCCCAAAAATCTTGTAGAATTTACCCAAAAGGAATATATTTCCAATTACAATGTTATTATTCCTTCAACTCAAAACAAGTGTGACACAAGTCTACAAGTATCGAGCAACTTATCAGATTCAAACTCAGTAACAATAACCTGTATGAAGAAACTCATGTAGTCATTTATTAAACATAAAGTTATTAATTTTTTTTTTCGAATTAGCACTCACAACAAAAGTGATGTCTGAATTGTGTGGGTTGCTTTTACAAAAGAATATAGAGCAATACTATAAGCTCTTCTTTCCCATGTAGTTTCACATATTCTTATCTAATATAATATTCATATTCATATTTACCAACCCCTCCGCTTAGGCAGGATATGACACAAGGTCAATTTTTAAGTGAAGTTTAACAGGTTTGAATTCAGAGTTTTCCTTCTCTTAGACTAGTTGCCTTACCAAGGCTGAAGAACCTATGTTATATTTTGGCCTTCGACCCGGCCCAAAAATACTATTCCAAGGTAATACACCGGAAGGAAGTGACACATTCCAACGGCCAGTAATCGAAAGAGATCGCATGTGCAGATTAAGGCTTATGATATGGGACAAGGTGAAGGTCCCATTGTGCCATTACAGTCATGCACCGGAAGAGAGTAACCTCTGAACTGCATGACAGTTATTTCCGCTTGATGACGATTAAACATTCGATTTCAAAGATCCAGTAGGCGGTCGTGTGGGTGTTGAGTTATTATTTAACTCAGTTGAGTTTGGGTCCCAGAGCAGTTGCCAGCAGACATCCAGAGAGTTAAAGACCAGATGTGGTAGGGAAGGCCACACCCGACCGAGGGGGCTCTCAGAAACCCCGATGCAGTTGCCAGCAGACTTCCAGACAGTAGAGACCAGATGTGGTAGGGAAGGCCACACCCGACCGAGGGGGCCCTCGGAAAAGCCCCGATGGAGTGGACCCCAAGACCTCTGGTTGAGCCTCTAAGAGAACAAGAAAGACACGTGATGGACATAACAATGGGGTCAAAATATGAAGTGTATGTTCGGTCTCCAGTATCCTCTCACATGCAACCCTTGAACAACCCTTTCGAACCCTTGCAATAAAGTGAGAGGTAAATATAATTGTAAAGAAGTCTTCATGCGTCCTTTATTCCTCTGTCTTTGATATTGTGTCGTTGTGATGCTGAATGAATCAGAAGATGAGTATATAACACCTAGTCTGCCCTACTATTTACCCATAGCTGGAGGGAGAATAATTAGATTCATACCTTTCCCAAGGGTATTGGTGCTATGTGAAATGCAATCAGTCTCGTCCAGGATTTGAACTTGTGTCGCCATGTCCATTTCCTACGATGATAACCATTACACCACAGGTACCTCCAATATGAATAATATTTAAACAGATCTATCAGACCCATAGATGAGACCCTAATGAGTACTACCACTTGAGAGTGAACCTTGTTATTATAGCATTGAAGGAGAACTTTACTCTTCCTAGATCTCTCAAACTAGAGCTTCACTATCAGATGCAATTGTCATATCAAGAACATCCCTTTTTGGAAGTATCTTACTTTTCTGCAGTCAATACAATCAGTTTAATCTAAGCCCTGTTGACACAAACCTATCGGACAGAAGAAAATCTTATTAATCTGTCTTGTGACAAGAAATTAAAAAAAGAAATTTCCAAAATAGAATTAACTGAGCTTTGGATGTCAGTAAAAAGTGAATAGTTTCTCCTAAGTGTTGATGCTCAGCAAGTTCTAATTCCATTTGTGACAACTGAATTTTCAGTGTTAGTTGTAAAAAAAAAACAAAAAAACAAAAAAAACAAACTAACAAATGAAAGGGACTGCTTCCACTTTCAAGATTTGACAAACCACACAGTGAACAACTGACTCAACCACCCAACTGTTATCTATGATTATTTCAAAAGAAAGCAAATATGATAATTTTTTTTCGTAACTTGAATTATATGACAGGCCTGTCAACACAGTTTCAAACATGCTGACTGCATCCTCTGTAGAGAGGTAACATCCCCCTCACTGTAAAAAAAATTGGAGTATCTTGGATATGAAATTAATCTGTACCTTATAATGATGCTCCAGGGAGTTCTCCTTCATTAACATTACTCCCAGGTCCACTCTGATCTGTTAGGATCCCATCTATGGATCAAGCAGATTTGTTAGAAAATTATTGGTGTCAAATAGAAATACTTCATATCATATAAATATGTGCAACTTATTTGTTTTAAGATTAGTTACTTAAAGCTGTAATTATTTATTAAGGATTATCATTATTAGTCACTTGAAACCATATAACAGTGTGCAAACAAATGTTGCATATTGACCTCTGACCTGGCCAAACTGTCAAAATAGGAAATGTACCTGTGTAAATAACAGGTGCATCCAGTTGAGGAATATCAGGATATTATAACCTTAACCATGGACGGGTTTAATCAGTGCGATATTGTGACGCTCGTAGGAAGAAGAGTGGGCGTCAAATTATTATATAACCTGGGTGAAGACAGGAAGTCAGGCAGTTGGAGATCAGATGCGGTAGAGAAAACCTGCACCCAGTGAGGCTGGGCCCCCAGGCCCCTGGTTGAGCAGCTCAGGAGAACGGGAAAGAAACGCTAATGGCCATAAGAGTGGAGGTCAATATGTTGCAGTTCTGTTTGGTCTCCAACTCCCTCTCACACACAACCCTTTCAAATAAAGTGAAAGGTATATTTTTCTAAGAACTGTGTCGCTCGTCTGTATTATTCTGCATACAGATGTATATGTATTATGTGGCTATACAACACAAATCATTTTTATTAAATAGAAATAGTTACTTGAAACCTTGCAATTTTGTATAATTTATCAATATTAGACCGGATCACTTGATACCATATAAGTGTGTGGAAATTATTTGAATTAAGAATAGTTATTTCAAGATATAATTATTTACTCAGGATTATTTACTCCAAAACATATAACTGCTTTCAAATTATGAGTGTTAGGAATATTTGGAACCATATAAATGTGCTACCAAATGATTATTAAAAAGGAATAGTTACTTGAAACCATGTAATTGTGAATAAGTAATTAGTATTAGATGGGAAAACTTGAAACTCTGCAACTGTGTGCAAATTATTTGTATTTGATAGGAATACTTGAAACCATACAACTGAGTACAAATTATTTATATTAGATAAGAATACTTGAAACCATACAACTGTGTGTAAATTATTTGTATTTGATAGGAATACTTGAAACCATACAACTGAGTACAAATTATTTATTATAGATAAGAATACTTGAAACCGTGCAACTGTGTGCAAATTATTTGTATTAGATAAGAATACTTGATATATAACTGTGCAAACAAATGATTATCGACAAAAGTGCAATTAAATAAAAATGCAATGAAAAAATTAAGTTATGATGATAATCAAACATTTACAAATGAATCCAATTTTAGCATTAAATAAACTTTAAGGAGTTGATTTACCAAAAAAACCCATCAAATTTCAAATCCTGGACAAGGCTTTTTGCATTTCGCTTTGCACTGATATAATTGGGAAAGGCATGAATTTATCTGTTCTCTCCCTAAATATGTGTAAATAATACAGTAGGCTGGACTTTGTTGCCTTGGAATGGCAAACAGTCTATAAGGAAAACTCTGTATTCAAACCATCTAAACTCTGCTCATGGTGGAGAGGTTTAGGTATATACTTGTCCACTAATATTGTCGTAATTCAAAATTATTTGGTAAACAATGCACTACAATATGATTGGAATAACTACTAGTTTGTTAAAATCCCTGTTAATTCTTTATTTCATCCCTACTCTACATGAAAACTGCTTTTCAACAATATAGTAAGTAAAGTAGTAACCACAATCGATGGCGACCCAAAGGCTCCCTAATCATTAGCTACAACACCGAGGCATTGGGGAGGGCACCATTCCTATCCTTGGATTGCTCCACTTTACCCTTGACCCATACTTAATAATGTTGAGTGTTAAGCAAGTCAGCATCAAGTACCATTTTTTGAGTCTTTGTTATGACTCAACCTGGGATTGAACCCCAGTTTCCCAGGCCATTGGCAAACACTCTTACCATTACGCCAATTTATGTTTGTTAAAGTTTCATGTTATGAAGTGTCAAAAAATTTTGTATCCTGACCATTTCTATGAGAACAGAATTATTTCTTTTGTTTTTGTTGTTAGATTTTTCTGAGCATGTCATGAAGCTATTTACTGCAAATGGTAAGTCTGTGCGATTTGGAATTAACAGCATTTTTAGAAACAAGAAAGAATAGCTTTTCCAGAAGAATATCAATCAAGGACAAAACAGCTTTTATTTCTGTGGCTGTTTTTGCAGAGCATATATTTGTAAATGATCATCAGTTGTTTGATGAGGCAGGTGAAGGTGCACAAAGACGTACTGGAAGGAAAATAGAAGGTAAAATTCAGAGACGAAAAAATAGAGAAAATAGGCGGGTAAACACACACACACAAACACAAAAAAAATCTCAGAACCATGCAGCTAAATGAACACAGAGATTTATTGGACAGTGTTGTAATGGAGACAAGAAAGAAAAAATTGAAAATAGACTGAAGTGGTTTTTCTCAATTGAAAAATGAAAAAATCTCCAGAATTGACTTTTGGAGTTTAAAGGTTGGTAAGGGATTGTATATCTTGTAATCTATTATCACAAAACTTGAATAAGCCATCTGAGTCCAAACAATATTTTCCTAAAATTTGTTTCATTTGCTTAGCTTTTTTTGTTGTTTTTTTTAAAGTTTTTCAAGAAAAAAATGGTGGAATTTTTAACAATACACATTTCTCTTGATTTTATGCATTGATAAAAAGATTGGAATGTGCATGTCTGCACACACGCACACACACACACATGCACACGGGTGTAATGTTTCAGAAGAAACCGTTTTCATTTTTTATGAATTTATATATGAATTAGTGTATTGTGTGTATAAATATATGTACACATACATCCATATATAGAGAGACAAAAAGAAAGATTGACACACGCATACATGTGTATGAGTATGGAGTAAATACATATATATATATATATATATATTTAAGACCTTTGGTTATGTATATAGACATATAAATATATATATATTAGACATTAGGTCATAATCACATACCTATATAGAAAAATCATTAGATTATATATATAAGATCATGTGTGTACGTATATATATATATATATATATATATTAGACATTAGTTTTGTGTGTATATTTATATTATATATGATATGTATGACATGAGTTATGTGTGTGTATATATATTAAACATTAGTTTTTATGAATATATATATGTATTAGGCATTAGATTATATAAATATTTGTACATATTTTGGAATCATATATATATAAAAATACAAACACACACCCATATATATATATATAAGTAAGATATAAATATATGTGTGTGTATATATATATATATATAATCAGACATTATACTTTAGATTTTATGTCTGTGAATATAAGTAAGAATGTTTTCTTTTTATCAGAATCTGTTAAAATGAATATCTTCTCTCTGTCTGTCTCTCTCAATGTGTATATATATATATATATATATATACACACACACACACTGATTACATATTTGAATGTGAGTATAGAGTGAATACACACACATAGATATATAAACCATTAGTTATAAGTAAATATATGCATATATTACAGAGGTTGATACTCTCTGATTGTATGAATAGAAGTAAAAAAAAAATGTCTTCTTGTATTTATATGAATATCTATTCAAGTGAACCTGCTATATATGTGCAATGTGTACAAACATATATTTAGATGCATTTTTGGACATTTTCCTATTCGTAGCAATATATGTACATAAATATGGACATTAGTGTATGTAAGTGCAAAAGTTTGCTTTTATATCTTGGGTGTGTATGATTCATTCTCTCCCTCTCTGCTACCCTTCTAAAATTAAAATACTCATATCCACCAATGAGACATTTTTATTTTTATGATTGTGTTTTATTCTTTACCAGATGCTATTATCTCCTTGTGAAAATCAAGACAATTTGTCTATTTATTTTGGTGATAAAAGTGAATGCTTGCACAACTCTGAGAATTATGTATCGATATAAGTTTTAAGATATTTCATATTTGTTTAAATTATATGTACACACACACACACAGTCATACCTTGACTTAAGTCACTAATTGATTCCTTGAAGAGGTGCTGTTTGTTAAAACCGACACAAACGAAGAATTTTGCCCATTCAAATTGATTTAATTTTGATTAAATGGTTCCTGGCCTATACAATAATACAAATTAAAATAGTTTATAATAAGATAATTGTTTGAAACTAGATCCAACTGAAAAATTAGGATTAGCCCAAGTCAAGGTAAATCTTTGTGCATGTATGTGTATATGTATGTATGTAAACAAATCTGGTGAGACAAATTGGAGAATTTTCATGCTGCTTATTTTTTGATTGTTATCAACCAATTTTGACGTTAGGTCATTGTTAGGAGAAACGTTACAGAATAGTTGATATGTCACAATGGAAGCAGCAAAAAATGAGCTTGTAACATAGCATATCTATTCATTGAATGAAAATTATTTTTCGATACACACAAACACACACACATATATATATATATATATATTCATACTATAATGGATATCATCCTTGGAAATGAATACTGTGGCATGAATTAAAATCCTGGAAGAGGCTGTTTGCATTTTACATTGGGCTCATACTCTTGGGAAAGATATGAATCCATATATTCTCTCTCCAGCAATGGGTAAATAGTAGGGCAGACTGAACTCTTTAATCTTGGTATGGCAACTAGTCTCGGAGAAGGAAATCTCTAAATTTAAATCTGGTAAACTGCTTAAAAACTGACCTCGTGTCACATCCTGCTTGTGCAGAGGGGTTAGTAAATATATATATGTAAAGTGATGTTAGCGACAGTAGTCGAGGGCTACCCAGAGGCTCCCTTTTCAATAGTTTCTACACTGATGAGTCGGGGAGGGTGCTACTTTACCCTAGAAACATACCTTATAATGCTGAGTGTTAAGCAAGGAGGTATCAAGTACCATTTTTTGAGTCTTTGGTATGACTCAACTTGAAATTGAACCCTGGTAATTTAGTAAACATTCTACTTAGATGTAGCTTGAGGCCATATGAATGGGGTACTCAATGAAACTTGAACTCATTCATGAAAGTTCATGAGTCAAGTTTGGTAACCATGAAACCACACAAGGTGCCTATATATATATATATATATAACATATGTTAGAGGTTCCCATGGAGTAATGGTTATCGTCATAGGAAATAGACACGGTGACACAAGTTCAAATCCTGGACTAGACTGATTGCATTTCACATAGCGCTAATACTCTTGGGAAAGGTATGAATCCAATTATTCTCCCGCCAGCTATGGGTAAATAGTAGGGCAGACTAGGTTCTTCAGCCTTGGTAAGGCAACTAGTCTAGAAGGAAAACTCTGAATTCAACCCTGTTAAACTCCGCTTAAAAATTGACCTTGTGTCATATCCTGCCCGAGCGGAGGGGATGGTAAATATGTTTAACGTATGTTAGATTTATTAGATATTCCTTTGTAAAGATTAGTTGAGTGATATAAAAAATAGAGACATTTTAAATACACAGTGAAGAAAAACCCAACTCATGAGATTAGCGGTTAAAACTTCTGAACAAAATTTAATGTCATCTAGTATTCTTTCGTTTATTGATCATTTGCGATAAACAATGGCAGAATCAGGTTCTTTGCCGTTTTTTTGATTTATATTGTTTATGATTCGAATATTAATCTGTTTTGTGGGGGAGTCCCTGCAGCATATTGGCTAACGTGGGCTGTGATATTGTGGTAAACAAGTTTGAACTCAGTCACACTTGCATTTGCTTTCAGACCTGTTGATATTATTAAGATCTGTTATGTTATTTGGTTTTTAGGGTTTTAGGTTTAGATTTCTGACTTGGTTGGTTTTGTTGTATTTTGACCTTTTGACCCGGCCAAAAATGCCATTTCAAGGTGATGCACCGGAAGGAGGTGACACATTCTAATGGCAGTTATGAGAGGAAATCGCGTGGGTAGAAATTGGCTGATGAAATGGGACGAGCTAAGAAATTCCCATGGTACACTCATAGACTGATGCACTGGAAGAGAGTGACCTGTGAACTGCATGACAGTTATTTCCGCTTGATGACGATTAAACATTCGATTTCAAAGATCGCATGGGCGATCGAGTGGGTGTTGAACTGTTATATAACTCAGAAGTCAAGACAGTTCGAGTTGAGTTCGAGTGCCAGTCGGAGAAAGACGAGATGTGGTAGGGAAAGCTACGCCCGGCCGAAGAGGCCCTCAGGAACCCCGATGGAGTTTGGGGACCAGAGAAGTTGCTGATAAGATGCAGTAAAGGAAGCCATCACCCAGCAGAGTGGGCCTCTGGACCTCTGGTTGAGCATCAGGAGAACAAGAAAGACACAACGTGACAGCCATAAGAGTGAGGGTCAAAATATTGAAGTTTCTGTTTGGTCTCCAGCTCCCTCTCACACGCAAACCTTGAATAACCTTTTCGAACCCTTACAAATAAAGCGAGAGGTAAATATTTTTATAAAGAAGTCTTCCTGCGTCTGTTGTTCATTGTGTCGGTATGTATCCAGCATATATATGAATATTTCTGCATGAATCAGCAGATGACAATATAACAGTTTGCTTCTTATTCCCATCCTAATTCGTTGATGTCTTCTGTGTCTGTGAAGGCTGCAAAGGAATTCCTGAAGAAAGGAAGGAAAAAGGCCAAGATACCTTTTAGATTTTAACTTTATTTCTGGGTAAACACCTGTTCTGTAGGTGAGGAGATTCTTCCTGAATCCAAATGAAATAGTCGCATCTCCCAGACAAGGTGTTAAAATATCATCTCTGGTGGTTGATAAGTCCAAAGTCAGGTTTTTATATGGTGGGGTTTTGGTGGTGTCTCCTCGCTAGCAGCAGACATGGTGTCAGGCTACTAAACCTTATCAGCCAAGTGTTTGCTGGTAGTGGCCACATGAAAGAGGGTCCTTTCAGTGCTATGGTTGAGGCTGAAGTGAGGTTGAATTATTATTTTGCTCAGATACGTCCTTTCTCCAGGTATGCATCGTTCCAACTTCCAGTCAGGGGCCTCTGTGAACTTTTTTTTTCTATCCACTACAGACTAATACTCTTTGAAAAAGCATAAAATTCTTTATCCATTTGAGCTATGGCTGAAATAATACTACAGCTGTCCTTTTACAAGGATGGCTTCGGCATTTAAATGTCTACAAAGTTTGATATTCCATTAAACAAAGAAACCAAACCAACTTCACTTTAGCAGTTTTGACTTTTTATCAATATGTTAGGAAATTAATGTGCTTCCTCATTTTGAGTTCCTTCACTGTTCCTCAAGTAATGGATGTTTTCCTGTTCTTCACTTCCCAGCCAATGAATAGCCTCACCAATATAGTAACCACTGCTGACCACACAAGAAATGGTCATTTTCTGACCATTTCACATCATGGAATCTTAATGATGGTCTTCATTAAATGTTGCTGATAGCCTTATAATAAAATTTATGATTTGGTTGGAAGTTCCTTCTTTACGCTATAATTCTTAGATCCCATAACTTTGATTGAACTTGGATAGTCTGCTTTGAGATAATCCAATGATAAATTGGAAATTTGTTCAAATAAAATAGTTACTATGTTATATTTTCAACTATGTACTAATAATTCTCATTTTTTAAATTACAATTAAATGTAAATGAAGACAAATGCAAACCTTAACTGAAGATTTTTAAAATTGCTCAATAGTCAAATAGTTTGTTTTTTTTCTCTTCATTTTGGTTTATGATTGTTGTGACCTAACAAAAAGTTTACAGAATGAGAAATAACCGAAACGGAGGTGGGAAATGAAATGGAAATTTTTATAACATGAACAAAATACAATACCTGCCAGCAGCATGAAGAAGGTAACTACTGCTAGTGGTGACTGTTTAATATATTTCAACCGCATCACAATAGTGTCCAGTATATTTATGAGGAATGGGACATACCCATTAATGTTTATAGGTAGAGTATATAACAATAATAAAAATGAAAATTTTCTTAATCCTTTTGTTTTACACTCAAGTATAAACCCATCCACAATTATGACCCTGAATTACGATATTAAATTTTTCACTTGGTACAAGAGTAATTACAGTGAAATCATCAACTATAATAACATCAGCTAGTACTTTTTTTGATGACTTACTAAGAGTTGGTACTGAAAACAATTTGAGCAACCACTTTACTATGAGTAACCAGTGTTAGAATTCAGCTTTGTGTAAGATTATTTGCAAATAAATCTTAGGAAGGGTTTTTGGAAAGCATAAACATTGCTGATTTGATGCTATTCAGGTTCTGATCACTGTTATAATTTAGATACTAAATAAATATTCTGAACCTGAATTAGAGACCTAGAATCACTAATGGAAATATTGTGTTTTTAGTGAACCTCAGAGGAAAGAAACAATTAACTGCTTTTTGGTAAAATGTAAAAGACAAAATATCAATAAGAAAATGACAATTGAACAAATTTTGATGTTCGATAAAGAAAACTGAGAGAAGCTTAAAAGAAGAAAAAAACTGTACAAAGTAAGGAAGAAATGAAAAGGAGGGAAAGAAAGGCGGGGGGAAAAAAGAAATCAATGAAGAAAATAAGAAAATAAACACACAAGAATCTTAAACTTATTCTAATACCTTTGCTCTTTTCTTTATCAGACAACCTCTCGCTAGGAAAAAGTATCATAGTTGTGTGCCATAAAATTCATATTAGATAATTATTCATCAGATGGTATTACTTGAGACTTGATTTTTAGCAACTGCTAGATCTTCCAAAGTGATACAGATGGTGAGATAGTCATTGGTACAAAAGATGTAATTGATAAACCAAATTCAAATTTCAGCCAAGGCCATCTGGTTCTCTTGCCTTGGTCGGCCACAAGTCTATGAGAAGTACAACACTCAATTAAAAACTACAGGCATAAGATAATGGATCATTTTTGTTTTTGTTTTATTTTGTTCTTCTGTCAAGCCTTGTGGGTTATTTAATATCAGATCCTGTCTATATATATATATATATATAAAGTATATGATTTGTAAATGAATAGTCTGTAGGTAACATTTTTAAATGAGCCAGAGCTCATTTGTTTGCACACTATTAAATAGTTCCAATTATAGCTATATAACATTAACACTTTAATTTACTATCAGTCATTTGCTTGCCCACAGTTAAATGGTTGAACAGTTCTATTTGACCCCTAAATAGGACTGTATCAAGTACCCCCACTCAGGGTCTGAGTAGACCCGGGAGTAATAGCAATGAAGGGGTACTCACATTCCCCAAATTTCCAAGATTATTCGATCTCCCCATTAGATGGTTTAGTGTCATATCCAGGGTGGGGGTGGTCTTACTCCTCTGCTGAGATCTTGTTGGTCTATTCTACACTCTGAGCCAACTGAGCAGTTATTTTTTTCTAGAATCTCCTGAAACATCACCTAAACTTACTTTCTATCCATGTTAACCAATCTGGGGCTATTCTATGCCTAGAGGTTACGAAATCGGGTACATTGTACCTGTATATTTTCCATTTGTGTGTAGTTAAGGATTTTTTCACTGGCAGTTATATATCATATCATATCTTCCTATCTAATATAAATGAATTTCAAGCAGTGTTATTTGAAACATACATGGTACCCCAACAGGGACTAACACTTTGGGTCAGAGTGGATATGAGAGTAATGACATTGAACAGTTATGTGTTTGCCCAAACCCTCTGATACAAGAAGGTTGTGATACAAAGTCAGTGCTTTAATCGATGTTCATTGATTTTAAGAGCATGTCAATGTGTCTACAGTAATTTTATTCCAAGAGGTTAGGAATATCTTGGATAAGAGAGGAAAAAATATATTGCGTCATAACTAATTTGGAGACAAAATCATTCAAGACTGTTTCAAAGTAGATACGACCCATTTATATGATAATGATTTATTACTGAGACAAGAAACTCAAGAAAGAATGCATGTCCTGGAAGCTGATACAATAACAATTATAAAAAAACATTGATTTAATGTCTCTTGCTGAAAGGATGCACTTTTCCAAGTGACTGCCATTGTGTTTGTCTCAATTATAAATAATTATCATAAGAGTTCTACTGAGTGTGGAGTACCACTTCATTGTCATTACTCCAAGCTCCACTCTGACCCAGAGTGGTAGCAGCTGTTATGGTTCCATCTACATCAAATAGTTGTTTTAAAATTATTACTATTTGGAACAGCTTTGCACTGTTGTCATTGGCTTCTAATGCCAGGCGTCCATATTCTGTGAACAACTGTATGTACTGTAAATCATTTTCCTGTATATTTTGGGACAGGTTGTAAACCTGTACAGAGCTCACCATCATACTAAGAGCAAAGACTGTTGCACAATCACGAACAGTGGACTGGCTATCAAATGCCCCTTGAGTGTCCATCAAAATAACTGCTACTTCTCCATTTGAAATCTGAACAAGGAAGGGCTCACTCCAGAGTAAGATGCCGGTTGTGTCTCTTTCAGAACCACCTCGCCAAGGAAATCCTTCAAGTGGTGCATTCAGATCTTCAAGCCAACCTGAGGATCCCTTACGGACTTGGTAACGCAGAAAAAAAGTCAAGAAGAAAAGATTTTCCTTTTCTAAAGGCATCAGTTACAGAAATAACCACCACCTTTTTATCTTGAACATCTGGTCTTAGTAGTACTTTAGCCAGTGCATTTTCATCGAGGATAAATTCATGGTCCTCTTGGGCAACTACAATTTGAACAGGATACCCTTGTATCATGCCTACCTTCTTCCCCATATTTTGAATGGTATGAGCACTTAACAATTACTATTAGATAGGAATTCTTTAACTTGTGTGCAAACAAATTATTAATATTCAATTGCAGTTGTTACTGGGAACCATATAATTACCAAAGATAGACTGACCTCGGTATAAGGTAACCTAACAAGAGTTGCCATGCTCTCGAAATAACCAACCTGTTTAAACAGCAACAACACTTGATTAAAACCTAGTTTTAATAGTCATGATTAGTAGAATTAGTTATTTAAATCTGAATAGAGTTTTTTTTTTTTAAGGCTCCCCCACTGCACATAACATGTGAGTGTCCATGAGTTTAATTAAAGATGTGAACAACTTGAATGCTTACACAGGAGATGTGCTGATAGTTGTGAAATCTTGTGTAGGATCAGTTACAGCTTTTAGATGAGCTGATAACAGAAGAATGGGACACCATTTTCTCCAAACAGTATTCCTCAGGTTGTAAATTCATAGTTTTTCCTTCTCATAGATCAGTTACCTTATTGTTGTGGCCCTGGAAAGGGTCACTACTGAAAACACAAACACGGATATTAGATAACAGATTATATTACACAAGAAAGATAGTTACATAGAAAAGGGAAGAAGTCTTGTACTGCTCGGATAACATGATATTGATCTGCCTTCTGGCAGCGAAAACTCTAGTACTAATAATGGTGAGAAGAGTCCATTATGGTGATATGGGTAAGGCTCCCACAACACTTATGAAGATTAAAGAGCCCAGTTTACCCAATTATAGTAGGAAGAAGATTCACAAGAGCATTAGTGAAACACAAACAACCTCATCCAGAATTTGAAGTCAGGTTATTGTTTCTTTCTTTTTTTGTTTTTTAATGGTATATGAAATTTAATCCTTTACTTAATGTCAAAACCATCCTTTTAGAAGGACAGCAGTGGTACTATTTAACACAGAGATCTGATGTCTGTACCAAAGACAAGAGAACAAGAAAAGAACTCTCTCCCAGACAAGGTAAAAACTTTACTCTCAGTAAAATTGAATACGGTAGAAAGACTGCACCGGCTAAATACCTCAATTTTCTGTCTCTTTAATACAACAAAAATGACAATTTGTATAATATACGAGGTGCATACGATAAGTTTGCAGACATTTTTTGTATGGGCACTTTTATTGATAGTACACACGTGAAACTCTAGTCCCCTTTGATGTAATCTCCTCTGGCTGCAATACACTTGTTGTACCATTCCAACAACTTCTGGAAGGCCCCATGGAAGTCCTCTTGTGTGAGCGTGTCAATGACCTACGTCACAGCCTCTTTCGTCCCCTCAATTGTCTCATAACGACAGCCTCTGAGCTTAAGGAATAACCAAAAGTCACATGGAGCAAGGTCTGGACTGTAGGGAGGATGAGGAAATGTCTTGATGCCCATCTTGGTCAAATAGTCTGTGACAAGGATGGAGTTGTGGACTGGTGCATTGTCCTGGTGGAAATACCATTGACCTGATTTGAAGAGTGCTGGCCTCTTCCCTAGGAATCTCTTGCTGAACTCCCTTAAAACCTCCACAGAGTAACCCTAACCCTTTGGCCAATCAACTCTGGTCTATTGACTTCTTTACTCCTCCCACACCTCTCACATCCTTCATATACTCCCTGCCTTCGTTGAATCTCTGATGCCACTCAAAAACTGATGCTCAATTCATGCAAGATGGTCGAAAAGCAGTCTGAAGCATTCCATACGTTTCTATGGCATTTTTTTCCAAGTTTAAAACACAATTTTATTGCATATCATTCTTCTAAAGTGTCCTCATGTCCAGATTGCATTTTTTAGAAATCTCCAGCAGTGACAATCAGGCTTTAGTAGGTTGTATTCCAATTCCTGCTGTAGCTGTTCATTTGAACCTGAAATCATAAGAATTAGTCAGTCATCTCAGAAGATGTATAACAATAACATAGTGAATTTTCAAGAGTCTACGCCAATTTTAAACTTATCGTATGCGCCTCGTATATATATTATTTCAATAAATAGCTTTTAATTGTTAATGGAGATTTGTTTTTGTCTTTGACTTGACAATATCCAAGCAACTTGTTGCAACAAACCACCCCAGCCATCAGAAATTCTGGATAGATTGTTTCATCTCTCATCTGTGGATCTTACAAACACTATGTGGGCATATAAACCAACTAGTCATGATTGCATATAGTGGTCTTGGAACAAAGGCCACTATCAAGTACTGTGACCACACCATGGAGATTCCCTACTCAGTTTATTGAGTCCATTTCCTCCAACTATAATCATTACTTCTATAAATTTTAACAAGGTGTTAATTCATGGATGACATCCCATTTTTTATGATGCATTAGGTTATCCCAAAGAGGATAAACTAACATGGAATATTAGATAGGAAACAGAACAATTCAATTAATATGGTAAGACATTTAATTACACATGATAAAATAGGGAGCTCAGTCCCCTTCCTAGGCTATACAAGAGTCACAAGCATTCAAGCAACAAACAGAAAAGTCCATACAGTAAAAAGGGGAAAACCAATTACTCTTCTCAGGTCTGGAAAATGAAGGAGGGGGCCCCCATGCGCTCATATCTGCACTTCTTTAGTCCTGTTGGTGAAAAACGTGGATTCCCTGGTTCACCTTGTCACATGACCAAAAAGGACTCATGACATGGGAGAGTTCCTCAAAAACTGTGACAAGGGAGACCACTCCATTTAGTCTCCCAACACTTCAAAAGCATCTCTTAAGAAACAACAGAAATAATTTATGGCTTTCATTTTGAAGACAGAAAATGAGATGCAGGATTTGGAATTAGTCCACATTGTGTAAAAGCTAAAATCCTGAATTATGGAAATGTTGTGAGCAAATTCGAATTCCAGTCTCACCGTTACAGTCACATTCAGACTAATAACCTTGGATAAGGTATGAATCCCATCACCCAGTGAGCAATGGGTTAAATAGTATCACTGCTTAGATCATTTTATTGTCGTAAGAGGTTATTGCAAATTGAATTGTGTATATTAGTAGTACAAATTTTCAAAAACAAATGATTGCTTAGAAATGTCCAGTGTTCCTATCAGTAGGATAGATTAACCATCAGTTGTCATGTTAAACTCTCTTTAGTTCCTGGTATTTCAGTGATGATTTTAGTTTTTGGAAAAGACAGAATTTGCAGGAAGCAAAATCTGAACTGTAGCAGGTGTTGTGTCCAAGAGGTTGTAATATTTTACCAAAAAAAAAAAACAGCATTATACTTGGAAAATTGAGTTGCTTATTGTGAATGAAATGGCTATTCCATATGCAAGCATATTCAGTGGCACCTCACTTCCAGATTCTAGCACAGCACAACATATTTAGTTCAGTCAATGAGTAAAACTCATTACTGTCAAAATTCTTCAAACAATCATCATCATCATCATGTCGTGCCGCTAGCACAGATATCCCTGACCCTCTCTCGCCACTTCTCCCTATCACTCATCGCCTCTGGCAGGTCTTCAGGGCTACATCCCATATCCTCACATAGCTGCTGTATGTATGTTCGAGCTGGTCATCCTGCTTTTGCTTGGCCATATGCGGGGTTCCATAGGAGTACATCACTGCTTCTCCAGCAGTGTTCTGCATGTCTGGTTCATCTAGCTTGGATAGTTTTCATGATGAGAGGTAGGTGGCCGTATTGTTGGTGCCTTGTGGGGGTGTTGCTGCCAGGGGTCCATAGGAGTACATCACTACTTCTCCAGTTCATCTAGCTTGGATAGTTTTCGTGATGAGAAGCAGGTGGCCATATAGTTGGTGCCTTGTGAGAGTGTTGCTGCCAGGACTTGTTCAATATTGCTCGCAACATTCTTTTGTAATTGCCGTCTACCTTCTTCTCCAGCCGTTTAGTTAGTGTCCAAGTAGTGCATCCATATAGCAGTATCAACACAACCGCTGCCTGGAGGAAACTATGTTTCATTTTATTGGTCAGGTTTGATTTCCATATGATCGTGAGCCTATCAATAGCTGTCCATGCCTTCGTTAAACACCTCATTACATCATTGTAATTGTTCTTAAGAACCAACAATATGATTGATTGATTTTAACTGCATGTCAACCTGTTTAGGGTTATTTTATGTCAAGAGGTTAGGGAACTGTGTTCATTGTACTTTGATATTTACATTTTTTGTATTGCTGTATTCTATGAAGTTAGATTTTTTTTATTGCTAATAATCTTATCAAATAGGAAACATTTTTAAACATATCTTTTTGACAAATAGATAGGGCTTTAATATGTGGTACCACTTCAAGGCAGGGTGAACATGGGAGGGCTATTCTGCACTAAAAAAGAACTGGAGCCTCACCATCAGATAAAGTTTTATGTCATATCCAGGACACCCCATTTTTGTGGAGATTTTGGCTCTTTGTATGGGTTACTGTCAATGTATTCTAACTCCCCCCACCGACGAGGTTATAAAACGATCAGAGGTTAACCTAAATATCAGTCATTGAACATTCACGTTTACATTTTTGTATAGTATCTTAAAAGTTCGTTTTCAATCCATTCATAGACAATTTTTGGAATAGATCAATGAAACTCTGAGATGGAACCCTAACAGGTACTACCACTTGAGGATCTGATTGGACCTGGGGTTATTGACAATGAAAAGGTTTTCCACACACCCCAGAACTCTAGAACTGGAATGTCAGTTACTATATACTGTCATACTCAGGATACCCATTTTTTGGCCAAGTGGGTAGAGTGTTTGCCTATGGTTCAGGAGAGCTGGGTTCAATCCCAGGTCACGTCATACCAAAGACTTTAAAGATGATACTTGATACCACCTTACTTTACACTCAGCCGTATAAGGTATGTATCAAGGGTAAAGTGGAGCAATCCGGGAAAGGAGTAGCGTCCTCCCCTACACCTCGGTGTAGTAGCTATTGAAAAGGGAGCCTTCTGATCACCCTTGACTACAGTTGCCAACTTTACTTACTTTCTTTATCAGGGCGAAACATGTAGTTGGCATACATTTTGCCTTACTAACAGAGCTGATGCATAGGTTTTGATATTACAGACAGAAAATAACATTTATATATAAGTTCTGACTGGAAAATAAGTTGTCCAAAATTTTTCTATCTGCATAAGACATACTTAGAGATTATAGATGTTTTTGAAACTGAATGCCAGAAGTAATTTTGTTTTCAGGAAATGGGTTGGTTTGATATCGATAACAGAATACCAACTGAGACATGCAAAAGATAGTGTATCCAGACGTGATGAGAAATCTTGAGGATACAGACTTGATATGATGAAACAAATAAGTTACCTTATATAATGTTGTATGAACTTTGTTTTGGTTACTTTAAAAGCCAGTTGCCAATAAAGAAGGATTTAGTGAAAGGCTAAATGTAATGGGTCACTTGCTTTTTTGAGATATAATAGAATAATTAGTCTTATGATTTTAATAACTTGTTTTTCTAACACCTCTTTATTTCCACATAACCTCCTTGCAATGGGCATCAGGATGTAATACAAGTTCTGATGATAACAAAGGAATTATCATTTTAAACTTTACAAGAATCTATCAATGATGCTTTTCCTGAAGCCAATATTAATAATTCAGCTTTTATTTATCATTAGGTAAAAGTTATCTAGGATTAAAAATAATTACAGTTCTTGATTTGTAATTATTTTTCAGGTAGTTATCCTTATTGTACTTGTTTTTGTCATGATGTTGAAGCTACTTCATTCTTCAGATTTTTCTTAATGTAAGTATCCACCCTGTTGGTAGGGCTTAGAATACACTGACTGTATCCCCTGCAGAGGCCTAAGACCCTCACCCAAAAATAAAATCATTCAATCAACAAGGATTAGCATATGGTGACTGTATCCTCTACAGAGGGGTTAGGATCACCAAAAATTAATGTCCTTCGCCCGACAACAAACTTTATCTGATGGGAAGACTCCAGTTCTTGTGTACCCCTTCATTGTGATTATTTGAAGTTCTACGCTAACCTGAAGTGGAAGTACCTGCCAGGGTCTTATCTATGGGTAAAGTAGACTCTTTTAGTAAAATTATTTATATTAGATAGGACTATGTGCCAAAAATAAAATCTCTTTAGAAACAAATACAGAAAAAATGTAGACATGAATATACAATGAAAGTGATTCACTAACCTCCAGGCATAAAATGAATGTAGATGAATTGAGTTGCCATTTAAATAAATCAGTCAATCACTAAATGAATGTATGTATTTACCCAGTCTTCCACCCATGATCAAGATGTGACACGAGGTCAATTTTTAAGCAGTGCTTAAATTAAAAATTTTCTTTCTGCTTGACTGGTTACCTAACTAAAGTTAAAGAAAAAAGTCTACCCTACTATTTACCCATAACTAAATATCCATCAATGCATATTTTTGTGTGCAACTCTTTTCATTGTGAGTGCAGATACTACACTTATTGTATATTTGACTACCTCTGCCCTAAGGTAAACAGTGACATGCAGCCAGTTTCACATAGTGGCCCACATGTATACAGATGGTTGAAAAACAAAAATTGCCTTGTCCATACTAACAGTGTCAGAAAAACTTCAGACTGTTAGCAATTCAGCATCTTGAACTATTAATATAATTGTTACATCTATGTTGACACAGAATCTACAACAGAATTTTGACATTGGTTTATTATATTTTTTAGTATTTTCTCTGTTAATGTCTGTGTTGTCTGTAAAGTGAATAGAAGTTTTCATGGATTTGTTTATTAAATCCTACCTGTGATACCACAAGCTATATATGTAAATAGATAATCTTTCATTGGCAGCTAAAAATATATAACAGGATTCATTATGAGAATTTTAAAACCATTTGCCTGTGTGCAAAAAAAATGAGATTAGGCTCATTTTAAAATGTTATCGAGAAAACATGTTTACAAACCGTAGGTTTAATATATGTATAAAGAGGATTTGGCTTTAAATAAGCTACAGTGGTTGATATGCCATAAAACCCAACCCAACGAAATCATATATATCTAATTCATATGTATTAAGAGGATTTGGCATTAAATTACCTACAATGGTTGATATGCCATAAAACCCAACTAAACACAAATCATATACATTGAATATATGAGGATCATTAAATAAGTTTCCAGACTTTTTTCGTATGGGCACTTTTATTGATAGTACACACATAAAACTCTAATCCCCTCTGAAGTAATCTCCTCTGGCTGCAATGCACTTGTTGTACCATTCCAACAACTTCTGGAAGGCCCCATCGAAGTCCTCTTGTGTGAGCGTGTCAATGACCTACGTCACAGCCTCTTTCATCTCCTCAATTGTCTCAGAATGACAGCCTCTGAGCTTAGGGAATAGCCAAAAGTCACAGGGAGCAAGGTCTGGACTATAGGCAGGGTGAGAAACTGTCTTGATGTCCATATTGGTCAAATAGTCTGTGACAAGGATGGAGTTGTGGACTGGTGCATTGTCCTGCTGGAAATGCCACTGACCAGATTTGAAGAGTGCTGGCCTCTTCCGAAGGAATCTCTTCCTTAACTCCCTTAAAACCTCAACATAGTAACCCTAACCCTAACCCTTTGGCCAATCAACTCTGGTCTATTGACTTCCTTACTCCTCCCACACCTCTCATCATCCCTTACAGACTCTGTGCCTTCCTTGAATCTCTTTTGCCACTCAAAAACTGATGCTCAATTCATGCAAGATGCTCCAAAAGCAGTCTGAAGCATTCCATATGTTTTGGTGGCATTTTTTCCAAGTTTAAAACACAATTTTATTGTATATCATTCTTCTAAAGTGTCCTTATGTCCAGATTGCATTTTTGAAATTCACCAGCTGTGACAATCAGGATTTAGTAGAGTGTATTCCAATTGCTGCTGTAGCTGTTGATTTGAACCTGAAATCATAAAAATTGATCTGTCATCTAATAAGATGTATAGCAATAACATACTGAATTTTCAAGAGTCTATATTAATTTTAAATGCCTGTACAAAAAAGTCTGGAAACTTATTGAAGGCACCACATATGTGTATAAAGAGAATTTGGCATTAAATAACCTACAATGGTTGATATGCCATAAAACCCAACCCAACCAAACCTATTGAAAGCAGTCTATGCCTTTCCTTTGCATATGTTGACATCACTTTAAGTTGATGAGATATTGCCGCCAAAATATATGAATTTGTCTAGTAATTTCAGAGGCTTGCTATTTAATGAGATGGCATCATTTTGATTAAAAGACTATTTTATCTGAGTTCCTCGAGAGACCAATGCTTTTTGCTGCATGATCCTGGGTTGGTAGCAGATTGTTCTGGTATATTTGTCAGAAGCATTAGATCATCTGTGTAGTCTATATCAGTAATAAATTCTGCTATATATCATTAGCAACTTGTCTACTTTGGTGTAAAACTAATTTTAATTGATTAACTCTATTCCTAGTACATCATCTGGACAGATTAATATTAGGAATGGTGCTATTGCATTTCCTTGCAATCTTTTATTTATTTTTTGATTGAAAACTCAAAAGAGTTGCCATAAAAGTAAAAAAGTTGGCGACCGTAGTCGAGGCCAACCCAAAAGTTCCTTTTTCAACAGCTACTACACCAAGGTGTAGGGGAGGGCGCTACTGCACTGGATTGCTCCACTCTACCCTTGATTCATACCTTATAATGCTGAGAGTTAAGCAAGGCAACATCAAGTATCATTTCTTGATTATTTGGTATGACTCAACCTGGGATTGAACCCCAGTCTCTCAGACCATTTTAAGAGAGATATTTTCTGAGGATTATGTAAGGTTCTGATAAAAAAATTGTCAACTGAAATTTTATTCTTGTATAAAGAAAGAAATTTCTCAATTAAAGTCAATGAAATGAGTAAGTATGAGATCCCTAGTGAGAAACTTATTCATTGAAAATGGTCTGCAAGAGTAGCTCTCTAAATTTAACATTGCACAAACAAAAAACAACAAAAATTTAACATGGCTTATTTCATAACCTTTCAGTGCAGATTTTTTTCCATCAATAGACATCATCCTTAAAGATGAGGAGCAGTGGTTTCCTGACTGAGCTATTTGATCCTGCCCACTGCCCTATGAAGTTCTTCAGCTCAACATCAAGGGAAGTTCACCATTAGCCTGATTTTCAGTTCATCTACCTTGTTTCACATCCACTGTGCTGCATTCCATGTTTTCTGATGCTATATATTTTATATAACACTCTGCTTCCTCAGAATCTGCTATCCAGTGACAAGCTAAAGCAAGATGACTGAAAGATGCATGTTTGATTGATGTTGCATTTGACCCCTCCTGTTAAATGTCTCTTGTTCTATGCATGAAGGGTTTTGATGCTGTGAGTTTTCTGTCTTCAGATGGAAAAAAAATGTATACAATAAAGAAATGTATGAAAGGCAACCTTAGAATTATGAAGAATTACACAGGCATGACTCTTACTGTTAATGGTCTGCTTCTCAATCATATCAAACCTGATGTGGAGAAAATTCTTAGGAAAAATCAGAACAGTTTTTGGAGAAATCAATCCTTGACTTCTCAGATTGAGATGATTTGTTGAGTCATGAAAGGAGTACATGCAAAAATTCTCAAGGCAAACCTTTTGTTTTGAAGATTCCTCCAAGGCATTTGATTCTTTTCACAGGAAAGATGGAGCACATATTTGTAGCTTATAGTCTCCTCAAAAAAACTATTACTGCTTTAATGAGGCCTTGTAAAAACACAAAAGCAATGGTTTATTCACCTGATGGTGACACTGTTATTGTCCCAGGAGTCTTGCAAGGAGACGCATTAGCACCATGTCTATTCATGATCTGTCTTGCAACAACAATTGGTCAAATGAAAGAAAATGGTTTTACATTAAAAAAAAGAAAGAAAAGCAGATGATATCCCACAGAAACTATCTGGAATGCAGACGGCACAGATGATCAAACACTTCTCGAAACTACACTGGCCCCTGCTGAATCTGATGCACAGCCAGAAGCAGGCAGCTAGTGTTACATATTGACCCTGGCCAAGCTGTCAAAAGAAGAAATGCACCTGTGTAAATAACAGGTGCATCTGGTCGAAGATATCAGGAGATCAGGGGCGACCTTGACTGTCGAGGGGTTGAATTGAGTGTGAAATTGTGACGCTTGCAGGAAGTAGGTGGGCGTCAAATTATTATATAACCCCAGTGACAGCAAGTTCAGGTTAGTTGGAGAGAAGATGCTGGAATGAGAACCATGTCCCAGCAGAGGCTGGGCCCCCAGGCCTCTGTTGAGCAGCCCAGGAGAACAGGAAAGAAAGGCTGTGATAGCCAGAAGAGTTGGGGCATCAATATGTTGCAGTCTCTGTTGAGTCTCCAACTCCCTCTCACACACAACCTTTTCAATGAAGTGAGAGGTATATTTGTTTAAAGAACTGTGTCCACTTGTCATTATTGTGTCATTGTTATGATTCTGCATACATATGTATATGTGTATAGTTGGTCATGGCTATAAAACACTAGAGATATTAGCCTCTTGATGAACTTGGATAAAACAGAGCTCATGCATTTTAAACAAGAAGGAGCAATCTTCACTTTAAATGGGAAGCACCTGAAATTACTAAACCATTTTGCATATCTCAGTTGCAATATCTCATTTACTGAAATGATGTCAACATATGCATACGAGAGGCATGGACTGCTATCAATAGACTATTGATCATGTAGAAATCGGATCTCTAATTAAAACTGGGAATTCTTTCAAGCTGTATCCATGCCAGTGTTATTGTATAGCTGCACCATCTGGATTTTAACAAAATGCTTGGAGAAAAAGCTAGATAGGAACTATATAAGAATTCAGTATGCTGTTTGAATGAATCCTGTTAGCAACCTTGTTCAAAACAATAGCTATTGAGCCACTTACCTCCTATCTCACAAGTCATTCAATTAATTCAACTAAGACATTCCAGACACTGCCAGAGAAGTAGGTATGAACATAGACACACCGGAATTGGCCAACCTGCAAACACTTACATTCATCAAATCTGTGTGGACACTATATGCTGTCTAGAGGACTAAGCGAGAACGATGGCCAATGGAGACAGAGGGTGAGAGAGAGTCAAGACTATCTGTGCCATATCAACCTGACTTGAAGATGATATTTGGCACAAGGTCACAAGTAGGAGACGCCTCGTGAGTAATAAACTCACTACTTAGTTGTAATTGATCTAAAAGAATGGTTTGTTAACCATCACCCCTGATGTAGAGGACAAAAAAGTGAATCAAAACTTCCAAAAAAGAATGCAATTGAGTCTGAAGAAGTAACATCCATCAAAGACAGAAAAAAAATTGACAACAAATTTTGTTTAATTAAAAAAGATGATGATCAAAAAAATTTTAATGATTAAGTTTTCCTAATATTCAATGACTTATTCTGTGAAAGTTTTTTTCTTTTTTCTTTTAAAAATTATCTTTTTATTGGTCATTTACAAAACTTAGATAAATAGAAAAAAAACGAATTTGAAAAAGAAAATTTTTTTTCTTATGTAAGCTTTATAGAATTGTTAATGGCATATCAACTACATTTGACTTTCCAGCCGTTAATCTGTATTCAGTGTTGTGCTATCATTGGTACACACAACTGCCAAGATTGGTACACACAACTGCCAACACAGAGATTTTCCATGTGATTTGATTCTCTCTTAACAGTTCCAGGATCCTTTAAAACCTTTCATCGGTTAATGAATCACTAGGGGAAAAAAAAATCAAGACACAGACAGCAGCTGAGAGCAATTTCTCTCACACCTCCACATGGCAGAGGGCTTTTTTCTGGTTGGTGAGGCATAAAGTATTGATGGTTCAGGAGCCACAATAAAAAGAAAAATGTGTAATTATGGGGGTCCCACATTTTTGTACAGCACAACACACACAGTAAAAATAAATAAGTTAAGCAAAGAAATTTGGTTCTCAGAGACAAAAAAAAAAAAAAATTTGTGGTTCATCTTCCTTCAGGTTTGGATTTTATGAAGTGTTTTATGTAGGAAATTTTGAGCCGTTATTTGCCATTTGTGTGATTGTAGTTTTTACGAGATGAGCATCACCCAACCTTCGTTCCATCAAAAAAGAAGAAAAATGAAGGAATACTGATAAATTCAACATGAATTAGAATAGAAGAACAAAATAATTGGAGGATTCAGCTTGAAACCCCATCTCGCTTCCTTTTTTTCTTTTTTTTGGTGGGGTAGGGGGTGGTGCAAAGAGTTCTAATAAAAGACATCATGCAGAAAAGTCTCTAAGAAATATTTATGTGTGGAAATAAAAATATTTCCTTAAAAAATGAAATTTATGCATAAAACATTAAAAAACTAAGTTTCCATTTTTTATTTTGCTCTGAGATGGCTGTGTAGAGATGTGTATATATATATATATATAGGTGTAAGAGTGTGTGTGTGTGTATATATATATATATATATATATAGGCATATGTGTGAATGTATATATATATATATAGGCATAGGGATGTATGCTTGTATATATATGAATATATATAAAGGCATATGTGTGTATATCTGTGTGTATATATATATATATATATATATATACATATAGGCATATGTGTGTGTATATATATATATATATATATGTATATAGCCATGTTAGTACTTCTGTATGGTTTCACCTCTTACACTCTAACAAAATCCTTTGAGAAGATGCTTAATAGGAACTACACAAGAATGCTGCACACTGTTTTGAACAAATCTTGGAAGCAGCACTCTACAAAACAGCAGTTGTATGGCCACTTACCTCTCATCTCACAAACCTTAATAACAAAATAAAAAGCTAGACAAGTTGGAATAAACTCATAGGCAACATGGACTCTTATTTAGGTACACATCCGTGTTGGCTGATGAGAGAAAAATTGCATTTATCAGTTCTTTGCTGACATTGGGTGGTGTCAAGAGGAATTGCCTCGTGCAGTTGCTGATAGGGAGAGACGATGATAGAAAATCAAAGGAATCCATGCTTTCAGCATTCTATGATGATGATGACAATAAGGAATGTTTTTCTTTTCTCATACTATTTGTCAGAATACACCAACTGCATGTCTACCGAGAAACAAGACGCCCTCCCCAACGAGTGTCCTGGATATGAGATTAACAATCTGAGTGTCCTGGATATGACATTAACAATAGTAATGCTAGAGTTTGGGGAATGTCGAGTACCCCTTTATTGCTATTGCTCCCAGGTCCACTCTAGTCCAGAGTTGTAGCATCTGATAGGATCCTATCTATGGGTCAAATAGAACTGTTTGACATTTAAACTGACTGATTTATGCTAAATGTGATTGTTAGAAATAGAACTGTTTGATCATTTAACTGTGTGCAAACAAATCAGTAATGTTAATTAGAATTATTATGGTTAAATACAATACTTGAAACTCTGTGTGCCTAAACTGAATTATTGGTGTAACATAGCAATACTTGGAACTATTTGACTGTATGTGCAAATGAATGAATTGTGTTGACTAGAATGATTCTTAGTGTTAAATAGCAATACTTGGAGACACTTCACTGTCTGCAAGCAAATGATTTATATTGAACAGAATTATTAGTGTTAGATTGCAGTACTTGAAACTCTTTAGTTGTGTAGAAGCAACAATAATACTTGTATGAAAACAAATTTATTCAAACTCATTTAAAAATGAAATCACCTACAAACTACATATGCAAACAAATGACTGATGTTAAATTGTCACTTATATAGCAATACTTGAAACCATTTGTGTGCAAAAAAAATAATTAACTGTGGATAGAAATATTTGGAACTATTTAACTGTGTGCAAAAAAATAAGCTCAGGCTAGTTTAAAAATGATCTTCATTTTCTTTTTTAAGTTGATGAATTATATTGTGAATCAAATTACCATGACCAGAAAATCTGGCGACCACTTACACATGACATACGAAAACACTGGACAGCTGTTTCGACCTTATTAGGTTTCAACAGCAGTGTATACCATGATCTCCACCACTGGAGATCAAACCAGTGACCACAGATTGCCGAGTCGAAATTCTACTACTGAACCAACAATCCATATCACACTCAATTGATGCCAAATTAACTAGTCATGGTAATTGTGTGGCCAATTAACCTGAATGTGTCTTGTGAGTTACATCATATTGTTTACAGAGGACACATTTACCTTCGGGGCCACGTCTTCCCAAGAGGATTAAAAATACGCATCTGCAGGATTATTATGACCTCAAAGGCAAGGATGTAGATCTACATTTTCTTTTTTAAGTAGAGGAATTATATTGCGAATCAAATTACCATGACAGAAACCATGACCATATGTCATGTGTAAGTGTTTGCTGGATTTTCTGGTCATGGTAATTCAATTTTAAAATGTTATCAACAAATGATCTATTTAATATATATGTGTAAAGAAGATTTGGGATTAAATAATGATATATCCTGTGGTGGCGATAATATAGGGATAATCAAGAGATAGTATTCCGTGAAGGAAATAAAGGAATTAATATGTACTATAGGTTTAGATAAAGACAGTAAGTTTATTGCAATATTTACAGAGATAGAATGTGTAGTATTTATTGTGTTCAGTCCAGGGAGTCTCTCTGTTCTCCTATCTTCGATGACTGGTGACACGGTCCCTTATTTAAAATGTTCCGGTGGTGATTACATATCTCACCATAATAAATAACCTACAATGGTAGATATGCCATAAAAGCCAACTGAACCAATCATATAGTTTGATTTTATTCAAAACAGTTGCCATCATCAGAAATATGTACACACTTTTGTCTATCTACCAGCCCATTGGCATAATGGTTAGAGTGTTTGCCAATGGTCCAGGAGACTGGGGTTCAATCCCAGGTCAAGTCATACCAAAAACTTAAAAAATGATACTTGATACATTCTTGTTTAACATTCAGCATTTTAAGGTATGGATCAAGGGTAAGTAGAGCATTCCAGGGAAAAGGAGTAGCACCCTATCCTACATCTTGGTGTAGTATCTATTGAAAAGAGAGCCTTCGGGTAGCCTTCAACTAATTTCAACCAACTTACTTACTTTGTCTATATAGGAATGGGTGAGTTAAGTTATTTGAAAATCCATGTGGAAAAGCAAACGACAGAAGAATTGATTGTGGTGAAATGTCTCTTCATATAGAAAAAAAGAATCTGCAAGAATTATGTATTTTGTTTACTTCCAAAATTTACTGTACTAATAAAGATTGTTCTCTTAACTTCTCTGAGACTCTAGGGACAAACATATATTCCAACATATCTATGACTGTTAAAATATAGATGTCTCCTAGATCTTTATTAAATGTCTCCTGGGATGGATGTCACTAAACAGATTTTTTTTTTAAATTTACCCTTGTAGAGAGTGACATATGAGAACATAGAAATATTAGTTTGCATTACATGAATGAATAAGAAAGACATGATCTTCTAATTCTCAGATTTTCATTTGAAGGCTGAGTAAATTGTCAGGAATATTTTTTTAGGTATTGTATATATCATAGGTATCATAAATTTGTAATGTGAAAGTATATATATAAATATATATATCTATATATCATCATCATCATCATCATGTCGTGCCACCAGCACGGATATCCCTGACCCTCTCTTGCCACTTCTTCCTATCATTCATCGCCTCTGGCAGGTCTTCAGGGTTACATCCTGTATCCTCACATAGCTGCTGTATGTAAGTTCGAGCTGGTCGTCCTGCTTTTGCTTGGCCAAATGTGGGGGTCCATAGGAGTACATCACTTATGAGCTCGTCCCTGCTTCTCCACCAGTGTCCTGCATGTCTGGTTCGTCTAACTTGTATAGTTTTCGTGATGGGAGGCAAGTGGCTGTATAGTTGGTGTCTCGTGGGGTGTTGTCACCAGGACTTGTTCAATATTGCTCTCAACATTCTTGTGTAGTTGCCATCCAGTTTCTTCTCCAGACGTTTAGTTAGCATCCTTGTAGTGCATAATAAAATAAAAAATGATATAAAAAATAGTATATATAAATTTATATATAAAATGTATATATAATAATGATATAACATATGATAAAATAATATATAATAATAACATAATATAAAAGAGAATAGCAATATAAATAGTAGTATATATAAATATATATATCATATATATCATAAATTTGTTATGTGAAAGTATATATAAATGTGTGTGTGTATATATATATATTTATATTTATTTTTTCATCATACAAAAGTGTGAAAACACGTGCGATATCATGTCCTCATCAGCCCCCAGCTAGGGGTGATAACACAGTTTCAGTAGCTCAAGGCGGTACTGCCACTCCTGGCGCTACCAAGCAGCTTTTATATATATATATATATATGTACATATATATTTATTGTATTTTTTTATATATAATATAATAAATAATAATAATATATATAAATCTATATATAAAAATAATGTAACATATGATAAAATAATATATAATAGAATTACAATATAAATGATACTATATAAATATATATATCATGTGAAAATATATATACTAAGAAAAATATAAGTGAGAAATTTTTTTGTTTCATTTCAGTATTCAAGATTGTTATGTTTCAATGGTTCAATGAATAAATTGATTGATTTTAATACTATATCAACTTGTTGAAGATTATTTTATTCCTTGAGGTTAGGGAATTGCATTTATTGTACATTCATATTTATATTTTTGTGCAGTTACTTAAAAGTTTTTGTTCTCTGGGTCAAGTATTCCTCTCGAACATTTATTTGATCTATAGATGGGACCCTAACAGGTACTACCGCTCTGAGTTTAGGTAAACCTGAGAGTATAATGGCAATGAAGGGATGCTCAACACCTCCTCAGAGCTTTAAAACTGAAACTTCATGAATAGATGCAGTTAAGTGTCGTATTCCAGACTCTCCTTTCTAGGAGGGGTGTCTTACTCCTCTACAGAGGATACAGTCAACTTATTTTGGATCATGCCTCACTTTGATATTTCTTGAATTCTGATGTCCCCCTGTAATATTTAATTCTTACATAGTCAAAATTTTACAACTCATGTGAAGGAAGCTTAAAAGGCCATTAATTTGGTCTCTTAACAAGCCCCACTGATGGGGGCATGCACTGCCTGTCAGAAATTACTGTTCTAAGCCTCACCAACAGGGTGAATTACACTGGTTTACAAAAATAAATTTTTGGTCTGAGGCAAGAATGGGGATAGGTGTTTTTTGTTAATTTGGGTGTGCTGAATTCAAATTTATAAATAGTTTTGCTCTATCACCTCTAGTTTTCTGGCTTTTAAATAGTCTCATTTTAGTATAAACAGAGAATATATGTGCATATTTCAAGAGTTGCAGCAACTTATAACAGATAAAACAGGATAGATAAAGAACACTGATTGAATCAATATACTTGGATGACACAATTACACAATTCATAGTACCACAGACAGTCAAAAGTGTGTTTACTTAGAAGATCTGGTGTATTTTGCCTCAAGGATGTCACGCAAGAGCATCCAGCAGAAGTCTCCCATCATGCTGGGGTTCCATTTGCCTTGATAGTTGCTCTCCATCTTCGTAATGTCTTGGTGGAATCTTTCTCCATGCTTATCACTCACTGCTCCAAGGTTTGGCCGGAAGAAGTTGAGGTGGGAATGGAGAAAATGAATCTTGAGTGACATTCGGCATCCCACATCCTCATAAGACTTTAGCAACTTCTCAACACAGGCTTGGTAATCTGGTACGCGTGTGTTACCAAGGAAGCCACTACAGACGGACTTGAATGCTTCTCATGCTCTCAGTTTCTTTAAGTTAAGAAGCTCCTCCAAATCAGTATCCTTCAGCACTTCTCGGATCTGAGATCCAACAAAGATGCCCTCTTTGAGCTTAGCAGCACTAAGACCTAGGAACACAGTAGACAAGTGTTGGAAGGCAGCACCATTTTTGTGCAATGAGTTCACGAAATTCTTCATCAAACCAAGCTTGATGTGAAGAGGAGGAAGAAGCACCTTATTCATGTCCACCAGAGGATTCTCCTTGACGCTGTGTTCGCCAGGAACAAAAGTGCTTCGAGACCCCCAGTCTTTCTGCTTGTAATGCTGGGATACAGCTCGACTATCCCAGAGACAGAGAAAACAACAGTACTTTGTGAAGCCCGCTTGCATACCCATAAGAAGACCAATGACCTTATTTGTTCCGATTCCTAAAACTGGTGATCCTTACATCTTCCTGGACTAGGTTCCACTGTTTAAGCTGAGAAGCCAAGAGCTCTGACTGCTGTTTTGACAGATACAAATCACGAGCAAGATCATTCACGTCTTCTTGCGTGATCCAGTGTGGCTCATTGCCACTTGTTCCTGAATATGTAGACTCAATATCTTCCAAAGATATTGACTCGGCAGAATCCTCCCCTGAAGGCATTTCTTCATCTGATGAGGAAAGAAGATCCTTATTTACTCGAGGTGTGGGTACAGGAAGATCATCAGAATGGGGAATTGGTCTCACAGCTGATCGAAGGTTGGGATATTTGATCTTTTTCCTCGAAGATGCATTGAAACCAGTTATATTAGTTAAACAAAAATAACAATCATCTGTGTAGTTTCGTGGCTCTCTACAAACCATCGCGACTGCAAAGTTGAAAGCCGCTTTCTTGCCATTAAACCATGCAGTTTGTAGCAGGGTTTACAACAGATGTGTGGAGCCCAAGACTTGTCCTGATTACCAATTTTACAGTCAAAATAGTGAAAGTAGGCGGTTCTGGGGAGGGAAGTGATGGTTCAACACTGTGCAACTGTTGTGAAGTCCCCACACATGTAGCAAAAAGAATTGGCCTTGTTGAGGCATCCTCGATATTTTGACATGCTTGAAGCCATTGGAGAATCTGAAAATATAACAAAGTAAAACTAAATGTGCATTTGAAAATGTAATACTAATATTTAGTAACCCAAAAGATGTGTAACACGATAGTTGAGGGACACTAACCTCTTGCGCTGCCTGTGAGACAACCTCTTCCAATGACTGCCAGAGTGTGGATTGAGACCTGCTGCCTTAACTGTCAAAATCTGTCTTGATATATAACTATATATATATATATATAATGTAATGCTATCACTTATATTTAGCGTATAATAACTAAAAAATAAGCCATAAGTCTCACAATATTAGAATTAACCCTAAATTCATATACGCCTTTATGTACCATATATGCACAAAATGCACACTATGCATATCTAAAAAAACTAGATGAGTAAATACGGATTTCAAATTTGAATTCAGCACCCTCAAATTAGATAAAAACGGGTATTTTTGTGCTTGCCTCAATTTCTTTGTAAACCAGTGTTATGAATAAAATCTGATTATCACAAGTGTCTTTTTTAGTTATATAGCTAGAGATTTGAAAGTTAAATTTCAGTTAATACCAGTTTTTGAAATACAATATTAATTCTTGATTTCCACAGAAGAATTTTGACAATATCAGAGTTTCTTGATCAAGATTTGGCCACAAACATGGATTTCCCTATCTCTCTCTTGCCATTTGTCTCTATCATTCATCGCTTCTGGCAGGTCTTCTAGACTACATCCTGTGTCTGTACATAGCTGTTGTAGATAAGTTTTACCTGATCATCCAACTCTTGCTCTTCAGTGTGAAGGGGTCCATAGGAGAATGTCACTTATAACTTTATCCTTACTTCTCCAGTGGTGTCCTGCATGTCTTGCTCATCTAATTTGAATGGTTTTTGAGATGGGAGATAGGTGGCCGTACAGCTGCTGTTTTGTGGGATGTTGCTTCCAAGATTTGTTCTGTATTGTTCATAGCATTCTTGCACAATTGCCGTCAAGCTTTTTTTATATGCACTTAGTCAGCATCCATGTGGTACATCTATACAGTAGTATGGACACAACTGCTGCTCGGAAAAAATTTTTGTAGATGAGATGCTGCTACCAAGGTAGGTAAACTTGTTCACTGGTTTCAGATCGAAAGATTACCATGACTCTCACTTAAACTATGTGTCCTGAGTTTCTTATACCTCTTAAAATTGATTGATTTAATTAGAATATTAATTTATTTAATTTTTTAATCATCTGTTTTCTTCTGATATGTTTGTACTATAAATGCCGACATAGATATAGGCAGAGAATATTCAGTGGTGAGATTTCAATTCTGGAGGTCATAGGTGTGGAGTCACCTCTTCTTGACTATTTCTCCCAGATCCACTCGAACCCAAAGTTAAGGTCCTATCTATAGCTTAAATATATCTGTTTCAGATAATGTTTAAAATTATTTTGAATAACATTGGCTTTAAGTGCAAGGTATTTCTTGTTTAAAATGATTTCTCTACTCTTTGGAAATACTTGAAACCATTTAACTATGTGCAAACAAATGATTAATATTATTTAATAGGAATATTTACTTAAAACCATATAATTGCTTGCAAATTATTAGTATTTGATAGAAATACTTGAAACTGTATAACTCTACAAATGTATAAAAGTGGACAAGTTATTATAATAGAAATGGTTATTGAAACCATCAAATCGCTTGCAAAAAAGATTGACTTCTGCATTAAATAACTAAAAAAGTGTTTTTGTTTAGATATGGCACAAGGCCAAATCAATGGGGCACCTAATGAATAACTAAACAAGTGTTAATATACAATAAAACCCTCAAAATAATCAACATATCTGTGTAACTTTCCCTGAAATAATAACTTAAAATCTCAATATTTTCTTCAAGTAAGTTTATATTAATATAAGTAAGAATCAACTTTAGTAGATAAGCCAAAATCTTCTCCATTTTTGTATAAATATATTGTCAGTATGATATGTAGATATAAAAGCTGGCATTATTGAAATGAATCCACTCTGCTGGGGCAGTAGAATATGCCAAGTTCACCTCTGCAAAGGAGTAAGACCCACCTCCCCAACAAGTGTTCTGGATATGATACGAAACCGCATCTGATAATGAGGCTCTAGTCTTGGAAATTTGGGGAATGTGGTGTAACCTTTATCATTACTCCCAGGACCACTGTGACCTAAATTGGTAGTACTTGTTTGGCTTCTACGAGGATCATTAAATAAGTTTCCAGACTTTTTTCGTATAGGCACTTTTATTGATAGTACACACATGAAACTCTAGTTCCCTTTAAAGTAATCTCCTGCTGCTGCAATGCACTTGTTGTACCATTTAAATAACTTCTGGAAGGCCACATCAAAGTCCTCTTGTGTGAGCGTATCAATGACCTTCTTCACACCTATTTCATCTCCTCAATTGTCTCATAACGACAGCCTCTGAGCTTAGGGAATAACCAAAAGTCACAGGGAGCAAGGTCTGGACTTTAGGGAGGCTGAGGAACTGTCTTGATGCCCATCTTGGTCAAATAGTCTGTGACAACAATGGAGTTGTGGGCTTGTGCATTGTCCTGGTGGAAATGCCACTGACCTGATTTGAAGAGTGCTGGCCTCTTCCCTAGGAATCTCTTGCTGAACTCCCTTAAAACCTCCACAGAGTAACCCTAACCCTTTGGCCAATCAACTCTGGTCTATTGACTTCTTTACTCCTCCCACACCTCTCACATCCTTCATATACTCCCTGCCTTCGTTGAATCTCTTATGCCACTCAAAAACTGATGCTCAATTCATGCAAGATGCTTCAAAAGCAGTCTGAAGCATTCCATATGTTTTGGTGGCATTTTTTCCAAGTTTAAAACAGAATTTTATTGCATATCGTTCTTCTAAAGTGTCCTCACATCCAGATTGCATTTTTTTAAAATCACCAGCTGTGACAATCAGGCTTTAGTCGGGTGTATTCTAATTGCTGCTGTAGCAGTTGATTTGAAGCTGAAATCATAAAAATTGGTCAGTCATTTCATAAGATGTATAGCAATATCATAGTGAATTTTCCATAGTCTATGTCAATTTTAAATGCCTCTACAAAAGAAGTCGGGAAACTTATTGAAGGGACCACGTATATATGTCTCAAGTAGAACTACTCAATCATTTATGATAGTTGGAACCATATAACTGAACACAAACAAATGAATAATGTTGAATAGAATTAGTAGCGTTAGATGGCAATACTTGAAAACTTTAACTGTGCAAACAAATGAGTTCTGGCTCAATTAAACAGGCTATTCATTTACAAATCATACATATCTAATATATACAGTTATCTATATAGTCATCCACAGACAGATCTGTTTCGTTCTATCAGAACTCATCAGTGTGGCTGGACATACTAGCTTCCCGTAGCTGGGATCAAAACCCGGTTGACTCAAACGCCAATCCAAGCTTCTAACCCTACAGCCACGAGGAGCCAGTAGCAGCGAAGTAAATTTTAAACGGTTATGAATCACAATTACTATTGTTTACATACATTCGTTTAACGGCTACCGAGACTTCAATTCATATATGAAGAGACTTGCAATAAACGCTGATGGCAATACGATTACTTCATTCGCTAGAGAACTCAACCCTACAGGGGTAGGGGAGTATATATATCTATATAGCCATCCACAGACAGATCTGTTTCATTCTATCAGAACTCAGCTGAACATACTAGCTTCCCATAGCTGGGATCGAAACCCAGTTGACTCAAATGCTACTCCAAGCCTCTAACCCTCAGCCACGAGGAACCATATATATAATATAATATATACAGTTATATATATATAAACAGAATTAGGCATTAAATAACCTACAAGGGTTGATACTATTTACCAACCCCTCCGCTCGGGCAGGATATGACACAAGGTCAATTTTTAAGCGGAGTTTAACAGGTTTGAATTCAGAGTTTTCCTTCTCTTAGACTAGTTGCCTAACCAAGTCTGTCCCACTATTTACCCATAGCTGGAGGGAGAATAATTGGATTCATACCTTTCCCAAGGGTATCAGTGCTATGTGAAATGCAATCAGTCTCGTCCAGGATTTGAACTCGTGTCGTCGTGTCCATTTCCTATGACGATAACAACTACACCACGGGCACCTCCATAACCTACAAGGGTTGATAGACCATAAAACGCAACCAAACAAAATCTTCTCAATTTTGTATATATGTATAATCATGATTTGGCATTAAATAACCTATAAAGGTTGGTATGCCATAAATTACAAACAACAACAACCACCACCATTATTGATATGTAAACAGGACTGACACATTAAGTTCTAGTTCCATTTGAGAGTCCTTCCCGTTAATTCCAAGGGAAAAAAAATGAATGCAACATGTTCTCATTTCTTATCCATCATCTCGTAGTTTTTTTTAATGTAATAGGCCACTGAGTCCAGAAGTTGCTCCGTCCATTGGGGCTATAGAATACACCAACTGCACAAGAGTAAGAACTCCTCAACGAGTGTCTTGGATAATCTGATAACAATATGATGATGAGATTCCAGTGATGCTGGAGCTTTGGGGTATGTGCAGCACTCCTTCATTGCCATCACTCCCTGGTCTCCTCTGGCCTGGAGTGGTACCACCTGATAAGGCCCTATCTATGAGTTAAATAGAACTAAACTGCATACTTATGCTAAACTAAATTGCTTGAAATAGAACTCTTTTCGACATTGAAACTGTACTTAGGCTAAACTGAATTGTTCGAAATAGAACTGTTTTGACATTTAACTGTGTAAACAAAAACTATACTTATACTAAACTAAATTGTTTGAATTAGATCTGTTTGACTAAACTGAATAGCTTGATATAGAAATGTTTTTGAGAAACTGTACTCATACTTTAGTGAATTATTTGAAATAGAACGGTTTATTTGTATAAAAATGGATTTAGCATGAAACGACCTACAAAGGTTGATATGCCATAAAACCCAAATAACCAACCAGCAGAAGTTTACAATGAATCCTCAGGGTCAAGGAAACCAAGAAGACCATGACTGACAGTGAGTCATCCTTCCAGTATAAGAATCTGAGTGAAATATGGATTTTGTGGAAAGCTGAATATCAGTTGCTCAGCAGATGTCACATGAGGGAAGACAGGAGATGACAGGAAAAAAATAACTTTGAATTTTAACAAGTTGAAGTTCAGACACCAAGTCAAAAAATATCCTGTCAGTGAGGCTTAGAATATGTCAGTGGCATCCTCTGCTAAATGATAAGACACTCCCCACTCCTCCCAAAAAAGGTGGTCCTGGTAGTGAAGCTCCTATTTTATGGTATCACATATTCAATAAGTAAGTTGGCGACTGTAGTCGAGGATTACTCTAAGGCTCGCTTTTCAATTGCTAATACATCGAGGTGTAGCAGAGGGTGCTATTCCATTCCCTGGATTGCTCCACTTACCCTTGATCTATACCTTATAATGCTGAATGTTAAGCAAGGAGGCATCAAGTACTAGGTTTTTTAGCTTTAGGTATGGCTCAACCTAGGATTGAACCCCGGTCTCCACAACCATGGGCAAACACTCTACCCATTAGGCCAATAAATAAATCTATGTGACCAACTGATGGGACCTTAATAGATACTACTATTCCTGTTAAGAGTGAAACAGGGAACTATAGTAAGGATGTGGTACACCACTATCCCATTAGATACAGTTTAGTGGCATACTTAGGACCATTTTTTGGTGGGATCTTACCTCTCTTCAGGGAATACAATCACCCTTTTTTCAGACTCATCAACAGAACACCTTTGTATGTGTGTCCGTCCAAATGTATTAGCATACAACACTTAGAATTTTTTAATCGAAGAAAAATCGATAAATGCCAATATTTATTTAGAATATTACTTGACCTTTTCGATCAAAAGCTGACCTAATTAGTAAATACTTGTAATGTCAGTTTAGGACTTTCTAGAAAGAATAGTCATCAATCACATCACATTGGATATTGTGTTGTTTTCTTAAGAATCGATTCTTAAGAATAGATATATAATACAGAATACGAAGCTCTGTCTCAGTTAAAATGACTTTTATTATCAGTATTCTTCCTTGTTGGATAATGTTTTATTATCAGATGCACTTTAAACAACCATGATAATGATGGAATTCAAGAAGGTGGATAATGCACAAAAGTAAGTGAAGATATCTTTCCTGCTCTTGTTATACACATCTTCTTACAATTTTTTTTCTTCAAGATAATTGCATTTGTTTCTATTGTTGAGTTAAAAATTATCCTGTCTATCAAATCATTTAATATAATTTGCGATATTTGCTTGTTACCTATGAAGTCCCAGACTAGTGGACCAATCTTGATTAAGCTCGACATGGGAACTCCTTTCATCTCAAGAAGTCTTTTAATGGTATTTATTATATATTCAAGAGTAATTCTATAAATAAGAGGCTTTTTTCTTAAAAGCAAAACAACTTTTTCAGAATTTTTTTTCTTTTTGTAAACTCAGCATAATTTGGTTTATAGCAAAAATGATTTTAATCTCACAAAATTATTTGTTTTGAGGCTTTTCAACACGGTAGGAAATCTAACAGAATTCTCCAGGTTTGAACTGAAAACTTTCATCAAATTTTCAGTATCTGACAAGTGCAAATCATGTGAAATTTACAATATGTATGATGTGTATAGAGAACCATGTTTTAGTTATGAAATATTTACCAGTGGGCTAAATATAGGTTTTCTACTAAGACCTTGTGTAGAAAAACAGTTCATGATGTGGAAATATTCGGACTTTGCGGTAAAGAAACAGTTCTATGCTCAGCAATCAATAAAGAAAATCATACTGACCATCTTCTGTGAAATAAAGGAATCCATTAGGATTAATTGCCTTAAGAAAGGTGCAACAGTGTAAACAGGTGTTTTCGGTTGCCATTTCCTTGGGCCAAATTCACCTCCTTTTTTTGAATGACCCTCACATCGAATTTATTTCAGATTCTTGCTTTTGTTATCTGTGAAAGCCTTGACTAATTGACCAAACTTTATTAAATTTGGCATGTAAACTCCTTTCACCCCAAGGTGTCTTAAACCCACTCAGCTAGGGTTGTTGAACACACCAACTGCTTCACTGCAGAGGGGTATGACCCTCCTCTAATGAGTGTCTTAGATATGATTTTAAACTATCTGATGGTTAGACTCCACTCCTAGAAGTCTGGGGAATGTGGAGTACACCTTCATTGCTATTACACCCAGGCCCACGCTGACTCGGAGTGGTTGCCCTATATCTATGGGTCAAATAGAACTGTGTACTTATGGTAAACTGTATGTTTTGAAATAGAACTGTTTGATAATTTAACTGTGTGTAAAAAAAATGACTAATGTTTGTGATACATAGCATTACTTGGAACTATTTAATCTTGTTGATTTATGTTTACAAATAATATATATCTAATATATATGTATAAACCTGACTTGGCATTAAATAACCTACAATGGTTGATATGCTATAAAACCCAACCAAACCAAACCAGACTAAATCATATATATCTAATATATATGTATCAACATGATTTGGCATTAAATAACTTACAATGGTTGATATGCCATAAAACCCAACCAAACTAAATCATATATACCTAATATATATGTATAAACATGATTTGACATTAAATAACCTACAGTAGTTGATATGCCTTAAACCCAACCAAAACAAATCACAAATATCTAATTAATATGTATAAACCTGATTTGGTATTAGATAACCTACAATGGTTGATATGCCATAAAACCCAACCAAAACAAATCATATATATCTAATATATATGTATAAACCTGATTTGGCATGAGATAACCAACAATGGTGGATATGCCATAAAACCAAACTATACCAGATCATATATATATCTAATATATATGCATAAACATGATTTGGCATCAAATAACCTACAATGGTTAATATGCCATCAAACCAAACCAAACCAAATCATATATATCTAATATATATGTATAAGCATGATTTGGCATTAGATAATCTATAATGGTTGATATGCCATAAAATCAAACCAAATCCTTTTTCTCTATCTCACAAAGATCCACTTTGTAAATGTTATTGTTGTCCCTGTTTACTTCGAATAGTCAATGATGAATTGTACCTGGTGCTCTGGGTGAGTCCTTCATATACACAATAACTTATGCATATTCATCAGTGATAACATAAGGATGCAAACCTGTGCAAGCACATAAATCACATTGCAAATGGCTTCTTCCACAAAAGACAGGTGAGACAATGTATTCTTTAAACTTCAGGTAAGTAATAGTTGTCGCATAAACTAGAATTATGTTTAATTATAGGAATTAAATTCCTTTCATTTTCTGTTTTGCATGTTCAAACCTTCATTTAATTCATTATAAGAAAACATAATTCTAGTTTATGCAAGTAAAAAAAAACAACTTAAGTTCTGACTTTTATTCTTTAAAACATCTCAGTAATTCCGATTTTCAATTACCCAAATCTGAAAAACTGGCTTTTTAAAAAAATTGTACGAAAATTGAACTCATCGTTTTGAAATGCCTAGTGTACATACTTGATGCATTTGTGTTATTTCCCAATTGATTTACTCAGACAAAACTTAGTCTTGAAGAAGACAACATTGGCCAGGAGACAATCAATTCCACTGTCAGTTATCTCAGTGAGTATGTAGGTCTAATCACTGTCACTTTACAACAATAGGGACTGAAATTAAAAATTTAAAAAGAAAAAAAAGTTCAATAAAATTTGTGTGTCTTCTGATCAATCTATTTTATCATTGTTGTTTCTATGCAGTGAACAACTTAACAAGAAGAAGAGAGAGTTAAAGATGTCCCTCTATTAATAGAACATATGTATTTAAATGTTGTGATGGAAAAGACGATTTTTCTTTGCACTCTTATGGTAACAGATTCCAAGGAACAAGTTTCTGCACTCTGCTTGATTTAGCTAAAACAATTTCATACTTGCTATTTAATTAAGTCCTCTCTTACTGTGAACCGATATTAGCATTTGTATATCCGTGATATACTAACACTGACCACAATGGAAGGAAAGACAAGATAAACTCACAGACACAAGCTAGAACATTTAACATTTAATATATAGTAAGTAAGTAGTTAGTTAGGTGACCTGAAGATGCCATTTTCAATAGCTACTACATCCTGGATTGCTCCACTTACCTTTGATCAGTACCTTATAATGCTGAGTGTTGAGCAAGGTGGCATCAAGTACCATTTTTTGAGTGTTTGATATGACTTGACCTGGAATTGAACCCTGGTCTCCAAGGCTATTGGTGAACACTATAAACATTAAGGAAAGAGTGCCCAAATGTGTCTCAATAGATAGAAATATACATGCATTCTTCCATGAACAAGCAGTATGTAGAAGGGGTACAAAAAAGAGCAAAGGCTTACTTGATGAGTGTAAGTAATAGTCATGTGACTTTTGCAATCCCTGACAGGGCCAGAAACAACATCTCTACTATTCAAAGAACAAAGTCAAAAAAGAATTGAGGAAAAATTTCTGTGACTGTCATATGACAACCTAAGGTCCCTAATAGACGTGTAAATTGTCTAAGGGAGATAACTATTGTAGCCAAACAATATCTAAATTTCTGAGATGTTAGTTATTATTATCTACACTACTTGTTACATTATTTATTATTTCTTCTTCATCCATTTTACTTATGTGTTACATCTGACAATTGTATTTTTTCAAAATACATGAAACCTTTTTGTAATGAAGGTAACATAAAAAGGTGAAGTGATTTATTTTAGATTTTATCTTGCTCTACTACCCAGTATTTGAGCACTTTTTTAATTTAAGAAAAACGTTTTTAAAAAAATTTATTCATTCACTATCTACTTATCCATCTACATATGTGTGTATATATATATATATATATATATATATAGAGAGAGAGAGGGGGGGGTGCTATCTGACTATAATTAGAAAGGTTGATTATTACATAGTAAAAAGTAAAATATGAAGAATTCATTCTTACCATATGTTATAGGTGATAATGTTTTAACTCCTCATTTTATTTATATGTGTGTGTGTGTATTAATATGATGTTAGTCTCTCATGTAGAAAATTTTATACATAGATTTAAAGGTCATGTGACATTTTCATTTACAAGATAATCATTTTTTATACTAAGTATGTGCCTCTGAGTCTGTATATATGTATTTTTCTTATGTGAAAATGTGTCTGTCTGATCTTTCATAATATATAAATACATCTTACTGAAATTTTCATTGTTATTTATATATGCAAATATAACCTTCTAAAAACGGCACATTATAGTGAAATTTTTATTAGAGCAATATGCTTTTTAAAATAATTTAAATTAATCTCTAGTGCAAGGTGACCATTTTGTGGGGTTTACCTTTGCACTGAATTCTCGATATTAATTGAGAAAACTATGAAATTTTAATTAAAATCCTCCACTCTTTCCAAAATAGAAGCATCAATATCATCATGGAATGCTAATACAATGAAAAATAGCAAGAGAGAGAGAAAAACTCTGACTTGTCAAGCTGATGAGAATATATATATATATATATATATATGTATGTATGTATGTATGGTCCCCAGGAGGTTGAGGACTCTTGTGAAGGAATATAACGGTTGTCACTCACATAATGCAAAACTCTTCTAATGAATTGAGCACTCAGGCATCCAAGAGTGCAAAATGCTGGAGCTTTGGGGAATGTGGGGCACTACTTCATTGCCATCGCTCCCAGATCCACAACAAATTATACAACAAAACAGTCTTTCTATGGATAACAATATATATATATATATATATATATATATATATATATAAAAAGAAAGAGAGAGGCAGTGAGAGCAATTGAATAGGATCAGTGTAGCAAGAATTACACTCACCTCTCAAGCAATGGTCTGTTAGACTAACTTGCACATTATCATAATAGTGCTTTTTCATTCTGTGCATATTCACCCAACTCTTCCGCTATGAGTTGGCTGTAACACACGGTCAATTTTTAAGTGGAGTAAAGCTGGTTTGAATTCTGATTTTTCCTTCTCTTAGACTGGTTTCCATACCAAAGCTAAAGAACCCTGTTTATTCATAGCTGGGCAGAGAAGAGAAGGGTTCATGCCTTTCCCAAGGGCATTAGCATAAAGTTTGTAGAGGTGCCCGTGGTGTAATGGTTATTGGACACGGTGACACAAGTTCAAATCCTGGACGAGATTGATTGCATATCACATAGCACTAATACCCTTGGGAAAGGTATGAATCCAATTATTTCTCCCTCCAGCTATGGATGAATAGTTGGACAGACTAGGTTCTTCAGCCTTGGTGAGGCAACTAGTCTAGGAGAAGGAAAACTCTGAATTCAAACCTATTAAACTCCGCTTAAAAAATTGACCTTGTGTCATATCCTGCCCGAGCGGAGGGGTTGGTAAATATGATTAGCATAAAGTGAAATGCCAACAACTTCATCCAGTATTTAACTAGGATCACCAAAAGCCCAGTCGGCTGGGCTTGTGAAAAAGGCTGACTACAAGGCTGCAGAGAGGTAAGATCTCTCCCCGTGGGTCAAATAGAACTGTTTAAGCATTTAATAGAGTTGTAACCATTTATGTTGAATAGAATTACAAGTATCAAAAAGTAATACTTGAAACCATTTAACTGTGTGCAAATAATTGAGTTCTGACTTGTTTATAAATTGTTACCTACAAACTATTTGTTTATATACTTGATATATATGTATAAACAAGATTTGGTATTAAATAACCTACAAGGTATGATATGCCATAAAACACCACTAACCATTGGGCTATCAATTCCATTTACAAGGATAATATGTGCCTCTTTTCATTGCAGGAATATGTATTTATGTGTGTATGTGTATTTAATGCTAAATTTTCAAAGGGAAAAAGTCATATCTTTCAAGATAGAGACATTTCCATAATTATTCTTTAAAACATTAAAAAAATGAACTGGAAAATTAGCATTACAGATTTGAAGTCATTCAATACAATAGAAAGTTATGTGTGAAATAAATTAGATAGATGTTCACATATAATTTGATGAAGACAAATTTTTCTGAAATAAGGGACAAAAACCATTAATCAGGTTATCTAAAATAGCTAATTCTTAATCTGAATCAGTAGGCAAAATGGTTCAGCTCAAAGTAGACTTCAAAATGTTTCATTTAATTTTTGTAGAATCTTTATTAAATTCATCTTCAGTTGAAAATCTTTATCTTTTTATTTTTTAATTATATTGATTATGATTCAAATACTTAGGAGGGGTGTCCTCGTGGTGTAATGGTTAAAGCGATGGACTGCGGAATCGTAGTATGCGAGTTCGTACTCCAGTCGCGCTATTACGCGCAAATACCCTTGGGAAAGGTATGAACCCCCTTATCCTCTCAGCTATGGGTCAAATAGCACCACTACTGTTCTTCTAGGAGAATAGCTTTGGCATCAAATAACCTACAAAGGTTGATATGCTATTAAATAAAGAAACCAAACCAAACCATCAAATACTTAGGAAATTCTCCTTTCTTGGTCATTGAATTTTTTTGTTGCTCTTCTTTACCAGATATTGTCAATTTCATTTGTTTAATTGTGCTGCGAACAATATTAAACAAGTCCTAGCAGCAACATCCAACAAGGCACCAACTATACAGCCACCTGCCTCCCATCACGAAAACTATCCAAGTTAGATGAACCAGACATGCAAGACACTGTTGGAGAAGCAGGGACGAGCTCATAAGTGATGTACTCCTATGAACCCCCACATATGGCCAAGCAAAAGCAGGACGACCTGCTCGAACATACATACAGCAGCTATGTGAAGATATGGGATGTAGCCCTAAAGACCTGCCAGAGGCGATGAACAATAGGGAGAAGTAGTGAGAGAGGGTCAGGGATATCCGTGCTAGCGGCACGACATGATGATGATGAATTGTGAATTTAACTTTGTTGTTGAAGAGAAACTGAAATGAAATGAAATGTAGTGCCCAACACAGAGATTGAACTGACAACCTCCAAGTTATGAATAATGCTCTTTTTTTTTTATAGATATGTCACCATTGTTAATGAGAATGATATTTGTGTTGGGTAGTTGTGAAAAAATTATGATCACTTGGCCCCTGTAGGGCTGTTCCCCCACGCTTTTATGTGCTTGCTGGACAAAGTTTGTTGCTTTGTGGCTGAGGTACCCCAAAAGGGGAATGCCGATGGGGTCACATTATTTTTGCCCCAGCCACACTTTAGTCTCGTTTCATGTGCAGCCCCCACCCACATTAAAATAACCTTGTGTTAAATCCTATCTGGTGGGAGTTATAGATAAATATTTCCTTCAGGCAGCACCCCTGGTATTTGGGCCAGTTATTTAGTTATTGAAGACTTGGTCTCAGTGGGCCATTTCCATAAGCTTTACTGCTTCCAGGATTGAGTTGATTGTTCGGCATTTGAAGTGCCCATTAAGGGAATACTGACAGAGCCAAATATTTTTTTGCACCTGCTGCACATGAGTCTCAATTCATGCATGGTCCCCACCATAAAACTGGCCTTGTGCTCCATTCTAGTTCAGTGGGAAATCAGATACATACCAATTTTTTTCTTACCATGAGAACTTTGGCCACTCAGCTTTTAACCCCTCCCACATTTCAGGTTTTTTTCCAGTTACTGAGAAAGTCAAGCAGATTGCAGTAAGGAAGAAAAGAAAAGATTAGATTTTCAAATTGAGCAGAAATTGGAATAGACAAAGACTAGTCATTAATTTAAACTCCAAACTTTTTAAATGTGAAGTGAACCTTTGAAATTGAAATATTCTAACTTTAGTGTATGAAGACCAAAAAGTTTTAGCAAGAGCTATAGAATACACAGGGTGGAACAATAAAATTGTCATCCTAAAGAAAACAGCTTTATTTGAAAATTTTTATTGAAAAGATCAATTCAGGTAACTTGATTATGTAGTAAAGCTGACATCTATTCAATGTAGCCGCCTTCAGCCTCAATCACCGCCTCGATAGGGATCCAGAATTAGGAGCATGCCTTTTCCACAAGCGCCGGCGGGAGCTCGGCAGATTCTTGGCGGATGATGGCTGATGCAACATTTACAAATGACTAAGTAAGACTTATTCTTTAGAGGAAATCAAAAAATTTGGATATAGCATACTGTTTACATGGTTTTTCTCAATTTTGTCCCTTACTTTTGGACAATCCTATTTTGAAAATAAATAAATAATTGTAATAATTCTTTTTCTATCCTTTGCAAATGATTCAAATTTTAGTATGTTATTATGGATGATAATGACTCCCAGTTGTCAAAATTTCAGCTTTTCACAGTTGTTATTTCTAACAAATATTAAGTTTTAAAATTTTGTCCCTTAGTTTTGGACGCTACTGTATATGTACACACACACACACACACGTATATACGGTCACCAACTTTACTTTTGATATATATATATCGCTGCCTATTTTTTAGATATATATCAGTTTTGCTTTGAATATGTTGTGTGTTGATATCAAAGATATAAAAGAAAATTTTAATGTTATTACTTGGCTAAGTGATTGAAAGGTAACTTTTTAAAAAAAATCCCTCACACAGACTAATTGTTGATATGATGGAATACATTTTTAGAACAAAATATATTTGAATTTCATTAAAATTTTTCTTTCTAATTTTACATGTGTATTTTTCAAATTTAATAACAAGAAATGAGTTAAAGATTGCTCTCGGGCCAGTCGGTTAGGGCTGCAGAATATACTGACTGTATCTTTGCAGAGGGGTAAGACTCCTCCAACAAGTGTCCTAGATATGACACGAAACAATCTGAGGCTGGAGCTTTGGGGAATGTGGAGTACTCCCTCATTGCCATTGCTCCCAGTTTCACTCGAGCCTGGAGTGGTAGCACTTGATAGGGTCCTATCTATGGGTTAAATAGAACAAAACTGTGTACTTATGCTAAACTGAATTGTTTGAAATAGGACTCTTTTGACATGTAACTGTGCGTAAGCCTATGTCTGATGTTTGATTGAATTGTTTGTGATACCTATCAATACTTGAAACCATTTAACTTTGTTGACTAAACTCAATAGTTTGAAATAGAACTGTTTTTGATGTTTAAACTGTGTACTTTTGCTAAACTGAATTTTTTAAATAGAACTATTTATATGTATAAAAATAAATTTGGCATTAAATTAGCTAAAATGATAAGCCATAAAACCAAACTAAACTAAAACAAAGTTTTTATCAAAATGATTTTATTTTACATTAAATGAGCTGAAAAGGTCTGATATGTCATAAAACCAAACAACCAACTAAAGATTGCTCCATGTTATTAAAACAGTATTCTTAGTTATTTTGCCACAATTGAAAATTATGTTAATTTTTTTTATTTGAAAATAATTTTCAGATGAGATATCATAGCATAACATCACCCTGAAGATGGTTTAACAAGAAAGAAAAATGAAATGTTAAATACTTACATATTATCAAATATATATATATATATATATATATATATATACTATTATCTATAAAAAGTCATTCTTTATTCTTGATAAGAGTTTTTAAATTTAATGTGTACATTATTCAAAGCCTCTTCTGTCACACTTACTGTATGAGTGAACAACTGTTGAGTTCAAGAAGTGAACTACTTGACTTCTTACAAATGTGATAAAAGAATGATTTTTTTTAATGTTTGAAGGATTGCCTAAACTAATCCCACTGAGCTAATAACAGAAGAATAGAGAACCAGTGTGCCACAGATTCTCCAAAAAAAACACTCGTCAAACTTTGAATATAGTTTTCTTTCTCCTTAACAGGGTTGCCTTCCCAAGGCTAAAAAGCCCAGTCTAACGAAGAGAAAAATTTGTCCCTTTTTCAAAAGCATAAACCCAAAGTGAAATGCTAACTGCCTTATATGGAATTTGAACTTGATTTATCAAGTTCATTTTCTCTACATATGTAACTGTGTGGGCAACGCAAATGGTGTAATTGTTACCAAGCTAAATTTGCAAACCATTGTTCTTATTGGGTGCCAAGTACATCTGGTCTTAGGCCATGTCTAACTAAAACTTAGTAAATAACTACATACCTCTTAGCCCAGTTGGCTGGTGGGGGGGGCTGTAAAATACACCAACTGCATCTTTGTAAAGGGCTAAGACTCCCCCAACGAGTGTCTTGGTGGCCCAGTCAGCTAGGGCTGCAGAATGCACTGACTACATCCCTACAGAGGGGTAAGACTTTCCTAACGAGTGTCCTGGTGGCCCAGTCGGCTAGGGCTGCAGAATACACTGACTACATCTCTTCAGAGGGGTAAGACTCCCCTAATGAGTGTCCTGGTGGCCCAGTCGGCTAGGGCTGCAGAATACACTGACTACATCTCTACAGAGGGGTAAGACTCCCTCAACGAGTGTCCTGATATGACACTAAACCATCTGATGGTGAGGTTTCAGTGATGCTAGAGTTTTGGTGAATGTAGAGTACCTCTTTATTGCCATCAGTCCCAGGTCCACTCTGGCCCAGAGTGGTAGTACATGATGGGGTCCTATATATGGGTCAAATAGAACTGTTTGACATTTAAACTGACTGCAAACAAATTACTTATGCTAAATTGAATTATGTGAAATAAAGCTGACCATTCAACTGTGTGTAAACAAATGACTGATGTTTAATTGAATTTTTAGTGATATATAGCAATACTTGGAACCGATACTTGTGTACTTATGCTAAACTGAATTGTTTGAAATAGAACTGTTTGTTATGAATAAAATGGATTTTGCATTAAATAACCTACAATGGTTGATATGCTATAAAACCAAACAAAACCTACATACCTCTGTGTGTTTTATATATTCTAATATAATCCTTATTTTAAGACCGAGATAGTAATCAAAATATTTGCTCGATTTTTATAGATTTGGATGTTGAAAATCTTTGCCTTGTTTATGAATTGTTGTCTTTATTAGTATATTAGTAAAAATGTCCATATTATTTAACATCGGATCATTCTCCTGTCTCTGTCCAAGATATTTTCTTTTCCATCCAGAAATTTTAACATATTCAGGATATTCATTTCTGAAAATCAAGCTGAAAGTGTTTAAATCCAGAGCTCCTCCACCATACACCTTTTTTTTCTCTTAACCCTTTTTCCTCAGTGTCCAATTTTATAAACCTTGAATGGTCAAGTGAGGAAATCACTAAACAGTGACTCAAGCCAATTCCTGACCTACTAAAAACTGAGAATTCAATCAATAATGCAGATCAGATAACCATTAAATAATAACTGTTATTACTGTAATTGTTTATTAATTCATATCTTTTTGGTGTTGAATTTGTCTTTTTTGTAATATTTCTATTTCCTCAGTTTGCTTACATCATGACACTTATATCATTTAGAATCTTATACTCACAGCCATAAAATTCAAGATTGGATTTTAGAAGAAATTTCTTAGATTCATCAATAAGTCTTTCAACTTATCATAAAAATAGTATCTTTTTCTTTAACAAAAGATATTTATTTTTCAATATAATTGCCTTCTTAGTTTATGTACTAAACCTAATGCACAGCTCAGTTGGCTGGGGCTATAGAATACAAGAACTGTATCCCTACAGAGGGTTAAGACTCACCATTAACAAGTGTCCTAGATATAACATTAAACAATTTGATGGTGAGGCTCAAGTAATGATGAAGCTTTGGGGAATGCAGAGTACCCCTTTGCTACCATTGCTCCCAAGTTCAATCTGGCCTAGAGTGGTAGCATCGAATAGGGTCCTATCTATGGGCCAACTCAAACTATTTGACATTTAAACTGAATGCAAAGGACTTATGCAAAATTGAATTGTTAGAAATAGAACTGTTTGATCATTTAACTGTGTGCAAACTAATGATTGATATTTAATTGAATAATTAGTTAGGCATAACAATAATTGGAAATATTTAACTTTATTGACTCATGATAAATTGTTAGAAATAGAACTGTTTGATCATTTTACTGTGTATATCGATAAAATATGTTTATAAATCATATATCTAATATCTATGTAAAAAAGGAATTTGGTATTGAATAACCAACAATGGTTGATATGCCATAAACAATTAGCCTAATCTATCTCCACAGACAGTATAAATGAACATTGTACAGAGATATTTTCAGACAAAAATTCTCCTAAGTCACTGAGCCAGCCTTGTATATATATATATATATATATATATATATATATATATATAAGATGAAAAATTGGGGAATCATATTGATTGATAAATTAAAATACTAAAGAGCAAATTGGAGGGACCCTTTCATCTGACGAGTTTTCAACAAAATACACCAGAATTGTTTAAAAGGTAAGAATATTAAATCACAGTGTATTGGTGGGTATAATTGAGAAAAAAAGAACTCAACTCCCACAATTACCACCCAATTCCCAAAAGAGACAAGGAATGTCAAATTGTCTTCTCTGCCTGTACTAAGGAGAGCAATATAGCGAAATAGCTGTAGTCTCTAAAAAGGCAAGATGTTGTATAGACCTAGCCTTGTACAAAACAGAGAGACAATCATCTGAATCAACAAATGATCACAAACGGCCAACTCTTGTGACTGAGAAGACCCGAATGTCGCATTTTGATGTTGTCTTTATTCCTGTGAGACATGCTTCTTAACTTGAACTTCCAGACTTTAAATAATCCTTCATACATAGTCAGAAACTACACTTATACTCAACTGAACTGTTTGAATTAGAAAATTCAAACAGTTCAGTTGAGTATAAGTATAGTTTTTCTTTACACACAGTTAAATGTCAAAACAGTTCTATTTCAAACACTTCAGTTTAGCATAAGTACGGTTTCACCTTCAAAAGCAGTTCCATTTCAAACAATTCAGTTTAACATAAGTACCTAGTTTAAATTTCAAAACGGTTCTATTTCACACAATTCAGTTAAGCATAAGTATGTAGTTCAAATGTCAAAACAGTTCTATTTCAAGCAACTCAGTTTAGCATAAGTACACAGTTTAGTTCTATTTGACCCATAGATAGGACCCTATCAGGTGCTACCACTCCAGGCCTGAGTGAACCTGGGAGCAATGGCTATGAAGGGATACTTCACATTCCCCAAAGCTCCAGCCTTACCGGAACCTCACCATCAGATTGTTAGGTGTCATATCTAGGACACTCGTTGGGGTGGGTGTGGGAGTTTACCCCTCTGCAGAGATGCAGTCGATGTATTCTATAACCCCAGCCAACTGGGCAAATTTGTTTTGCGACAGTGACCATGCATGTCTATATATTTCCTGAACATACTTTCAGTGGCAAATCTTAGTGGATATTTTATATATACTTGCTTTAGAAGTGTTTTCAATATTTGTTTTTTTCTGTATTTTGACTCATTTTGAGATGAATTATGTGAATACTGAGATCTTGTAAATTTCTTGAAAGTTGGTCAAATTTGTAATATCTGTTGTCTAGACATTTCGTTTTTGTTTAAACCACTTTCAGGTGTGAAATACACCTCAAAATTTGCCATCAAAAACAAATTTGAGAAAAATCAAGATCTTTCTTGGTGAGAATATATAAACTTCCATTGTGTAGTGGGTAGAGTTTTCGACAATGGCCTGGTAGACCAGTGTTCAATCCTAGATCGATTCATACCAAAAACTGAAAAAATGGTACTTGATACCTCTTTGCTTAACATTCAGCATTGTAATGTATGTATAAAGAGTAAAGTTGACCAATACAGGAAAGGGGTAGGGCCCTCCCTGTATCATAGCTATTAAAAAGGGAGCCTTCAGGTTGCCAACTTTATTTTACTTATATATATAAAGAAGAAAGGTAGACATAAAGAGAAAGAATTGAATTAACATTATCTAAATATGTCTATATTGAGACTATATTTCTATTTTCACATTTTGGTGAAAACTTGTACCACTTTTTTTTTTAACAAAAGCATTTCACTTGTATTTCAAATCCTTCTTCAGGTGGGGGTGTCCTCGTGGTGTAATCGTTAAAGCGATGGACTGCGGAATCGTAGTAAGCGAGTTCGTACTCCAGTCGCGCTATTACGTTCACTTTTGGACAAATACCCTTGGGAACAGTATGAACTCCCTTATCCTCCCAGCTATGGGTTAAATAGTACCTCTACTGTTCTTCTAAGAGAACAGCTTTGGCATTAAATAACTTACAGAGGTTGATATGCCATTAAACAAAGAAACCAAACCAAACTAAACCTTATTCAGGTGCATCATATATAGGTAAGGAGAAAGGTATCTTTAACATCAGCCGACTCAATTCATTACAGGTAACAATTGATCACTGAGAAAAAATTGTCTGGTATGGAGAGTGTTGGAGAGCATTCATCTGTATAAACATAATATCACTTTTATCAACTAGAGGAAATATATGTGGTTAACGCTATAGGAACTGGACTTGACAATCCAAGTTCACCCCCTGGCTCTGGTTGTTCACATTTTGCTTCTGACAATTGCATTTGAGAAAGGCATAAATTGGTCTCATCTTTCTTCATCAATTGATAATAATTATGTAGTAGATAGGTGTGTCTAGCTTGTAGGGTGGCATAACTATCCTAAAAATAGAACTGAAGTCGGGATTCCAAACCAAAGATATGTCTTGAAAAAACTATGCACTACTTACTGAAAGTGCAGCATAATCACTGACATAGAGAGTTTTTGGTCCTATACTCTGTAAGGAATTTACTGATGTCTGTCACTACCATTATGTTGACAGGGTAGCTGAGAACTGAATTATTCATGCAGCTCAAATAAGTAAGTAAAGTTGGCGACCGTAATTGAGGGTGACCCAAAGGCTCGTTTTCAATAGCTACTACACTGAGGTGCAGGGAAAGGCACTTCACCATTTCCTGGATTGCTCCACTTTACTTTTGATCCATACCTCATAATGTTGAGTGTTAAGCAAAGTGGCATCAAGTACCATTTTTTGAGTCTTCGGCATGACTGGACCTAGGATTGAACTCTAGTCTCTCACACCATCGGTGAACACCCAACTCATTAAGCCAAATAATTAGCTCAAATAATCATATGATATTTATTCATGACTCCATGTCTGATTAAGAAAATGGGAGTAAATCTTGAATAGATAGTTGCCTGAAAGATAATTTACAAATGATATAGTGTGCTATATTTATAAAGACAATGCTCAATATCGGTGATAGAGCTGATATTGATCTAAGTTCAGGTTGTGTTGATATAGAGTCAGTGGTGCTTGGTGATGGTTTCTTGATTACATGATCATCAAATGAAATGTTTCCCATACAGTGGGTATACCTTTATAAAATGTTGTGTGTAGGCATTATGGGTTGGGTGATCTGATTTGCAGGGCATTCTGGGAAGGGCACCCTAGTTTATACTGTATGATTATTAAAGTAACCAAATTGTATTAATTTTGTATTTTGTTTATTTACTCTGTTATATTTGATTTATGATTTCCTAGTGTTTATATTTATTTATTTATTACTGTTATTTTTGGTAATGATGGACATTTGCATTCACTTCACTCAAACTATCCATGGTGTATGGCATGGAAAGCCACCATTTGTAAAAGATTCAGGACATATGCTCAGTATTAATACTAGTTTGCATGTGGCTTGAAGAACCAGGATGTTGGTAGTGCTAAGACGAGCACTAGGATGGAAGATGACTGTTCGTCTTAAAAAGCTGTATGTCTTGAGGGTTGGGAGATGGCCTCTCAAGTTCGATCAAGTGAATATTTTATTCTTGTTGGTGGGAAAACACAACCGAGTGAAGGCATTATTAGTGTTGATGGGAGAATGCAAATGAGTGAAGACATTATTCTTATTGGTGGGAGAGCACAACCAGGTGAAGACACTATTCTTATTAGTGGGAGAACACAACCAGGTGAACACACTATTCTTATTGATGGGAGAACACAACCGAGTGAAGACATTGTTCTTGTTGGTGGGAGAACACAACCAGGTGAAGACACTATCCTTATTAGTGGGAGAACACAACCAAGTGAAAACATTATTCTTGTTGGTGGGAGAACACAACCGAGTGAAAACATTATTCTTGTTGGTGGGAGAACACCACCTAGTGAAGACATTATTCTTGTTGGTGGGAGAACACAACCGAGTGAAGACATTATTCTTATTGGTGGCAGAACACAACCTAGCGAAGACATTATTCTTGTTGGTGGGAGAACACAACCGAGTGAAGACATTATTCTTGTTGGTGGGAGAACACAACCGAGTGAAGACATTATTCTTGTGGGTGGGAGAACACAACCGAGTGAAGACATTATTCTTGTTGGTGGGAGAACACAACCGAGTGAAGACATTATTCTTGTTGGTGGGAGAACACAACCGAGTGAAGACATTGTTCTTGTTGGTGGGAGAACGCAACCAGGTGAAGACATTATTCTTGTTCATGGGAGAATGTGACTGAGCGAAGAAATTGTTTTTGTTGACTATCACTTGGATTCTTTTTACCAGTTTGGGAACATTTTTCATTTTTTTTTGTTTTTTTGGTCTGTCTTTATTGGTCAGATAAAACATATATTAGATTAATAAAAGAATAATTTACTTGGTATATACTATTCTCATTATTATTGTATATATATATATATATATATATATATATATATACACAGAAATAACTGCCACATTTTCAACTGTCACCTTTGTAGAGCAAGTGGATTTAGCCAACTGTTAATGGTAGCTCCCTCTATCTAATATCTTAACATTCTTTGTTGTTTTTTTTTCCAGATATGATCATTTATAGTCATGGCTGGGACCAGTGCATGCTGGACGTTTGCTACTGAAACATGCTTCAGACTGATGAATCTGTAATTGTTACTCAAAACTTTTTGTGCTCATTTCATGTCAGAATGATGCTGTTCTGGATAGAAAAGCAATACTGTTATGGGTCCAAGCCATGATCATAACTGAAGTGTATCTGAAAAAAAAATCGCAAGATGTTTGCTAAACGCAGCTACCATTACCACTTGCCTAAGTTCACTTGCATCACACAGGTGACACTTTAAAATGTGGAAACTATTTCTGTTGCACCCTTTATATAATCTTTAATACAAACCATAATTATCATTAAATTTAAATGATGAAATATTATATTATCAATATCTTTTTAAAATAAAAATGGTCATTTTTAATCCTGATTCTAAATTCAGATATAAATTCTTGGGATCTTGTTGGGATATTGTGAAAGTTTTATTTTTCTCTCTACAAGAAATAAGATAGATTGTTTTTTTGTATTATAACTTTCTGTATTGGCTCCATCCAGCATTATAATATTAGCTCTTCATTTATCTATTCCCAATATTAGATGAGAATGTATCATGTATATTTTTAACTTCCTGAAAATAATACAGTTAAAATGGAATCCAGTATCACCCTCTGGTCTACTTGAAGATTTTCCATTTTGCATTCATCATGAAGATATACTGTAGAAAGCTCTCCAGTTTCTTCTTGACACTGTGTTCCTGGGTCAAAAACTGAATATTCAATTATTTTCTCGATTAGTCCAGAAATTATATATTTTAACTGCTACCAAATAACATACTGAAAGCAAAAAACAAAAACAATTGCAATTTTCTGTTTGGCTGCTTTGCAGGACCACATCATTTTCTTTTCACTTTTTTAAAAAAATTTTCAAGGAACTCTTTTTTATTTTCCCCATAAAATATAAAAAATGAGAAAATAAGCGTTTAAAAACATGACAAAATAGCAAAAATATATTCATTTATTCTCAACGTGAGTCTAAAATCAGTTACTGTGTAACTTAGAAACAAGATGCAAATTGTACAGATTTTCTTATTTCTAATATCTGAAGAGTTCCACTTTAGCCATATCACAAGAAAATTGAAAAGAGATATTGTCTCCAAACTAGAATGACTAGGAACGTGAAAGTGTTAAAGCAATCAAAATATGACAGCTTGAAGACTCGTTACCAGTAAATCACGTTTGCTTGTAATCATATCAAGCAAGTGCCAGGAACCTTTTCTGGCTTCTTACAAAGACATGCTTCACATGTAGGACATCACTACAAGAATTTGCAGGATTTCTTTCCCTTCTTTATCACTTACAATAGTTTTGCAAAATTATCGGTTACACATGACTCAGAAAGAGATGATTCTGTCTTTCTGTAAAGGTGATTTCTTTTCAGATGGAAGCCCTTCAGTTAGAACAGATTGATTGTTTCAATGAAGCACAGAAGATTTATAAATTGTATATCAATGAGTGGCATTTAAAATATGTGCAGTTTGGATTTCACTGCAAAGGATATTAAATAGTTTACTTTGTTTAATGACGGATAGGAACATAGTGATTGATCTAGTTGGAGGTTCAAATCCCACTCGTGAATACTTATATTTGTTTATCATGTCATGCAAGTAGTCTAACAGTTTATCGCACGTAAAATGGACTTGTTGAATTCAGTTCAAATTTTTGCTGTAACAGTTGCCCGTGGTATAATGGTTATCGTCATAGGAAATGGACATAGTGACATGAGTTCAAATCCTGGACAAGGCTGATTGCATTTCACATAGCACTAATACCCTTGGGAAAGGTATGAATCCAATTACTCTCCCTCCAGCTATGGGTAAATAGCAGGGCAGAATAAGTTCTTCAGCCTTGGTGCAGCAACTTGTCTAGGAGAAGCAAAACTCTGAATTCAAACCAGTTAAACTCCGTTTAAAAATTGACCTTGTGTCATATCCTGCCTGAGCAGAGGGATTGGTAAATATGGTCACAGTTTATGTTTACTCACTGCCCCTGAATGCCGTTTTGGAAAGCATGAACTCATCTCTTCATTTTCCCATGTACAGAATTTACTATGTTTTGCTTAGTCTGCTGAACTGGTTTCAAATTGCTTTCAATACCTGCTGTTCCTATTCAGTAACCTACTTAAATAAATAGCAGACATGAGACTGCTTATCTTCTTTGAACTAAAAAGAATCTGTAATTTTATTAGCCCAGTTAGTTGGCTGGAAGTGTAGAATATTCTGACTGCATCTCTGCAGAGGAGTGTGGCCACTCCACAGTGAGTGTCCTAGAAGCTATCTGATAGTATAGCTCTAGTCTTCGGAGCTTTAGGAAATGTAGAGTACGCTTCTGCAGAGGACCAAGGCCCTTCTCCAATGAGTATCCTAGATATGATATTAAACCATCTGATAGTGAGGTTCCAGTTCAAGAGATTTGGGGAATATGGAGTAGCCCTTCATTGCTATTACTCCCAGGTCCACTCTGTCCTGGAGTGGTAGTATCTGATAGGGTCCTATCTATGTGTCAAATAGAACTGTTAAACCATTTAACTGTGTGCAAACAAACAACTGATGTTCATTAAATTGTTTATGTTACACAGAAATTCTTGGAATATCTAATTGTGTGCAAACAAATGAGTAATATTGAATTAAATTATTAAGGTTGAATACGGATTCTTGAAACCATTTAACGGTTCACAAAAATAAAATTTTTGATAATACATTGCAATACGTGGAACCATTTGACTGTGTGCAAATGATTGAATTGTGTTGAATAGAATTATTTGTGTTGATTAGCAATACTTGAAACCATTTAACTCTTTGCCAATAATAGCAATACTTAATTGTGTGCAAACAAATTAGCTCTAACTTTTTAAAAATGAAATCACTTACTAACTATATGTTGAATTAAATTTTTAGTGTTACATAGCAATACTGGAAACCATTTAACTGTGCAAAAAAGGGAACTGTGGCTTGTTTAAAAATCTTATTATGCAATTATAAATTGTATGTTCAATATACGTATGCATAAACAGGATTCCAGCAAATGATATTGAGAATTATTAGTGTTTGCAAAACTTGAAACCATTTAACTGAGTACAAATAAATGATAATATTGAATAGAATTATTCATATTAGAGAAGAGTTCTTGAAATCATTTAACTCTGTGCAAAATAGTAATACTTGATTGTATGCAAACAAATTAATTTTAACTCATTTAAAAATGAAATTATCTGCAAAGAATTCACTTAGAAATCATATATATATGGGGTGCATTCAATAAGTTTCCAGACTTTTTTTTGTATAGGCATTTAAAATTGTTGTAGACTCTTGAAAATTCAGTATGTTATTGCTATATATCTTATGAGATGACTGACCAATTTCTTTGATTTCAGGTTCAAATGAACACCTACAGCAGGAATTGGAATACACCCTACTAAAGCCTGATTGTCACAGCTGGTGAATTTCAAAAATAAAATCTGGACGTGAGGACACTTTAGAAGAACGATATGCAGTAAAATTCTGTTTAAAACTTGGAAAAAATGCCACCCAAACGTATCGAATGCTTCAGGTTGCTTTTGGAGCATCTTGCATGAATCGAGCAACAGTTTTTGAGTGGCATAAGAGATTCAAGGAAGGCAAGGAGTCTGTGAGGGATGATGAGAGGTGTGGGAGGAGTAAGGAAGTCAATAGACCAGAGTTGATTGGCCAAAGGGTTAGGGTTAGGGTTACTATGTTGAGGTTTTAAGGGAGTTCAGGAAGAGACCCCGTCGAAAGAGGCCAGCACTCTTCAAATCGGCTCAGTGGCATTTCCACCAGGACAATGCACCAGTCTACAACTCCGTCCTTGTCACAGACTATTTGACCAATATGGGCATCAAGACAGTTGCTCACCCTCCCTATAGTCCAGACCTTGCTCCCAGTGAGTTTTGGTTATTCCCTAAGCTCATTCTAAGACAACTGAGAAGATGAAAGAGGCTGTGACAAAGGTCATTGACATACTCACACAAGAGGACTTCCATGGGGCCTTCCAGAAGTTGTTGGAATGGTGCAACAAGTGCATTGCAGCAGGAGAAGATGACTTCAAAGGGGACTAGAGTTTCCTGTGTGTACTATCAATAAAAGAGCCCATATGAAAAAAGTCTGGAAACTTTTTTAATGATCCTTGTATAACCATTTAACAATATGTTAAGAAATGACTCATGTTAAATTAAATTGTTTGTGTTATATTGGAATACTTGAAACCATTTAACTGTCTGCAAACAAATTAGTACTTTTTTAAATGATATAGCTACATGCAAAGTATTCACTTAAAAATCATGTATATTGATTTAATTGTGTGCAAATAAATAACTGATGTTAAATTGAATTGTTAGTATCAGATAGCAATACTTAAAACCATTTGTGTGCAAACAAATGAGCTTTGGCTCATTTTAAAAATGTTACCAATAAAATATGGTTACAAATCATATTTATTTAATATATGTATAAATAGGATTTGGCATTAAATAACCTACCAGGGTTGATATGCCATCAAACCCAATCAACCAACCTAAATAACCATCCAGTTTTGATATACCATTAAACTTAATGACCAAACAAATCATATATATTTGATATATCAATATTTAGAAATAGGACTTGGTATTAATTAACCAACAAAGGTTGATATACCATTAATACCAAACATTTAACTGAATGCAAACAAATGAGCACTAGCTTTTTATTATAAAAGGTTTTTGGACAATTGTCTTCATCTTTATCGTCATTTCCACAACATTTTGGCCAATATGTCCTTCACCCTTCTTCAGGTGTTTGTTGAACTCGGGAACCTACATGGAACTTTGAACTACGTCCTTTATTGAATCCATGAGGGCTGCCAGTTCTGATTCCATTAACCATAACTGGGTAAAGTGTTAAGAATTCCTGTTTTGTTACTCACCTGCAGTCAGGATTGAACCTGCAACTTCCAGATGAGTGTCTCCTTAGAAGCTTAGGGAAACAACACCTATAACCAGCATGATACATAGTGTAACGGTTATAGGCATTGGTTCCCTAAGCTTCTAATGCTGCGTTAAGCAAAGAGGCATCAAGTAGCATTTTTTGAGTCTTTGGTATGACTCAACCTGGGATTGAACCCAGGTCTCCCGAGCCATTGGTGAACACTCTAACCATCATGCCAATTCGCCAATTCGTTACTTGATGCCTCCTTGCTTAACACTCAGCATTATAGGGTGCATATCAAGGGTAAAGTGGAGCAATCCAGGGAAAGAAGTAGCGCCTCCCCCAACACCTCGATGTAGTAGCTATTGAAAAGGGAGCCTTTGGGTCACCCTCGACTATGGTCACTAACTTTACTTTACCCCCTGAAATAAACTCAATTAAGTCAGTTAAATGAATAGTATGATTTTTTTTTTAACGGCTGAATATGCTGGCTGAATACAATCTACTTGAAATAAAATCCCTTAAATCAAAGAAATAATTTTTTTTCAAAGCCATGCAGAGGAAATTATTATGGAATTATCCAATGTTGAGGAAAAATCATGGAATGATTTCTTATTTTACATTCCTAAAACAAATACCAGCAGAAGTCTGAATATGCAAGTCAGTCTCCAGTTAAGACTTACAGTTACACATCTCCATTAATGGTCGGACAAACCAAAGTAAATATCCTCTTAGTGAGCTAATTCCATAATTTTGTCGGGAGTAATATTTATATCTATCTATCTATCTATGGTTTAGGTTCTTTGTTTAATGATATATCAACATTTGCCATAATTTTTGCCAAGGACAGTATATGTAATAATTCAAGTAAATGAAATGTTGATGTATTTGTTAAATAAATTCTGCTCATGATATAAGTTGTATAAATCAATTGGTAACTCATAATTATGTTACTGAAGTTATTCTTCATCAGTTTAAACTGACTCAAGTCAAGATTTATTAAGTGAGTATTCTGTTATGTCTGCTGTGTTTCTTGTTACCTGTCTCATATCAATGTAATTCTGGCAAAATGATTGTTGAATATATTTGGTTGTTTGAAAAATACTGTCTGGTTTTAGTATTAGCTGTTTAAATTCTTTTGTAATATATCTTAATAGTGGTTGTATAAAAAAAATTCTCATTCCTAAGGATTAAAGTGTCCTCTTTCTTAATTTTCTATCTCTTCTTTCAGAATTCAGTTTTGCAGGTTATATGCCCCAATCGTGAACATGAAAAAAAAAGGTGATGCATTTATTCTTTTGGTAGGAGTTCAAGTGGGGTTATAATTTTGTTTCACAAAAATGCTGAGTCACATGTTGCCTGGGTAACACAATAGAAACTCACTGACTTGGGGGTATGAGACATTCACATCTGAGCATCTTATATAATAGATTGTTGATGTCTAGATGAATCAGTGTCAATTTGAAAAAGAGGATGAAGCCTACTTCAGTACATTTTGAAGAAAATTTTTTTCTGATTTCTTAAAGTGAAACTTTATCTCAAGAGTACAGATTACATTTTTAAAAAATGATGGTTCAGCTAGACAATATATTGAAAGAGAAATTTCTGAGGTGATTTGACCAATGAAAAACTCACTGGAGTAAGAGTACTGAAGATGATTATTTTGAAGAAAGTGAACACATTGTTGATTTCTGTCAGGATAAATACAGGTTCAGTCTCAATAAATTTTGGTTTGGTTTGGTTTTATGGCATATCAACCATTGTAGGTTATTTAATGTCAAATTCGGTTTATACATATATATCAGATATATATGATTTGTACACATAAGTCAACAAAGTTAAATGGTTTCAAGTATTTCTATGCATCACTTACAATTCAATTAAACATCAGTCATTTGTTTATACTCAATTTGAATGTCATATTCCAAACCAGAGTGGGCCTGGGAGTAATGCCCATGAATGGGTACTCTGCAGAGATGCAGTCAGTGTATTCTACAACCCCTGCTGACTGGCCTTCATACTTTTTGAACGCATCTCATATATTTGTGTCTTTTAAAAAAGACATTGACACACTGCTAACAAAGACATAGGCAGCTATCGATAAGCTATCGATCATATGGAAGTTAGATCTGAAAGATAGAATGAAACACAGTTTCTTCTAAGCAGTGGTCGAGTTGATACTGCTATATGGAAGCACTACTTGAACGCTAACAAAATGGCTGGAGAAAAAGCTAGACAGCAATTACATAAGAATGCTGCGAGCAATATTGAACAAGTCCTGGAGGCAACACCCCACAAAACACCAACTATACTGCCAACTACTTCCCATCATGAAAACTATCCAAGTTAGACGAACCAGACACGCAGGACACTGTTGGAGAAGCAGGGATGAGCTCATAAGTGATGTACTCCTATGGACCCCCACATATGACCAAGCAAAAGCAGGATGACCAGCTCGAACATACATACAGCAGCTATGTGAGGATACGGGATGTAGCCCTGAAGACCTGCCAGAGGCGATGAATGATAGGGAGAAGTAGTGAGAGAGGGTCAGGGATATCCGTGTTAAAACTATAACTCCAGTTTCTTCACTGTCTCACCCAGTTGGATGGGACAATAGAATATGCTGCTTGCATCTATGCAGAGTAGTAAGACTCTTCACCCCAACAAGTGTCCTTGGTATAATGCTTAACCATCTGATGGCGAGGCTTTAGTTCTGAAACTTTACTTGCAGCTCAAAACTGACTTGGAGTCGGCATACTAGTTAGGGTCCCACTTACAGGTCAAATAGAACTACTCAACCATTTAACAGTGTACCAGCGAAAGCTTCATATTAAATAGAATGAGTAGTATTGGATTGCAATACTTGAAACCATTGAACTGTGTGCGAACAAATGAGCTCTGGCTCATTTTAAAAATGTTTCCAACAAACTATTCATTTGGAAATCATCTATGAACAGGATTTGGCATTAAATAGCCATCAAGGGTTGATATTCCATTAATTCAAAAAGAAAAAACAAACAATCCAATCTTCACTGATATGATGTACATCTTTAACTCCAATTTACAACCATCTTTGATCTCTGCCTTCAGAATGAGGTTCCACATCAAATAAGAGGTAGAAGATGTCATCACATGTGTTTTTCAATTTATCAAGAAGGTTTTATACATGATCAAATGTATTTCTGGCATTTCAACCTTTGATGGGGTATTTAATGCTAAGGTCAGTTTTTTTTTTTTGTTTTGTTTTTTTTGCAAGCAATTGAATGCTTTCTCTTATAGCTGTTTTTGATATTAGTTCTCTCCTACAAACTTGGTAGGTTTCTTTTAGCAGCAGCATACTTGGCTCACCTACAAATACAAATTAACTCAATTTCTTAGCTCAATATCAACTCTCTATGAGCACCTCGGGTAGTGTAATGGTTAGCAAGCTTGACTATCAAACCTGCAAGAGTGAGTTCGAGTCTCATTGAGTGCCCCATTCAGTCGGCCTTGTGCCACATTGAAGCAAAGAGCTTCGTGAATTACAATATGAACTCTCTATTTCTCCACTGGAAGTAGACTTTCCTGTTGCTTTCAGGCAGGCTACCTGGCATTCATGTCAAGTGATTATATTTGTCCTTGTAAACTTGGACTTACAGAGCCATCCTCCAGGTCTTTGCCTGCTTGCAGGACTAAGTTGACTGCCTAGTACCTGAGGTGCCCCATTCAAGGTGTGCATGATCCCTCTGCAAGATAGCCTTGTGTCATACTCTGCTTTGGTGGGAAGCTGGAGAAATACCAACTTTCCAGTTGCCACCTGTCATTCATGCTGGATGATTAGAAGTCTATTGAACACCTGATCTCAGGGGAACGTCCCCAGAGACTTTGTCTGCTTTTCAGGGTTGGGTTTATTGCTCCATGTAAACTAATGTTGCATTGCTAAAAATATGGTGAATCAGGTGAAAGAGAACAAAAACTTGATTATTTTCTCGAATTATTTTTGTACATTGATAAAGATTAATAAGTGAAAAAAGAAATGGCTAAAATTACGGAGATTATTAAGTTTCCTGTTTCTCATAATTCCATTTTTAATGCAAAATAAAATTGAAGAGGAATCAGAAAAATCTTTTAAAATTTTTTTATTTCTTGAAGATTACCAATAATTTAAGTGATCTTACAAAGAATACTGGCAAAATTCTACACTTCAAATTTATTAGTTGCTCTGTTTATTCTTTTGGTTTTAAAGAATATAACCCAAGAGATGATGAAAGTTAATGGGCCTGTTTGAAACAGTATTTTCCATCATAAATGAAAATGAGTGAAAGTTAAGCTAAAATATGAGAGCCCAAACAGTAAAGAAAAAAAGAAAATGCAAATAAAATGCTTATATGTTCCTGATTAACAGCAAGGATTAAAAAAAACATTATTTGACTTGAGTTTTCTTTTTTTTTTAAGTTAATTGGCAAAGATGGGCTTCCATATGAGCTAAAAAAATGTTATCCTTTATTTCTCAACTTTTTTTGAGTCATTTATAGAAAAACAAACAATCCTACAATCCATTTGTCTCCACTGCAAAATCTGTGTGGGTCATCCAACTAAAAAAAAAACAAACCCAAGTCAGTCCACGTGTGTGCTGCTTTAGATGTGAACTCTGCCAGATAGACTAGGTTGAATTTATTTTCTACTGAAATTGTAGAGGAAAATAGAATATTCTAATTATCACAGACTTTTGAATTATTTTGAAATAGTTGTCTTATATTTTGCTGAATGTGATTCTGATATTGGTGGAAATCTTGCCCAGGGCCGGAATTCAATCGATTCAATTATTTGCTCTGAAAGAATTGTTTATCAGATTGTTGTAAAAAGACATCTCGACTAATTGCTCAAAGCCCAGACATCTTTTGATATTTTAGATAAGAATTTCTGAGGTTGAATTCCAATTTGTTCATCTGACTTGGCATCGATAATTGAGCAGCATGTCAAAAGGGGGCGGAGGAGATGAAAAAGAAGAAAAACGAAAACAAAAATTATTAACAAAATCAGACCATAAAAAATAAAAAGCAGTAGAAATGTGTGTTATGTTAAAATATTTAACCAGAAGTTTACTTTGTGGACAATTGCATTATTATCGAGACAATTTACTTTTTTCAGTCTCAACTGCCCTGTCAATGAAGCTAATAAATATGCTGACTATATTCCTTACTCACAGGTAAGACAATTCCCCACTCCAAAAAATATATGTCCTCGCTATGACACTAAACTGCATATGATATCGAGGCTCCAGTTCTGGAGAGCTAAGGAGTGTGGGCTACTTCATTATTATTACTACCATATCCACACTGTCCTAGAGTGGTAGTACCTGTCAGAGTACCATCTATGGGTTAAAAAGATCTGTGTAAAAATTATTAATATTTGATCAGAATACTTGATGTCATATAACTGGACAAATTATTTGTATTAAGCATAGTTACTTGAAACTATAATTGTTTACTTAAGATTATTATTAGTTACTTGAACCTTTTTAAGCATGTGCAAACAAATGACTATTATTGAATAGAAATAATTGCTAGCATTTGATAGGAATACTTGAAACAATACAACTGTATGCAAATTATTTCTATCAGATATGAATACTTTATGTCATATAACTGTGCAAAAAAAAGTCTCAAGAAACAACAACCTAACAAATGTAAATAAAAATGTACAATGAACACGATTCTCTAACCTCTCGACATAAAATAATCCTAGACGGTTGGACATGCTATTAAAACCGTTAGAATTGGTCTGAACTATTTGCATCCAATTATTTTGTAAATTATTCCACTGAGAAACCCTGGCCGAGTCGGCTGTGGTCGTAGAATACACCAACTGCATCTTGGCAGATGGATAAAACTCCCCCGATGAGACTCCTGGATATGACATTAAACTGCATCTGATGGTGAGGTTCCAGTAATGTTGGAGCTTAGGGTAATGCGGAGTACTTCTTCATTGCCATCACTCCCAGGTTCACTGGTCTGAAGTGATAGCACCTGAAAAGTTCCTATCTATGGGTCAAATAGAACTGTTTGACATTTAAACTGTGTGAAGACAAATGACTTAGGCGAAATTGAATTATTTTTTGTGTTATTGTCTTTTTTTTTTCATTTCTTTTTAATCCTCGAACTGTGATTTTGTTTTAGTTCACAGAAATTACTGTCAATTCTAACCGAGTGAACTTGATTGACTAATGTTAGACAACTCTAAAGTTTTCCGTTCTGATTAAATTTTTAAAAAATCATTTGAGAAGAAAAATCTTTCTTTTATAATCATTTCCTTAACGCTTATTTTAAGGCCTGTCTTGATAGCTATTATCCTCTTGTCAAGTTGTATTTTATTTAAAGAATTTATAAGTAACTCTAAGTGAATGAAATGGGAAAATGTTTCTCTAATTAACATTTAGTAGTTATCTCCCTTCAAAAATTATAATAATTGAAAGTGCAAATCCCAACCTCACACTGTTAAGTTATAGATTATTTTGGAAATTGTTTTATTCTCTTGGGTTAAATTTTTAACATTATTGTGCTTGCAAAAATCACTCTATAATGTATCTTTTTTTTTTTTTTAGTATGCTTATTAGAACTGTTATCATTATTGGAAATGGATCTGGTAATCTGAGTTCAAATCTTCGAGAAGACTATTTATATTTCCCTTGACATTAATGCCCTTAAGAAAGGTATATATCCATCAGGTCTCCCCTCTGTTAGAGGTAAATAATAAGGCAGACTGGTTTCTTTCGTCTTAGCAAAAAAAAAAAAAAAAAGAACAGTCGAGAAGGATAACTCCGAATTCAAACTAGCAGGATTTGTTTTAAAAAATATCAACTTTGTATCACATCCTGCTTGTGATGAAGGCATTGGACAAATAACTGATGAACCATTTTTTTTTTTTTTTTTCAGATTATAATGGTATAGATTATAGTATTCATTCAAGAAAGAAAATTATCAGTATTAAAACACAATTCTTTTTACCAATAACATGTGCATTAATTCCTGACTATAGACAATCTCTTTTTCTTGATTCTTATATTGAGAGATAAAATTTTGACTTTGTGTTATGAACAACCTCTAATTTATGCCACAAAAAGGTGTTTTGATCATACATTGCATGAAATGAATGACCCCCTGACTTTTAGCGATGTTAGACTACAAAAAATATTTCAACATAAAGAGAAAAAAACTCAAGCAATCATTTATGCTTTCAAAACTATTGTAATACAGTCATAATTCATGCAATTCTAAAGATAGTGTAGTTTAGACCTTGATGTAGCTTGCCATATTTACTTGGATATTCCAAATATGCTAAAATCCCACCACTGATTCACCGTAGCATTGATGATATAATAATACATACGTAATTGTTTAGATTTACTTGGGAGGCATTATTTACTTTTAATCTAAAAAATAAATAAATAAACTTTCAAATTGTAGCGTTCATATTCAGAAGATTTTTCGTGATTCATTCAAAAATATTTTTGAATGAACTTTACAGATTGCTTTGTATTTAAGTCAATACCTATATACTCACATCCTCCTCTTGATAAGCTCATCTATAAAAAAGAAATGAGCTTATCAAGTGGAGGATGTGAGTTCAAATTTCATCAGAAGCCAGTTTTATATTTCTGTTAGAAGCCTTGAAATTCTGACTTGATTTTAAGTAATTTACGAAGCTCTTTGCTTCGATGTGACACAAGGCCGAATGAATGGGGCGCCCAATGAGACTCGAACTCTCTTTTGTAGGTTTGCTAGTTTAGCTTGCAAACCGTTACACCACCAGAGGTGCCCCTGACTTGATTTTAAATCAGCACTCTGAAATATGTCTTGATCATTTCTTTTTTACAGGGAAAAATCTAAAATGTTTCATCAATTTATTTTTATTCTTCTTGATCGAACATAAATTCCATTGAAACCTGACAAATATCAAATGGACACGGCGACACGAGTTCAAACCCTGGACGAGACTGATAGCATTTCACATAGCACTAATATCCTTGGGAAAGGTATGAATCCAATTATTCTCCCTCCAGCTATGGGTAAATAGTTGGGCAGACTAGGTACTTCAGCATTGGTGAGGCAACAAGTCTTGGAGAAGGAAAGCTCTGAATTCAAACCTGTTAAACTCCGCTTAAAAATTGACCTTGTGTCATATGCTGCCCGAGCGGAGGGGTTGGGTAAAATCGGATTAGAACAGATGAATATCATCCACAAAGTTATTATTTATCATTATTGAATAATTTATTATTTATAGCATTTTTTTTATCCTTGGTAACACCAGGTTTTCTTCACACAATCACTTCATTGGTTTCACTATTTTTGTTTTAATTTCTGCTTTACTTATTCTAATTTGATTTTTTTATTTAATGGCAGATCAACTTTCTTGGGTTGGGACGTCTGGCATTCGTGCCGGATGGGCGATCGAAATCAAGAGCAGATTCAGGGCCGAATAGGCCCCCAGTTTCGGCTGGGCAACCTTCAGGTGGGCGAGCTGCTTTTCAGACCCCTATGCACCCCTTGTATAGCACTAGACCTCACGGTCTAGTTCAAGCTATATTCTGGCATACGTGCCCGGACCTAGATTTAGGTCCGTGATACTGCTTGATTCATTAGACCCACATTACACTTTGTGGGTCAATGACTAGCAGGGTTCGAGTCTCGGCTCATTCCCGACCTTCCCCTCCCCTTTATCCCCACTTTAATCGGCCTTCGGGCTTTTGACCTTGTGTCAAGTCCTGTCTGGTGGGAGGCAGCGACAAATATTCATCCTTGAAAAAGAAAAACAATAGTACTATTTAACCCACAGCTGGGGTGAGCAGTAACGAAGTAACTACCCTTATTAAAGGAATTAGTGCAAAGGTGAGTGTAAAAGTATGAGTAGAGTTAGAGTAAGCTAATTACGATGTCAGCCCAGTCGGCTGGGGCTGTAGAATATACCAACTGCGTTTCTGCCGAGGATTAAGAACCCCTACCCTACCATTGAGTATCCAGGATATGACCCTAAACAATATGATGGTGAGGCGCCAGTCTTTAAACTTTGAAGAATGTAGAGTAACCCTTCATTGCCATCACCGGTGCATAAACAAATGATTGATGTTTAATTGAACCATTACTTATATGTAGAAATACCTGTAACCATTTAACTTTGTTAACTTATCATAAATTGAATTGTTAGAAATAGAACTGTTTGATCATTTATCGGTGCCTAAACAAATGACTGATGTTTAATTAAATCATTACTTATACGTAGAAATACTTCGAAACATTTAACTTTGTTGACTCATGTTAAATTGAATTGTTAGAAATAGAACTGTTTGATCATTATCTATGCATAACCAAATGACTGATATTTAATTAAATCATTAGTTATATGTAGAAATACTTCGAAACTTTTAACTTTGTTGACTCGTGTTAAATTGAATTGTTGGAAATAGAAGTGTTTGATCATTTATCTATGCATAACAATGATTGATGTTTAACTGTATCATTAGTTATACATGGCAATATTTGGAACCATTTAACTTTGTTGATTTATGCTAAATTGAATAGTTAGAAATAGAACTGTTTGATCATTTATCTATGCATAACCAAATGACTGATGTTTAATTGTATCATTAATTATACAGCAGTACTTAAACCATTTAACTGTGAGCAATAAAATGAACTTTGGCTCGTTTAAAAATGTTAACAACAAAATGTATTAACAAATTATATATATTTTATGTATTTTTATAAAGAGGATTTGGTATTATTTATATACTTAATACTAAACCGTTTCTTGCCAGTACAATGAAATTATTCAAAATATTTTTCCCTAGTTAATCATAACTGTCTTGCCTACTTTTTTGAACGGATAATCTTGTAACGATTAATAAATGAATCAACTTTAAAATTTAAAAAAAAAACTTTTAAAAAAACAACAATGATTGAATATGAAAAAAAATAGAATGTCTCACAACTCCACTTTCAATGAAAATTAAAATGTTGACGCCAAAAAAAGAACAAGAGTCTTTTCAAGCCTTGCCAACCCACTGGATAAGATATGCATTTTCCAGCCTCCCAAAAGGAGCAGTCCAAACTATATAACTTATATAATGATAGTTCATGGGCTTAATGAAAATTTAAAAAAAATGCCACACGAGAAGTTCATAATCTTTTTGATTGTGAAACTCAAAATTCTAATTCTATTATCACCTAAATGAATCGTCTTGTTCCACTATGAATTAAAATATTAGGCTTTCAGTAAAGATATAAAGGAAATTTCCAGTAGTAACGTAGTTCAATCAGCAGCTTAACAAAAAATGAGATACTGACAGAAGAAAAGTAAATTCTGACAAAATAGTTCAGGTTAAACATGTGATAAGGGTAATATGAAGCCAGGCTGTTTACAAAAATTTTCTTGTTCCCAATGATACCTGCATCCGAAAAACAAGGTCTAAAAAATATGGCTTTAAGTTTCCCTTACAGTGCTTTTAAATCTCTAGAGATGATACCATTTTTTTTTAAATTTTATTTTTTGCTTTATATTATGTTTGTAAAAACTGCCATCACTTGGATTTTTTTCTTTTTCATATAATCGTGAAATGATCTTGACATTTTTATTACATTTAGACTGGACAACCATCACTTTAATTTTCTCAGAATTTTTGTTACATTTTAACAAGACAGTCAATTAGTTGAATTAGTCACCTACGTTTTTGTTGGTTTGTTTAAATTAATATTGGCGTGTTAAACTCTTCACAACTACTGATTTTTAATGAGCATAGATTTTAAACATTTAACAGAGACATGTGAATGAAACGGACATAGATAATGATACTGTTGTTTTGCTTTGTTTCGTTTTTTTTTTTTTATGGATACTACCACTACTATTAAATGTTATTGTTGTTCTTTTCTTGTCCTTGTTTTTAGTAGAATTCTCAGTTCAAATGATACCAAGCCTCTGAAATTTTTTTTTCTGTTCTTTTTAAGAGTTGTCTACCTTTTATTGTTTATTTTGTTTTATTTTTTTTGTTAATCTGTGCTACTTAATCAAGCTTTCCTTCAACGTAACTTTCAGCTGTTCCTTATGCCCCACTGATTGTAAGTGCAATTTTCACTAATGTTTTCCACTATTCCTTATTTTACTTACTGGGCTCCTGATATGTTTCCGTTCATTCACCCTTCTTTTAGGGTTACACTGTAGTCTTCTGCTAAAATTACAATTTCAATTTACCACATCACCTTCTAAGTATTTACTCAGCTTAACTCAAAAAAAGTACAAGAACAGATTGACTGAAAATGAATTCGGAAGATTATACAGCTGCAAGTGGAGAGAGCGTACCGGTCATGAAAATTCTGTATTGATAATATTCTGTTTTATATGAACTCAACTCTGACTATTTGCAATGATAGAAAATATGCAACGCTCAACATGTACTAAGCTGTGTATAGTCTGGTACAAGGCTACAAGTATTGTGTGTCTGGTGACGATCAATCACACTATTATACTAATAGTCTGGGAGATCAGCACGATAATGACTAAACTTCATATATTTCTTTGCATGATGTTTAATAAACTGATGACTAGCATGTGATTATTTGTTTTACTGTTTTGTTTTGTTGTTTTTTTTTTTAATTTTCTCGAACGATTTGGGTAATGCCAAAAGAATATTGCCCTGTTGGCTGGGGCTGTAGAATACACCGACTACTCCTCCGCAGAGGGGTAAGACTATCCCCAATGAGTGTCCTAGATATAACAATAAACAGTATGATGGTGAGGTTTCAGTGATGATGGGGCTTTGGAGAATGCCGAGTACCCTTTCATTGCCATCGCTCCCAGGTCCACTCTGGCCCGGAGTGTTAGCACCTGATAGGGCCCTATCTATGGGTTAAATAGAGCTAAACTGCGTACTTATGCTGACTTGAATTGTTTGAATCATAAATGTTTGACTAAACTGAATAGCTTGAAATAGAAATGTTTTTAACAATTAAACTGTATACTTATGCGAAACTGAATTGTTTGAAATAGAACTGATTTTTTGTATAAAAATAGATTTGGCATTAAATAAACTACAAAGGTTGATATGTCATGAAACTCAAACAACCAACCACAACAAAAAGGAATATGTCTACAATGATATATAACATATTTAATATTTTAATATGTAAAATGCTTTTTTTTAAATAGAGTAAAATAAAGATGAAAAAAGAGGTTGGAGTAAGTTCTTTTCCTTCAAATTAAAAAATAAAATCATCTACAGAAATAATATTTCGAATAGGAAAATGATTCACTGATTGATTTCAACAGCATGTCCACCCATCTAGGGTTATTTTAGGCATAGAGATTATGGAATGGCATTCATTCTACATTCATATTTACAATTTTGGTAAATTGTTTCTTAAGAAATTGTTTTTTTATCAGCCTTATTAAATACAAATAATTTTTAAACAGAACTACTTGACCCAGAAATGGGAACCTAACAGATACTACCACTTGAGGTCAGAGTGGACCAGGGAGTAATTTCATTGAAGGAGTACTCAACATTCCCCAGGTCTTGAGAATTGGAGTTCCACGATCAGATTTTGTTTACTGTCATATTTTAGACACCCCTTTTTGGAGTCCACGGTCAGTGTAATCTCAGCCCTACCCTCAGGGATAATGAGAAAATGAGACAGATATAATTTACCATAAAAAGGTTTACTGAGTTTGCATATTTTACAAGCATGCCAAAGCCCAGTCGTTTAGGGCTGTTGAATACACCGACTGCATCTCTGCAGTGGAGTAAGACTCCCCCAATGAGTGCTCTGTATATGACATTAAACAATCTCATGGCAAGGCTGCAGTCAATGGAGCTTTGGGGAATATGGAGTACCCCTTCATTGTTATTGCTGCCAGTTTCACTGTGGCCCAGAGTGGTAGCACCTGATGGGGTCGTATCTATGAGTCAAGTAGAACTGTTTGACTATTAAAACTATGTGCCAACAAAAGACTTATGTTTGAAATAGAACTGTTTGACCATTTAACTTGGAGTAAACAAGTGACTGTTTAATTGACTGTGTGCAAATAAATAAATAGTATTGAATAGAATACTTACAGTTAAATAGCAATACTTGTAGCCACTTCACTGTGTGCACATGAATGATGAATATCAAATCAAATTATTTGTATTAGATAGCAATAATTGAAATCATTTAACTGTAGAAACAATAGCAATGCTAATGTGTGAACAAATTACTTCAAACTCATTTAAAAATATAAATACCTACAAACTATGTGTCTAAACAAATGACTGATGTTAAATTCTGACTGTTATACAGCAATACTTGAAACCATTTAACTGTGCCAATAAAATGAGCTCAGGCTTATTTTAAGATGTTATTAACAAAATGTGTTGACAAATCATGTATTTAACATATATGTATAAAGAGAATTTGGCATTAAATAACCTACAATGGGTGGTATGTCATAAAACCCAACGTAATCAAACCAAATCATATTTGATATATATGTATGAAGAGAATTTGGTATTAACTAACCCACAATGGTACTATTTACCAACCCCTCCACTCGGGCAGGATATGACACAAGGTCAATTTTTAAGGGGAGTTTAACAGGTTTGAATTCAGAGTTTTCCTTCTCCTAGACTAGTTGCCTAACAATGGTTGATATGCCAGAAAACTCAATCAAACCAAGCATATAAATTGAATGAAGGAATTTTTGCTAAAAATAACTGACCCAAGAAGTGCATACTTATTCATCTGTTTAAACTTTGAGTGTGTTGTGTTTATTGGCATTTAAGTTTAATTTATTTTGAACCAAAGCTACTAATTTGAACCCCAAAAGTTTGTTCAGTAGTAGTTGTAAGACTAACTTGTTTACTGTGTCACAACAAGGTGTCTTGACTAATATTTAACTAAGCTTATTTTGACACAAGGCTACAAGTAGGTATTTACCCAACCCCTCCATTTCAAACAGGATGTAAAACATAGTCAATTGCCTAGTGGGTAGAGTGTTCGCCAATGGTTCGGGAGACCTGGGTTCAATCCCAGGTCGCGTCATACCAAAGACTTTAAAAATGACACTTGATAACTCCTTGCTTAACACTCAGCAATATAAGGTACATATCAAGGGTAAAGTGGAGGAATCCTGGGAAAGGAGTAGCGCCCTCCCCTACACCTCAGTGTAGTAGCTATTGAAAAGGGAGCCTTCTGGTCGCCCTCGACTACAGTCGCCAACTTTATTTTTTTTTACAAATGGTTTAAATTCAGTTTTCCATCTCCTAAACTGGCTGCCGTCATCCTCATCATTAGGTTGTGCTGCTAGAACAGATTTTCCTGACTCTCTCTCACTATTCGTCTCTATCATCCATCGTTTCTGACAGTTCCTCTAGACTACATCCTGTGTCTGTATAGAGCTGTTATAGATAAATTGAATTTGGTCATCCGACACTTGCATATCCATGCGAAGGTATCCATAAGTGAACATCACTTTTGAATTCATCCTTAATTTTTCAGTAGGGTCACACATGTCTTGTTTGTCTTATTTGGATGGTTTTAGAGATGGGAGGTCGGTGGCCGTACAGCTTCTGTTTTGTGGGATGCTTGCTTTCAGGACTTGTTCAATATAGCTTGTAGCATTCTTGTGCAATTTCCATCAAGCTTTTTCTCAATACCAATTGTAGTTGGCACACTAGGAATGATCTCCAAAAGCTTGCTAAAAAAAACTGGAGGAATTGGAGATGAGAAGAAGACCACTACATTAAGATTGGCTAGAATACTCCAAAGGGTCCTGGAGACCTGAAGACACTTGCTGTCACTTATACTCCTGTGAAAGCTTGCAAGGAGTAAAATAATAAGTAATTTACTAAGCTTACTAAGCTTGTTGTATAGACATATAGTATAGATGCATCTGATGTGAATTGAACTCACTCACAATGGTCTGATATTCTACCCATCTAACCACTACTTCAAGAGCAACACCCAGAATAATAATATTAAGTAAGTAAAGTTGCCAACCGTAGTTGAGGGCGACCAGAAGGCTTCCTTTTCAATAGCTACTACACCGAGGTGTTGGGGAGAGCACTACTCCTTTCCCTGGATTGCTCTACTTTACCCTTGATACGTACCTTATATTGCTGAGTGTTAAGCAAGGAAGTATCAAGTACAATTTTTAAAGTCTTTGGTATGACGTGACCTGGGATTCAACCCAGATCTCCTGGACCATTGGCGAACACTCTACCCACTAGGCCAATGAAGAAGAGTCTACATAAAAGTTACTTATTTTTCACGTTAATCATAATTGAACACCATTTTAGACCATAATCTTTGTTTTATTATCTTTCTTTTTCATATCATCTTTTCTTATTTTCATTAGCAATTTATTTCTCTTGTTTGAAATCATTATCATCATAACTGAAAATCATTATTATTGATTTTTGCTTCATCGTATCATTGGTGTTATTGGATCTGATGGCAGTATAGTTATCAGTAGGCTGGCTTTTAGTGTGATTATAATTGAAGAATTCTTCAATGTAATTACTATCCATTTTACAATGATTACATTTTGTCATTTGGAACACTATTTATATTATTATTATTATTATTATGGTATTTGTTGAGTTTTCACACCAATAGTAACAAATGGCTCTTACTCTATAGATCAACTGAGTCTAGCAGTTTCCACGATATTCTTGGTGATTTTTGTCTGATTAGTTCCAATTATTCCACTCTTTTCACAAAGCTCTTTAAAATTGTTCCAAGTACTCTCATAATGATAGGTATTACTGTCACCTTCATATTTTTCAATAATTTTAGTTCTCTGGCAAATTCATGATATTTTTTCTACTTTTTATTTTCTATATGATTTACTTTGTGGTCTGCCAAAATAGAGTGAATTCTAAAATTGGATAGATATTTTCTTTGTTTACTCTTACTATATCTGGTTGCTTGGCCTGGACTTGAGTGATCTATTTGAATTTTAAATTTCTATAGAATTTTACTTTTACCATTCTCTTAGATGGCGTTTAGCTTTTGCTGATACCAATGGATCACATGGTCAGATCTCCGTCATTTGCATAATTCCAAGAAAAATACTGTTCCTAACCAATCATGTTTATACGTATTCTGAGTTGATTTGCTATATTCACATATTATATGATAAACAGTTTCATTTCTGTTGCCATTCTCAAGAGATGTACTTCTCAGTTCAGTATCATCTGTACCAATTTATTGTAATAGATTTGTTTAAAGCTGCTATTAATACGTTTTCTTCATCCTATCAGTTGAGCTTAGAATATGCTGATTGTCACCCTTGGAGAGAGGTGATAACTCTCCCCTCAAAAAAAGGGGTTTCCTGGGCGTGATACTAAACTGCATCTGATGTTGAGGCTCTAGTTTTCCCAGGTCCACTCTGACCCAAAGTTGTAGTGTCTGTTAGCATCTCATCTATGAGTCAAATAGATCTGTTTAGAAAGTATTTTTATTAATAGGACTGTGCAAAAAAAAAACAACTCTTAAAAACAATTTGATAAAAAATATAAATATGAACATACAGTGAATGCGATTCCCTAACCTCTAGGCATATAATAACCCTAGACAGGTTGACATGCCATTAAAATCAACCTCTCAGTAATATGTCTTTTGTATTTCTTTTGAAGTATTCTTTGTACAACCATGCCCAAGTCTTTCTGTCTGCAGTTTCTTTCCTTTGTTTTCTCTTGTATGACTTGTTTTGGGATTTTCATGTTAATATTTCTACTCATTTAATTTTCTCACTAGTAGTATCTAATAGTTTTCAATAAGGATCAAGTGATAGCAAGACAACTCAGTCCTTGAGCACTCTTCTTTGTGTTATAACTGATTTTGATTATATGTTTGTCTGGAGGGTTTTGATTCTTTGGATTCCTATTTCTTCCAAACTCTTTGCAAGGCTCATTGGAACTATTCCAAGCATGATGATAATGATAGTTCCAGCTGTCAATGTAATGTTCCCAAACCTTTACAGTTCTCTCACAAGGTCAAGAAATTTTCCCAGCTTTTCAACTTCGTTTCAGTTTTACTCAGTGGTTTTCTCGAATAATAACATTCATTGTATAACAAGTTTTCTTTTTGCTTCTAATTACTAGATTGAGGTTTTGACATTCAATCTATATGTTTTGCTTTATAAATTAGGAAAGTGATTGTCTGTGATCAGAAATTTATATCAGCAGTATGCTTTTACCTAACCTTTCTACTGTCTGTAGGATGTGACACAAGGTCAATTGGGGGGTGTCCTCGTGGTGTAATGGTTAAAGCGATGGACTGCAGAATCGTAGTAAGCGAGTTCGTATTCCAGTTGCGCTATTACGTTCACTTTCGGGCAAATACCCTTGGGAAAGGTATGAACCCCCTTATCCTCCCAGCTATGGGTTAAATAGTACCACTACTGTTCTTCTAGGAGAATGGCTTTGGCGTTAAATAACCTACAAAGGTTGATATGCCATTAAACAAAGAAACCAAACCAAACCAAACCAGGTCAATTTTTAAGCGGAGTAAGACAGGTTTGAATTCAGAGTTTTCCTCTTCCTAGACTGGTTGCTTAACCAAGATTAAAGAACCAAGTTTGCCCTACTATTTTTTTTGGATGGAGAACAGATAGATTGAGGGCTTTCCCAACTGTGTTATTCAGGATTTGAACTTGGATCAACAATTCAATTTCCTATGATGATAATCATTACAAGTGGGCTAATTATCAGCAATAATGACAGAAGAGGATGATTATATATATAAGGTAAGTTTAAAAAGTATCAAGATGGAAGCTGTATTTACCATGGCAGAAATGAACAAGGAATGAAGCATTAATTTTCTTCAAAATCATCCACTTGACATTGAGCCCACTTATTCTAACAAAATATCTCTAGAACTTCATTTTTGATTTAGTGTGAAGCTATGTTCTTGAATTTCTTTTAATGTTTTCCTCACCCCCAAATTTTATCTTTGAGCTGAATTGTCACTTAAAGAAATGAGAGAAGGTCATATGGAGTTAATTTTGATGTGTAAGGAAATTGCTGTACTTGCACAATTCTGTGTTTTACCAAAAACAGTTTATTCAAAAGAATTTGTTTTCTAGTTGACACTGACACATCTGAACATCTAAACCAGGGGTTCTCAACCTTTTCAGCCCAAGGGTCACAAAGCTTAACTCAGGAGTAATCTGAGGCCGCACTCTTAAAAGGACAGAAAACAAAAAACAAAAAAAGAAGCTAAATTCACAAGGTAACAATCATAGTTTATTAATAGGGCAACTGATGTCGTTTTCGATCACAAAACAATGTAATATCAGATTGAAATGAAGAGGTTGACAGAATGAGCACATCAGACAAATGATGATTTGACAGTCAGGAACGCAGCTTACACTTGGCATGCTTCATTTTGTAGAACAACTGTATGCAGTGCCAAATATGCTCCCTACTTGCTAGGTGTGTGTGATAAGTGTGGGGAATTGTCCAGATGGAAGTACATGGTTCTTACAGAAATCAAGAATGTAGCCAGCAAGTAACTTGGACTACAAATCTTCTGAACAACAAAGATAAATTAGTTCCATCTGCAGTTGTAATGGTACCTCTTCACAGTTAACATGAAAAGGTGAAAAGAAAATTTTACCAGTTGGGTGTTGTGCTCCATGAATGGGCCTTAAGAGCTGCATGTGGCCTGATCAACACTTTATTCCAGATATGCTTGTCTTCATTTAGATTTTAATGTTAAAAAGATTTAAATTTTCAGTTTGGAAAAGTTTTTCGTCGGACTTTACATCATGTAAATGCATGAAGAATTAGATGATTTACCATTTCATCTTTGTCGTTATGTAGCCTACGCTTGTTATTTTTCTGTCTATTATCAATTTTTGCTAGGACATAATTGGTTCTTATGACATAATTTTATTCTGCTATTAAATGAGATTCAGTTTCTCTCTTGGGGTTTCCTTTTCTTAGTTTGTCTCTTGGAGTATCCACACAGTTGTTTTTCTTCCTATTTTTGTTTTCCTGTTTGTTCTTAAATTATTTCTGCTGAAATTGCAGTTACTGGCTACTGTAATTAGTCTCACTTTGCTGGGTTTTTTTTTATGACCCTCAAGTTCTTGAACTGCTGCATCCACACTGTTTTCAGTTCCTCCTTCTTTTTTTGACACAGAGTCTTTCTATGTTATTTCTCAGTTGTGAGACCTTGTATATCATGATCAACTTCCTTGTTTGTTTGTTTGTTTTTTTTTGTTTTTTTTAATTTTTTTTTTTTTATCTATCTGTCTGAGTTTATTCATTGTTGTTTGATTTGACCATAGAAATGCATGCAACATAAGATAGAAAGGGATTTTCCATGATTGACATTCATTTATAAGTATTACTGATAAAATATGATTTGATAATTTTCATTTTAAAAATCATTATCAGCAGTAGTAAAATACATGCTGACACTTTTTTGAGAGCAAAAATTATTTTTATTGTCATTTCTGTAGAGTCAGTTTTAGTTTTATTGTTGTTTTCACCTTAATAGTTATTATTTTATTTTTACTCTTTGCCAAGTTTTATTCCTATTATAGCAATTTTTTTGTAGTTATTATTAGTTGTATTATTGCCATTTGATCATTTCTAAAAATTTCTATTCAATAAAATATCTAGTACACTTTGGTTGGCTGGATCTTTTCCTGAAGCAACTTCAAGTATCATTTATATTAATAAGAGTCATATCTTTCTCATCTTCAACTTCTTCCTCCTCTTCCTTAACTACAACTATGATGGCTTTTCCCAATCTCATTAGTATTTGGTCTTATATTTTTCCTTATTGTTATTATTATTATCATAATGATCAATGTTGAATCTTTCATTTAGAAAGAATTTGAAACATTCTAACATCATTATGGTTCATTTAGTTGAATTTAAGAAAGGACTACAATTCTGTATAGTAGAAATTTCTAATTATTAAGTACAAACTCTAAGAGAAAAAAAATAGACTGTCTTTGTGTTATTTTTAAACAGTTCTTTTACTAGACCATGCTACTTGGTTCACAAAGAGTGCCCTATATTGTTAAAAAGATAACAGTTAAAGATATAGATTTTTTTTTTTATAAATTTTCAGTGAAAAAAAAAAAAAGAAGAAATAAATAAAATTAAAGAACAAAAGATGAATTGAAAATAAGAATTTTGATGAAAAATGTAAAAAAAGAAAATTTAACATTTAAGGCAAAAATGTAGTATTTTTAGAAAATTTATAAAAACAAAAATTAGAATACAAAAAAAAAAAGCCAAAATGGACACAAAAATTTGAAAAGATAAAAATTTATGAAAATTCGAAAAATAACAAATCATACAAAATATATCGATGAATTTTAAAATATTAAATGCTAATTAAATGTAAAAAATGTAGGCATAAAAGTTTTTTTTTTTAAATCTTTATTAAATGGTAGAAATATCTAAAACATTTGAAAACAATGAAAAAGCTGAAAACAAAAATTCCACATAAAATTTCGTAAATTTATGTGTTCAATTTCATGAAAACTGTTTTGAATTTATTAGATAAAGTATTGTCATTATATATTTCTTTCAACTTACTTTGATTACTTTTTGTTTCAATTCTCTAATGATTCTGTGACAATAAAATAAGCAGCTTGGATCAAAAATAAAGAAAAAAAAATTGGTAATATTTGAATTTATATCTATCATCATTATGAGTCTGTCTTTCCATTTCTGCTATCACTGTGAATTGTTAACCATTAGTCATCACTCAAAGCCATATAACCATATTCTTTATTTCTCCAATAGTTTCTATCTTGCCATTTTATTTATTGCCATAATTATTTGGGAATAAAACACACTCCTAATTTTAGAATAAAGAATTCTTGTATGTATCATGCACTGACTTTTAAGAACTTGGAGCAGCTAAACTTTGCCTTTTGTTCAACATTTCATCAGTTCATACTAAATAAAAATTTATATAATTCATGTAATATCTTAAAACACAAAATTCACATGGTATTTAGAGCAAACACACGGACATGTTCACACAAAAATGCAACAAGCTTATGGCAAAAATATGCTCCCATTAGGAGAAACAAAATTATAAACAACCCCATTAGAGATATTTCTCAATAACAGTAGAACGCACATTAGTTTGGATTATAGATATAACTATTGCCCTGTCAGCTGGGTCTGTAGAATACACCAACTGCATCTCTGCAGAGGGGTAAGACTACCCCCAATGAGTGTCCTGGATATGACACTAAACAATCTGATCGTGAGGTTTCAGTGATGCTGGAGCTTTGCGGATTGCCATCGCTTCCAGGTCCACTCTGGCCTGGAGTGTTAGTACTTGATAGGATTCTATCTATTGTTCAAATAGAATGAAACTGTGTACTTATGCTAAACTGAATTGCTTGAAATAAAACTGTTTTGACATGTAAACTACGTACTTATGCTAAACTGAGTTGTTTGAAATAGAAATGTTTTTGACTTGAAACTGTACTACACTAAACTGAATTTTTTTAAATAGAACTGTTTTGACATTTAACTGTGTGTAAACAAAAACTGTACTTATACTAAACCAAATTTTTTGAATTAGAGCTCTTTGTCTAAACTGAATAGCGTGAAATAAAATTGTTTTTGACAATTAAACTGTGTACTTATACTAAACTGAATTGTTTGAAATAAGTAAGTAAAGTTGGCAAACTTAGTCAAGGGTAACCTGAAGGCTCCCTTTTCAATAGCTACTACACCATGGTGTAGAGGACTGCTTCTCTTTACTCTTGATCCATACCTTATAATGCTGATGCCAGGCAGCATCAATTACCATTTTTTGAGTTTTTGGTATGACTCAACCTGTGAACCCTGTCTCCCAGACGATTGGCGAACACTCTACTCATTAGGCCTATGGTAACTGTTCATTTGTATAAAAATGGGTTTGGCATTAAATAACCTTCAAAGGTTGATATGCCATAAACCCAAACAAACAAACAAACAATATAGATATAACTAACTTTCAATCATCTCATCCCAAATATAGGGTGACATTTGGTTGGAATACAGTTGATTATATAATTCTCATGTAACATGCACTCGTAACTTTTGGGCTAAAAAACCTGAGAAAATTGTGTGTCTCAAATGCCAATAATGACTGAATTATTTACACTAAAACTATTAGATGTGATATTCAAAGAATTTCTTAATGTTCTGAGCATTTATTTTATTTTATTTCCATTGCATTTTACCATGACTTACGTCTTATGACCACTGAATAATCAACATGGATTGGAGATTTTAAAAAGTCTACAGAATGACCTGAGCTTCTCTCTCATTCTCTGGAATCTGTTTTTCTGTGACTGTACTGCTACAAGTTTCAGTGTAAAAGATTTGTCAGTCATTGACACTCAAGCCGAAGAGAAAATCTTATTCTGTTGTAATTGTTTTAATTTACATTAAAAATACTAGATGTACCAGACAGTAAATGTCTTTGATAAAGAAAACCTTAAAATTTGACTTGTCTAACTTGCATCTTATTTTTACTGCTTTTTATTTTAACACTCATATACCATGAAGAAAACAGCATGGATTAAGAATTTAAAAAATAAACATCCCATGAAAGCTTTTATGGCTAAATTGGTACTAGCATTACCATATAAAGATAAGCACCTAAAGATTAAGTATTAAGTTCAAATCTCATTATCAGATTTTTTTTTTTGTTGAAATCTCTGTTTCTTGCTGCTTGCTTAACAGCCATCGAATAATAATTCCAGAGGAGTAACTACAAAAAGCAGAAGAAATATGAACTGTTATTAAAAAATATAAAAAGTGAAGCCTTCAATTTTTTTTAATTTTTTGATATAAATGAAAACATATAATAGTGATGATGTCAAGATGTATGTACAGCTGACCAACTTATATAATAAAGTGATGATATCAAGATGTCTAGATGTGTGTAGAGCAGACCAACTTATATAATAAAGTGACGATGTCAAGATGTCTAGATATGTGTACAGCTGAGCAACTTATATAATAAAGTGATGATATCAAGATGTCTAGATGTGTGTACAGCAGACCAACTTATATAATAAAGTGATGATATCAAGATGTCTAGATGTGTGTACAGCAGACCAACTTATATAATAAAGTGATGATATCAAGATGTCTAGATGTGTGTACAGCAGACCAACTTATATAATAAAGTGATGATATCAAGATGTCTAGATGTGTGTAGAGCAGACCAACTTATATAATAAAGTGATGATATCAAGATGTCTAGATGTGTGTACAGCAGACCAACTTATATAATAAAGTGATGATATCAAGATGTCTAGATGTGTGTACAGCAGACCAACTTATATAATAAAGTGATGATATCAAGATGTCTAGATGTGTGTCGAGCAGAGCAACTCACATATATTAAAATGATGATGTCTAGACAAGTTAGTGCTAATTTGAAAAAATTATTAAATCATTGTTGGTTTAAAATCATTTTTTTTACTATATCCAATATTGTATAAAAGATTACATAATTTTTTTACCATAAATGATATTGTATAAAGATTGTATAAATTTTTCCCCTTATCCTATATTGTATAAAAGATTATATAAATTTCTTTATTAAACTAATAAACTTTCAGAATTGTAAAAGATATTTCACTTGCAAATTTATGTCATAAGCCAAGAAGTATTTGGAAATTTATGCAAGAAAAATTTGGTGTATTTGATCATTTTTTTTCATTAAAAACAAACTTTTAAATATTCTGTCAATATGGGTCCAATAAAAGAAATTTCCTAATTGATGAAAATAGAGTGTTTTTCTAATTTTCCGAATAACAAACAAGACTAATTTTTGAAAAAGAAATGCAAATTTATATGTTAATCATATATTCATATTGAGCGTGATCCTGTTTGGAGTTTGTCAGGGTTTCTGAAATTTCTATCTAATTTACATGGCATTTGTGGTGATGGTGACTGGCCAGTTAAACCTCACTCCACAGCAATATAAGATAGCTGCTTTCTGTCGGTAAGTTAAAAAAAAGAAAACACTGTTGATCCTATGCAGACCTCCATGCCAAAATAACACTATAAACAGAAAATTTTAGCCATAAGAACAGCTGATATACTAAAATCCAGTTTTGAAATAGTTCTTTCAAACTCATTTTTTGATTATAATAAAATTCATGTTTTTTTGTTTTTTTTAACTGTTTTCATAAACTCAAGAGAAATCTTTATAATTTCTACCATCTGAATCCATAAGCTTAATGTTCCGGGTGGAATTTTATTTTACCATATATAAGGTTGATATTTTAAGTTCATAGAAATCCTGTTAGATATAAATAATGATAGGTTTAATATAGTGACCATACACAGCTGTTCTTTTATAATGGGATAGCTTTAAAAAAAAGAATTTTTCACCCAGAGCAAAGTTTGAATATATTTAGTCATTGATTTTTGTGAATTTTGTGAGCTGGTATAGGATATTTGAGGATGAAGGGTTAAGTTTTAAAAGAAACAGTTTTCGTGTAAGGTTAGAAAAATACCATTCCACCCTCTGAATACATTTAAAACAAGTATACAAGAAATATATTCAAAACATTACTGATAGAATATAATACAAAATGCCTATTCAGTAGAAATAAATGAAAATGTATGTTTTGTATAAGAACCAGACGCATTCAAATTTTGTGAACTATTTTCTCATTGCAGTGGTTGATAAATATGAGAGAGACTGTTCAGTGAACTTTACTGGAACTAGGAAAACTTAAATCGTTATTCCCAAATGACCCCCCTCTCAACAAACCAACTTTTTTTTATTTTCCTATAACTTATTTACATTCATCCTACCTAACAATATCTTGTTTCTCTATCTTTATTTATATTATTTTGTTCTCGTCAGGATTTTTTCTTTTTTTTTAGTTGTTTTTTTTCTGTCTTCTTCTTTCTCTTTGATTAATTTTTCTTTTCCTAAAACTTTTTATTTTTGTTTGACTTTTTCCTCTGTTTTTAATTTGTATAATAATCTTCCTTTTCACAACTATATTTTTCTTCTACATTTTTCATTTCTTTTCTTTCATTCGTCTTTTTCATTTTTTCCTTACCTCACTTTATTTTCTTTTCTCTTTCTGCTTTCCTATTTTTTTCTTTTTCTCACCTTTCCAAGCCTTCCAGCTGATAATCCCCAAAATATCTTTCTTTTCCTTTCTCTCTCATTTTTTTTTGCTTGTTCTTCCTTTTCTTGTTTGCTTTCTTTTTTTTTTTTCTTTTTTGTTTGCCTTCTCTCTTTAAATTTCTTTGATTTTTTTTTTTTTTTTTTTTTATCTACCCCTGCCTTTCCAATTCATCAAACAGACTGAACATACACAGAAACACCATTATAGACATTGCAGATCTTTATTTCTGCAAATATGTCTAAATTTGTTTCAAAACTTGAGGGAAATGCATAATTCACCTGTAATTTTCTCAGTGAAATACTAATTAGGCCTTTGGGTATTGTAATTTCCTTGAACAGTTAATCCTTTACTCCTTGCCTTCTTTTAAACGCCCTCTCCACAACAAAAAAATTATCATCATCATCATCACTATAAACAATAATTTAGGAAGAAAATAACCTTCAGTACTATCAGCACTAATTTTACCATCATTATATTATTCTTATAATTTTTAATCATCAGTGGCATTAAATTTTCAAATAAGGATCCCTAACACCACAATCATCAGCATTAGTTTATTTATCAACTTTATTTACGTCATCATCATCATTTGCTTTTTCTTGTCAGCCGCTGATTTTGATTCAAGTTTATCATTTAGTCATCTTCATTGCTTTTATTTTTTTGAATAAGCATCACAGGATTACTTCCCTACTCGAAGATGTTACATTTAATATCATTATTGGATTTGTTATTGGTATTTGGTAACATTTGGTGCTAGTGAGGATATTTAGTTATGTCCTGACTCACCAAGTTCCCAGATTAGTATTGGTATTTCCATTGATTGACTAATACTGAATAAAGATATAAATAGTTCATATAAGTAAAGTTGGTGATCGTAGTCGAGGGTGACCCGAAGGCTCCCTTTTCAATAGCTACTATACCAAGGTCTAAGGGAGGAAGCTACTCCTTTCCCTGAATTGCTCCACTTTACCCTTCATCACTATCTTATAATGCTGAGTGCTTAGCAAGGGGGCATCAAGTACCATTTTTTGAGTCTTTGGTATGACTTAACCAGGGATTGAACCCCAGTCTCTTGGACCATTGGCAAACACTCTACTGATTAGGCCAGTGGCCCAGTAAGTTCATATAAACATATAGGTATTTAATATAGATGTATTTACCCAACGCAACACAAAGTCAAGTTTGACTGGTTAGAAATAAGAGTTTTTCTTTTCTTAGACTGGTTGCCATTCTAATTTTTAATGGCTAAAGTGAGAAAATTTGGATTCGTACTGTTCCCAAGGGTATTGGAGCTGTGTGAAATGCTTACAGCCTTGTCTAGGATTTGAACTCAAATTGGTGTGACCATTTTCTCTGATGATAACCATTACACCACGGGCACCACCTCATTTAATATATATATCTATTTATAAAACACATATAAGAAATATTACAAAAATTCACAAATGTGTCCCAGAAAGATAAAATTTGCACTTTGTTTCATGATTGAGCAGTATATAAAAAGGCGTACGAAAATGGTGAAAAGTTTTGTCGTTTTTGGTGGGTTTCATTTCAACAGCAAAGCCAAATGACAAGGCCAATTTCTGGATAGTGAGACCAAATCTGTTCTCTGAACATAGATACAAAAAGAGGGCTTATCCATTCAAAGATAATAACAAAAAAGGGGTTTAGGAACTAAGTTTCTGTTCTGATCAATGAATAGTGAGAAAAAAAACATCACGTCTACTTTGTTTGAGAAAGCATTCTAAATTCTCACGGACACATGATGTTGAAAGACACACCAACAAATCCAAGAAAAGAGAGTTTTTCATTGCCTCCATACAATATCATCATCCTTAGAATTACAATCAGCGTGACCCACCATGAATTTGAATACTCTCACTCTCCCTCATAATCCTTTTGACCTATTTTTTTAACGTCTACTGTGGGTTGAACACTAAACTATACCCAGTTGTAAGCCTCCATTGCTATTACTCTAAGTTCCACTATGATCTGGAGTGGTACTATATTTGTGTCTCATCTATGAGTAAAATAGATCAGTTTGAAACATTGTTCTAATGGGTAGAGTGTTCGCCAATGGTTCGGGAGACCAGGGTTCAATCCCAGGTTGGGTCATACCAAAGACTTTAAAAATGGTACTTGATATCTCCTTGCTTAACACTCAGCATTATAGGGTGCATATCAAGGGTAAAGTGGAGCAATCCAGGGAATGGAGTAGCGCCCTTCCCTACACCTCGGTGTTGTAGCTATTGAAAAGGAAGCCTTCAGGTCACCCTTGACTACGGTTGCCAACTTATTAGTATCAGAAAAGAATACCTAAAATAATATAATTATATGCAAATTATTTGTGTTATGAATAATTGCTTGAATCTGTAACTATTTACAAAGGATTTTCTTTAATTACTAGAAACTTTATAACTGCGTCTAAATAAATGATTATTATCAAATAAAAACAAATACTTGAAATCATATAATTATCCATTATATGCCCATGGTGTAATGGTTATCGTCACTGGAAATAGACACGGCGACACGAGTTCAAATCCTGGACGAGACTGATTGCATTTCACATAGCACTAATACCCTTGGGAAAGGTATGAATCCAATTATTCTCCCTCCAGCTATGGGTAAATAGTAGGGCAGACTAGGTTCTTCAGCTTTGGTGAGGCAACTAGTCTAGGAGAAGGAAAACTCTGAATTCAAACCTGTTAAACTCTGCTTAAAAAATTGACCTTGTGTCATATCCTGTCCGAGCGGAGTAAATATGATATAATTATCCATTAATTTTTAGAATTAGATAGGAATACTAGAGACCATTTAATTTTGCATGAATTATTAATATCAAATAGGTATACTTGAAACCATACAAGACTGCTGATTATTTGTCTTAGTTTGATTTGGTTTGGTTTTATGGCATATCAACCATTGTTGGTTATTTAATGTCAAATCCTGTTTTTACATATATATTAAATATATGATTAGAAAACACATTTTGTAGATACACACAGTTACATGTTCAAACTTCTATTTCTAACTATTCAATTTAGTGTAAGCCAAAGTTAAATGGTTCCAAGTATTGCTATATATCATTAACAATTCGATTAAACGTCAGTCATTTGTTTACATAGAGTTAAATGATCAAATAGTCCTATTTCAAACAATTCAATTTAGCATAAGTCATTTGTTTTTACAGTTTAAATGTCAAACAGTTCTATTTGACTGATAGATAGGAACCTATCAGGTGCTACCACTTCAGGCTAGATAGGACCTGGGAGTGATAGTAATAAACAGATAGTCTGGATTCCCCAAAGCTTCAGCATTACTGGCACCTAACCATCAGACTGTTTAATGTCATATCAGGACACTCATTGGGTGAGTCATACCACTCTGCAGAGGTGCAGTCAGTGTATTCTGCAGTCCTAATTCACTGGGCTGGTCTCAGATAGGAATACTCAATATCGTATAATGGTTTGCCAAAAACTCTCAAGAAACACTTATACAAATGTAAATATAAATATGCAAGGAATATGATTCCCTAACCATTTGGTATAACATAACCCTAGACTAGTGGAAATTCCATTTAAAATCAATCAATCAAAAACCTTCATTCTATTTACATGCAAGTCACCTCTGACCTGAAGTGGTAGTCTTATTAGGGTTTTGGGTTCAATCAGCTGGGGCTATAGAATATCCCAACTGAATCTCTGTAGAGGTGTAAGACCACCCCCAATGAGTATCCTGGCTATGATTCTAAACAATCTGATAGTGAAGCTCCAGAAATGCTGGAGTTTTGGGGAATGTGGAGTACCTCTTTATTGCTATCACTCCCAGGGCCACTCTGGCCTGGGGTGGTAGCATCTGATAGGGTTCTGTGGGTCAAAAAGAACTAAACTGTCTAATTACTCTAAACTGAATTGTTTGAAATAGAACTATCTTGACATTTAACTATGTATAAACAAAAAACTGTACTTATACTAAATTGAATTGTTTGGAACTTTTATCAAAATTACTTAATTCGGCATTAAATGACCCAAAAAGGGTTGATGTGCCATAAAACAACCAAACCAAACCAAACCTTATTAGGGTTTTATTTTTATTAGTCTTATTAAAGTTTTATCTGTTGGTCAAATAGATCTGTTTGAAAATGTTATATATTGACCCTCGAACAAGCCGTCAATCAAGAGATGTACCTGTGTAAATAAGTGGAAGAACAGCAAAAGCAAGTGGGCGTTAAAAAATAATATAACCAGGTGCCGGGGTGGTTTGAGTCAGTTGGAGACAGGATGCTGAAGTGAGAACCAGTTCCAGACAGAGGGCTTTGAGCAACCCAAGCCAAGATGTGAAAGAAGTGCTGCTATGGTCAAGGAAGAACTTGTGTCAATATAGCAGTCCGTCTTTGTCTCCACTCATTTCTCACACACAACAAACATCACCTTTTCGTAAATAAAGTGTGAGAGATTTATATTTTTATAAAGAAGTGTATTCGTTTGTTATTGAAGTCGTCATTATCAGTTGATTATGATATGATTATGTTCCCATGTATATGTATACGTGCAGTTGTATTGTGGCAATACAACAAAAATTATTAGTATTAAATCGGAGTACTTTGTCTTCTGTGAATCCTGAAATTGTGTAAAAACAAAGTTATGAATATTTTAGAAGCTTTTAAAAATTGAATTTGTGCAGCCATTAAGGTCACATTTTAACGACTAAATGATTAATTGCAAAATGAATCGATAAGGAAAAATTGAAAAAAATTCAACTTCAGTGGTCAATTTTGGAAATTATTTATAGCAAATGAATAAATAAAGGAAAGTACTCTGTAACTAGTATTCAATGGTTATCTCCCTTGATATATCATAATGATCATGATGAGTATAAATGCAGATCCTACATTATTATTAAGCTGAAAATTGGATTAGAATTCTTTTTATTCGCTAAGAGCCTTTTAATGTGAATGCCCTAAAAATCTTGCTATGATGTACCATTTTTGCTCTTATAGCAACATTAACATTGAAAAATCAGCTCCTTATGAATAAAATACTGGAATGCACAAAGCCTGAATAGGTTTTATTTTATTTTGTTTTCTGTGAATCTTGAAATATTAACCCATTTTTCCTGAAAGCAAATCCAAGTTTGCTGTGTGAAAGAGAAAGACTCCTGTAACCTAGATTGCTTACTTTGTATACAAACACCCTTCAATAAACGAAGTTCTCATTCCTTGTCTTAGACTTTCTAAGAATTCATTATAATATAATTTTCTTCCAGGTATGATGAGCTTAATTCATTAAAAGCTTTTAACATTAACCTTTTTATATTTTTTTTTGTAAGGTGGAGTGGGGGTCAGAATCAAGATTCATTTACATGGAGAGTGTGTCTGTATAATGACATTCTTTAATTTCTCAAAGAATGGTAATTAGGCTACAATCATGAAATCTTTCTTGAACCTGTCATTACAGACCCAGGAAATTAAATACTAATGCCAAACTCAACAAGGGCAGAAGATGAGATCAAATTTATTATATAGTGAGAGATGCAGACAAGGTAGTTGAAATCATCTTCTATGCTCAAAGGGATTTGCTTGAACTCATTATTATCGCAAACAGCAAAAAGATTTAAATGAAACTTGCTACTTTCAAAATAGGCTTTCATATCACTCATAAGTAAATTCCTTATGTCAGTCTCATACAAATAGGAATGTCACCCTCTGGAGAGAAATTACGTCTATTTATACAGCATTATGTCATTAATATGCATATTTATTTTGTGTCTCCATTGTTTTTAAACAAATTCAGTATATTATCAATAATCAAGGTTTTTTTTATGAGTTTAAGGATTATCTGACATTATGGTTAGAGTGTTCGCCAATGGCCCGGGAGACCTGGGTTCATTCCCAGGTCAAGTCATACCGAAGACTCAAAAAAATGGTACTTGATGCTACGTTGCTTAACACTCAGCATTATAAGGTAAGAATCAAGGGTAAAGTGGAGTAACCCAGGGAAAGGATTAGCGCCCTCCCCTACACCTTGGTGTAGAAGCTATTGAAAAGAGAGCCTTCGGGTCACCCTCGACAACGGTCACCCACTTTACTTTACCTTATTCAAAACGTGTAAAAGAAAGAAATGAAAAAAGTGGTCTCAGTAAAATTTCGATGAGAAGACGATAAAATAAGGAAAGAATCAATAAGATTAGAACCACAAACCCATGAAAGATTACGTGACGTATCCAGCTTTTATCTCATTGGTATACTTTGTACTCCTCTTTACTCTGTTAGAGAGGCTTAGAAAAAGCTGCATCCCTTGCAGAAGGATAAACCCCCCCACCCCCAAAAAACGGTGTGTCTTAGGTATAACACTAAACTCCATCTGATGGTGAAACTCCAGCTCTGAAAATCTGGGAAGTGTGCCCTCTTTTCAAATCTACTCTGACTCAGAATGAAAGTACCTACTGACCCTTTAAGGGGTTGTAATGACCCCTCAAACTATAAGCCTGACTGTGGTAACCTGACTGGGAAAAAAGAAATCAAGCACAAAACACTTCCATTTGTTTTCCTTGTATGAAAAATATTTGTTGCCGGATTGTTTCTAGTAGTTGAATGAACATAGAGATAGAGAAGAAGAAGCTTGCACTGTCACAAGAGAGATAGATAGTGTACAGTGAGAGAAGAAAGAGAGAGACCCTCCTGGCTTTCTCTCCTCCATGTCTCCACCATTGTGTCTGCTCACTGTCTTTCAGAATCCATTCTTATATATATCTATCCCTAAGAATTATTAATTATGTAATCTTGAAGTGACATCTAACTGCTAAGTCACAAATATCAGCTGATTCTACACAATTGTTTATATTTGAATATTTTGCATTTCAAGTCACAAATATCAGCTGATTCTACACAATTGTTTATATTTGAATATTTTGCATTTCAAGTCACAAATATCAGCTAATTCTACACAATTGTTTATATTTGAATATTTTGCATTCCAAGACACAAATATCAGCAGATTCTGACCAATAGTTTATCTTTGGATATTTTCCTAACATTCTGAATTCACCAACAAATGTTTTGTATGTTTTACATTCCTAAGTAAGTAAGTAAGTAAAGTTAGCGACCATAGTCGAGGGTGACCCGAAGGCTCCCTTTTCGATAGCTACTACACCAAGGTGTAGGGGAGGGCGCTACTCCATTCCCAGGATTGCTCCACTTTACCCTTGAACCGTACCTTATAATGCTGAGTGTTAAGCAAGGTGGTATCAAGTTCCATTTTTAAAGTCTTTGGTATGACTCGACCTGGGATTGAACCCAGGTCTCCCGGGCCATTGGCGAACACTCTAACCGCTGGGCCAATGTCCCGGTGATAAGAGACAACTGCACAAATGTAAGTATGAATATACAATGAACCTGATTTATTTAACGTCTGGGCATTAAATAATCCTGGACTGGATGACATGCCGACTTGAACTTGTTTTATATTATGACACCCTTTTTATTCGGTTGTTAAAAATTATTTTTTCTCTGCCAAAAAAGCTTTTCAAACTTCTTACTTGATGCTCTTGTTTTAAGCGAATTTACTTTTCATTCATCCACAGATGAATTAGGGGGTGAATCTCCATCATGTAATGCCAAATATGCTGGATTGAGACATTGTAGTAAGCAAGTTTGAAATCCAGTCAAGTTATAATGATCACTTTCAGACTAATACCCTTTGAAAAGGCATGAACCCCTTTATTCCTTCAGCGATGGGTTAAATAGTACCAGAAATGTTCTTTTATAAGGTGTAATGGTTATCGTCGTAGGAAATGGACACGGCGACACAAGTTCAAATCCTGGACGAGACTGATTGCATTTCACATAGCACTAATACCCTTGGGAAAGGTATGAATCCAAATTTTCTCGCTCCAGCTATGGGTAAATAGTAGGACAGACTAGGTTCTTCAGCCTTGGTGAGGCAACTAGTCTAAGAGAAGGAAAACTCTAAATTCAAACCTGTTAAACTTCGCTTAAAAATTGACCTTGTGTCATATCCTGCCCGAGCGGAGGGGTTGGGTAAATAGGATAACGACGGCTTTGTATTGTACAGTCATAAGGAATAAAGGAATGACAACACTTTCTTTCTTTGGAGTCAAAGCTTCTGAAGGATGAGAGATACAGAGACTGGGAGGCGAAGACAGACTGCTATATTGACCCATAACTTCTTCTCTTGACCATATCCCACCGTGTTATTTTCAAGGCCTTACATCTTCTCTTCTGACAAGATGTACTCAGCTGGCCTTTGCCAGGGAGCTGCTTGGCCCCCTGCAGTTATGGTTCTCTATCTCCCGATTGACTCCGCTGCAAGCTGGCACTAAATCCAGACTCACACTGACCCCGATCTTCATGTGCTTATCTGCATATACCATTTTATGACACACACAGTTTCTGATCAACCACATGACTGCTTCCGCCTCTTTACACATGTGCGTCCTGTTCAGAGAAATCTCTGATGAACAGCTCAGGGCAGGATCAATATGCAACATTGAGCCTTAAATAATCCACAAAGCTTGATATGCCATTGGACAAACAAACCAAACCAACAAAATAAGTTCATTGACTTTTAAATTTCTAAACATAACTAATTCACCCATGTTTAATATAATTTACAAGACAAAAGAATGAGTAAGCATTAAATGCAAATGCACCTTTAATTCTTGACTTATTTTTTTATGTAAAGGTTTGATGGATACTGAGGAGATCATTAGGTTGCACTTTTGTGAGTTTGAGCCACAAATCACCATGTTCAATGTTGAAAGTGCTTCTATGTTTGCTTAGTAAATAATGCCCGATGCTAAAACCAGATACCACTCTATACAAACTTGGAAAAGTTACTAAAATAAGTTCAACTGTTGCACAAAGCTTAGGATATTTTGCTCCAGTTTTTTCCTTCATCCAGTAATATCCAATTTTTTAAAATGTGTACATAGATTTTTTTTCAAGATCAAAAGTCATTTCAATAAATTCTTTCTGTAAAGTGTCTAAATTTGGATTTTCCACTGCAACGTGATTCATTCTTTTAAATGACCCATCTGGGGTTGTATGGAAACAACAAATCACTGGTGGTTCTCACACCCATTTTGGCATTCTGCTAGGTATACAATATATTGCAACTAGTCCACATGATCCTGCTATAAAGGGATTTATAAGTGTAAACCAGGAAATTCACCCCTTGTTGACTCCTTTTCTTTTATTCAATTAGCCAAAATTTTATTCATCCCCAGCTGTCTGAAAAGCCCTGCATGTCATTATAAAAAGTTTTTATATTTCTACTAGAAGCAGGATACAACAGAAGGTCAGTTTTTTTTTTACGACTGGTTTGAAATCAATTTTCCTTCTCTTAGACTGGTTGCCATCCCAAGGTTAAAGAGCCTGGTCTTGGTGGGAAATAATTGAATTTCATACTTTTACCACAAGTATTAATGCTATGTGTAATGGAAACAGCAGGAATTGAACTTAGGTTGCCCTGTCCATTTTCTGTGAGTATAACCATCTCCACATGAGTGCTTTTTCATCACAATATGTGTATTTTGTATTTGTTGATTTGAATTCAGAAGTATATTTCAATAACTTCATGGTTTGATTTTCATGTGAATAATATTATATCTTACCAGCTGTTCTAAGAAATATTCTTTCATTCAGTCAACTTGCCTGACAAGCATAGCCCATATTATTCCTGGACTCTTTTGGTACAGAGAACAATTTGAGTCACCCAAATATACTTAATGTATGAGGTCAAGATGCAGCTTCAGTCCTCATTGTTTTAAAATTTTTGATCTTTTTTGATAAACCCGTTGAAAGTGCATCTTGTTTGATAGACACTAGCTCTGAAATTTAAAAATGAAGTACTTTATTATAAAACTTTTGTAAAACAGTCATTTTTAGAAGTATCAGTGAATAAAAAATTCTCTCATAAACATGTGAGTGATATACATTCCAATGCCAGTAGTGTATTTTAGAATGGTAATTGTAAAACTCCGATAAGTTTTTTTATTTGCAAGCTTTTTTATTGTATGGTCAAAAGTGTTTTCTGGCTCTTAAATTTGTTGCCAAATGCACCACACAAAATACCATATCTAATGCTTCCCAGCATTCATTTGGCCTAGCACTGATCCCGAAATGATAACATTTTGAGATGAACCAAACAAACAGAGTTTTAATTAAAAAATTCTTTACTACCAGCTAAAATAGCCTCTTGATAACAAAGGCCTTCAAATTGTTATTTTTAGCTATTGCTGGACATTGCAGACATGTTATCACTGACCGAACTTTAAATGACCATTACTCAAAATCAGAAGCTATTTCAGTTGAGGCACTGAACCATAAGAATCCTTAATTCCTGGGTTTTGCTTTCAGAATAATAGCTATTCACAGTTTCTCAAAGATTACATCTTAACCCTGGGAACAAACTCTGACAGTGCACAGTTTGCAATAGCCATTGTTTGTCGACTGGCCAGGATCATACAACATTCACTTCACCAACCAAAACAAGATGACTCAGTTCTTTATTTTCTGTTTTCTTCCTTCAGTGCCCACCATTCATTTCTTCTGATGGTCTCATGCCTCAAAGAACTTTATGAGAATTTAGTGATGGGTTGAACCAATTTCTTCGAAAACCTTTTCCACGTAGAACACTCATCAGCCAAAAGTTCAAATCAATCACCAAATATTTTATGCACGCATGATTTGATCAATCATATTCGATATTGATCTGTGAGAACTGCATCTTGTGACAAGCTGAATTCTACTTATTGAAATATTTCCACCTATCAATAACTCGATTCTGTTCTAGCTTCTCGTTTATTCATTGGTTTAGTTTGATTTTCTTATTTCACAAAAACGAATGCCATTTTTAAAAACACTATTACTAACATAAAGTTTAAGTATAATGAAGATATTAGTTAAAAAAAGGATTATTTTCAGTGATTTTTCTTAAGTAAAGTGGAATGAATTTTGTAAGTATTTTGATAACCAATTCATATTTATAACCAGATCTTTTGGAAGCAAACAAAAAAGATTTGAGTTAATAAAAGTACTTGATGTAATATTAAAAAAACTTTACACTACAGACATCTTTCATGCATTTATTTGTATAAAGGAACACTGACAATTAATAGTGATGATGGATCCTTTCATGTCCCTAAAAATGGTTACATTGACTTTCTTTACTGACTGCTGCTCCCTGAATTTTTTTTTACCAGAGAGTCAGTGTGTTTCCACTGTATGACTCTGGCTCATAACGGCAAAGACATGTATAGCCCATTTGTAAACATTCTTATGACCAAAATTTACTTATTGCCCCATCAGATGGGGCAGTAGAATACATCGACTCCTTCTCTGCAAAGGGGTAAGACCCCTTCCCCCAATGAGTGTCTTGGATATGACACTAAACAATCTGATGGTGAGGTTCCTGTAATACTGGAGCTTTGGAGAATGTTGAGTATCCCTTCATTGCTATTACTCCCAGGTCCACTCTGGCATGGAGTGGTAGCATCTGATAGAGTCCTATCTATGGGTCAAATAGAACTAAATTAACTGAAATAGAACTGTTTTGACATTTAACTGTTTGAAAACAAAAACAATACTTATATTAAACTGAATTGTTTGAAATTCAATTTAGCATTAAATTACTCGAAAAGGGTTGATACGCCATAAAACAAAAAAAAAACAACCAATCAAAATATGCTTACGAATATACTTCACGACTTCTTCAATAAATTTCACATAGTTTGCACTTCTCAGCAACCAAAAATTTGAAGATTGTTCTGTTCAAGCCTGGAGCACTCTGTTAGATTTGCAGCCATTTTGAATAACCCCAAGACAAATGTTTTTTTGAGATTAAAATAATTTTTGCTATAAAGCAATTCCAAACCATTTTGAAAAAAAATTATTTTGCTTCTTTCAAAGAATTCTTATTCATTGAATGATCCTCATACTTGAAGAAGGCAAATATCAGTTCAGAAATCTACTTTGTTTATACACTAGAAGTGTGTGTATATATATATATATATATGCATGTAGTCATGTAACCTGGTCTCACAACAAATTAGAAATTCTGTTATGGTATACCAGTTTAATTAAACTGAAGAAATAAAGAAATATTCTATTTATGTATAAAATACTGTATGACTTAATATGTTTTGTGAAGAATTATTGAAGAATGTATTGTAATGCTGACAAAAATAATCTTATAATAAATAAGATTTTGTACTTTCACTAAATTTACACACAAGCTTTCTATCAGACACATTGTGAATACTCAGTAAATTGAAAAAATATTTTGGCTTCAAAGAAATCAGTTTTTTAATAAAATCATCAAAATGTTATTTCTTGAGTTTTTAACAAAATCAGCTGTTGTTGTCACTTAGACTCCAGTGGTAAAACCACGAATTAGATCTAGGAATAATAATTATAATAATTATCAAAGGACGAGCCAAGATCATCCTCACTACAGTATTGTTGAGGTCAGATGGAATATTGAGAAGAGTCTTGAAGACTTGCTGCTGCACAGACCCCAGCAAAAGCCTATCAACTGATGTAAATGGGAAAAACTTACAAAGAAGAATATAGTAGATTTAATTTATAAAATCCTGAGTGAATAGAAGACTGCATTACCATCCCAAAAGAATCAAGACTGGAAAAAAGTTAAGGTATAGATTGAAAAAGTAAATAAATTATTGTAATATATCTCAACAGACAACATCACTGAACTGAACAAGTCAATCTATGCAAGAGCAAAACTAGTCAGTGAAGAAATAGGTATCTCCGAAAGCAATCTGACCCAGAAATACAAAACCTGGTTGGTAAATAAGGATAAAGGAATGAATCAAGAAGCTGTGACAACAAGTTAAATTGCTGAGTTAAAACGCAAAGGAATCCAACTAAATACAAGGTTCTCAATAAAACAACGGCAAAAATCTCCGACAATACAACTAGGTAAGTAAATTGACTGATCATAGCTGAGGGTGACCTGGAGGTTCAATTTTCAATAGCTACTGCCCTAAGGTGTATGGGAGGGCACAACTTCTTTCCCTGGATTACTCCACTTACCCTTGATCTATACCTTATAAAACTGAGTGTTAAGCAGAGAGGCATCAGGTAATATTTTTTAAGTCTTTGGTATGACTTGACCAGGGATTGAAACCCTGGACCATTGGCAAAATGATCCTGGGTTAGAGTCAAGCAATACAAACAAAACAGGACTCTCCAAAGTAACAAAAGAAAATTTTACAAAAAAGTTGGTGGAGATGGCACAAAGATAAATCAACAACTGGATGCAAAAGAAACAAAATAATTTTGGAGTAAAACATAGAAAAGAAAAGAACATGACAAAAATGCTGATTGGATTAATAACATGAAAAAAGAATTGGAAAGAACTCAAAGTTGGCCCCAAGGTGAACATATGCCTAGACTTGCTAAGAGTAACACTCCAAAAAATACTAAATTAGAAAACGCCAGGCCACGATGAAATATATGCATTCTAGTTTGAAAAATTCACATCCACCTGCGACAGACTGGCTTTGCAACTGAACAAATGCTTACAAGAATCAAGCATATCAGAATAGATGATGAAAGGGAAATCCACATTGATATAGGAAAACCCCCAAAATGGGACCATTCTCAGCAAATATACTGTGCACTTATGCTAAACTGAATAATTTAAAATAAGTGAAACCATTTAACTGTGTTAAAAATAAACAAAATCAGGCTTGTTTAAAAATGTTATCTACAAAATGTGTTTATAAATCGCATATATATTATTTGGCATTAAATGACCTAGAATGGTTGATACTTTATAAAACCATACCAAACCAAATCCTATATATTTAATATATATGTGTAAACAGGATTTGGCATTAAATAACCTACAGTAGTTGATATGCCATAAAACCAAACTATCACAAGAAGTAATAATAATAATAATAATAATCATATTTACCAACCCCTCCGCTCGGACAGGATATGACACAAGGTCAATTTTTTAAGCAGAGTTTAACAGGTTTGAATTCAGAGTTTTCCTTCTCATAGACTAGCTGCCTCACCAAGGCTGAAGAACCTAGTCTGCCCAACTATTTACCCATAGCTGGAGGGAGAATAATTGGATTCATACCTTTCCCAAGGGTACTAGTGCCATGTGAAATGCATTCAGTCCAGGATTTGAACTCGTGTTGCCGTGTCCAATTCCTGCGATGATAACCATTACACCACTGGCATCTCCCAAAATAATAATAATAATAATAACCATTATATGTTTTACATGTGTGTATGAAATGACCTTTTGTATTAAGTTTTATGAAAATGAAACTAATTTTGATACACCCCTAACAAAGTTATTAAAAAATTCAACACCATAATTAAAAATGTTAAAATATTGGATAGACCTTTGCTACAAATCTTATTTAATGCAAAAATCTAAATAATATCTATAACTCCACAATATCATCATTATTATCATCATTATCTTTATAATATAAACTTTTTATTCTTGTTATATAACAGGTGATTAAACAAACATTTTAAAGGGAGTGTCCTCATGGTGTAATGGTTAAAGCGATGGACTGTGGAATCGTAGTATGCGAATTTGAACTCCAGTCGCGCTATTACGTTTACTTTTGGGCAAATACCCTTGGGAAAGGTATGAACCCCCTAATCCTCCCAGCTATGGGTTAAATAGCACCACTACTGTTCTTCTAGAAGAATGGCTTTGGCATTGAATAACCTAAAAAGAGTTGATATGCCATTAAACAAAAGAAACCAAACCAAAACATTTTAAATGTCTATGAGAGTATTTTTATTGGAAAAGCAGAACTGATATTACCAAGATAACCTGCTGAAGATTCTAATAATGTGTTGACAGGGATGCTGAACTGGCTGAGACCTTAAAATCCTAATATCATTAGGAAACTTCTTAGAAATGTCAAAATTTTTTAAAAGACATCCTGTATATTAATAATATTGATAATATAAGTAAAAAAAGAAAAGTTGGCGACAGTCGTCAAGGGTAACCCAAAGTCTCCCTTTTCAATAGCTACTTCACTCCCTGGATTGCTCCACATAACCCTTGATCCTTACCTTATAATGCTGAGTGTTAAGCCAGGTGGCATCAAGTAGCATTTTTTTTTAAGTGTTAGGTATGACTCAACCAGGGATTGAACCCCGATCTCCCGGACTATTGGCAAACACTCTACTCATTAGGCCAATGGCCCAGTTATAGTGGAGTTTTTAAATTTGTGTATGAAATAAAATTTGCTGTAAAGGTCTGTAAAATACGTAAACACTTTTTATATACAAGAATAATACAAAATATCAAAGAAGAAAAAGGTTTTATTTATTTACTTTTGTAGATCATACATTTCCTGCTGGCTTAGAACTGCAAAAATCCTTGTTTAAATTTGTAAAACAAAATCTTAATATTGTTCTTTGATATAAATATAAAAAAAAAAGATATAAGAAAAGTTTTATGCCAAGATATTCTTCAAACAAGTTGATTGGAATCAGTGTAGCCACTTTTATTAATTCATAATATTCTTTTGTGTTTCTGAGTACACAAACCTTTATTCCCTGTTTTCAGTACATTTTTCCAATTCTTTCTTTGTATTTTCTTATCAAAGATGTATTTTCAACTCATGTCGAAGCTATCAATTCCTGAAGCAAGTCAAGTATCTTTCAAACTGAAGAAATAAATAATTAAATCTGCTTCTTTAAAACTTTCGGAGGTCTGAAGTGAAAAAATGTCTGGCTTGAAAAATAAAGACTAAATTATAAAGAAATACTTATATATGTATGTTGCATTGATTTATAATCTGGATAAATAGTGAGATGTATACGATAAATTTTGAATGATATTGAAAACAAATAAGTAATACAGTCTCTGATATATTAGCAATGATAGACACCTTAATTGTTATATATAAGTAGAGTATATTGAAATTTATATTGTTGTTATTTACCACAAAAGGGCTGTACTGAGTATAACATTAAAGTTTTTGGAGATCTGGGAAGTGTTTGGTCACCTTTTCATTGCCTTTACTCCCAAGACCACTCTGTCTGGAAGTGTACTTGTTAGGGATCCATCAATGGATCAAAAATATCTGTTTAAAAATTATTTGCATTAGATAAGAATACTTCATATCATATAACCATGTGTAAAAAAACTCTGAAGAAACTATACTAATAATATGAATATAAATCTACAATGAATGCAATTCCCCAACTTCTAGGTATAAAATAACCCCAGACAGGTCGACATGCTGTTAAAATCAGTCAATCGAAAGTAAATTTATGCAGATATATAAAGGCTGTACTTATTCCTATTTTTAGTTTGAGAGTTGCAATTCTGTAAAGTTTAGTTGTAAATAATGCCTAATGACAACCTTTTTTGTGTGAATAGTATTCCCCAAGGAATTATAAAATCCCAGAATTTTTGGTTGACAACAAAACCTTTTATAAAAGAAATTGTTTGTGATGCACTTATTTATGGGTGATACTGTACCTAATATCCATTTTGTCTGTATAATGTTCAATTAGAAATTATAAAACCCTCAAATCTTTGGTTTAGGAGAAAATTAACCTTTTATAAAAAAGAAAAAATGTTTGGGTGTACTTATTTATGAGCCATACAGCATAAAATGATTGTTGTAGAAATAAAATGAGCATCACTTTCTGCTTTTAGCCAAATTTTCATACAAAAGTAATAATCAGAGATCTGACTTTCAAAAAGTGTCTTTTTCTGCATAATTTAGAAATTCATTATATATATATATAAATTTTTTTCTGTTTGCTTTCAATGACCTTAAAAATGTAGATAATAATGACCTTTTAAGTTATATATTTGCTATGTTGTATATGAAGTTAAATATTTGCTTTGTTGTATATAAAAAAAGAAATTGGCAAATCATGCATCATGAATGTTGACATATAAAAAAAATGGTTGTTTGCCATGTTAAGTAGGTCAAAGATCTTTAATTATTCTTAGCAGAATGTTCTAAAAAAATCTTTTTTAAAGTGCAAAAGCTGAAAATGCATAGAGAGAAAAGAAAAACATCCAGTAATATGCTTCAAAGAATTATCAGTAAATGACCAAAAATACATGAGGTGATGTTGCAGAAATTTAAAAAAAAAAAAAAACATGATGAAAACCCACTAGGACAAGTTTGAAATCTTTTCTTTTTTTTTCAAACATCACATAAATGATTAAGCACAAAAACAAAACCTGCTAAGCAATGATCTCTGGCTCTATGCTCTACCACTGAATAAAACCTGAAGATACTTCTGAGAAATCTTGCAGTGGCTGCCTCTTTAGCAAAAATTTTAAAAATCTTCTCCAAGATTTATCAAATATGGAATCATTGAAAAGTTCACCGAGTACACTTTTCAAATGTTAGTTGAAGTTTACCATCACGCCTACAGATAACTTGATAGATTGGACAATTTAGAGCATTGGCTCGGCTACAATATAGAAATGTCTTGAAGATGGTAAAGTGTTATGACTTTGCTGGCTGTCAGAAAGAGACAAATGAGCTTTCTGTGTTCAGGCATTTCGGAATTTATTTCATTGCATGTTCAGAACATTTCAAAGATGTAGAGATGTGCTGATTGAAGGCCAAAGGCATCAGCTTCTGAATAAGCTATGGAAACCCAAGTTGCTTATGAATGATAGAAAGTATATTTAATTGTGTATTCTATTATTAGGCCTTGTGATTGATTATTGTCTGATACATTTGGCCACACTTGGCTTAGTAAGGTTTCTGGATAATATTCAACATTTATTTGCTTCATATATATTTATCATATAAGTATGGGATCTACATGTGTCAATGCTGAAATATTCATATCTGTAGATGTCATATATTATCAGGATTTAGTTCTTATCTCATAAGAAAGAAACATACTGAAAATGCACAAAAAAATGTTCCTAGAATTGCACTTTGAATAAATCATGAAACTATCTGTATGCACACACACACACACTGATGAAAATATATATACTTATTTACCAAACCTTCCACTTGGGCAGGATATGACACAAGGTCAATTTTTAAGCAGAGTTTCACAGGTTTGACTTTTCCTTCTCCTAGAGTAGTTGCCTCACCAAGTCTGAAGAATACAGTCTGCCCTACTATTTGCCCATAGCTGGAGGGAGAATAATTGGATTCATACCTTTCCCAAGGGTATTAGTGCTATGTGAAATGCAGTCAGTCTCATCCAGGATTTGAACTCGTGTTGCCATGTCCATTTCCTATGATGATAACCATTACACCACAGGCACCTCCTCTGCATGTGAAATGCAATCACTCTCATCCAGGAATTGAACTCGTGTCGCCGTGTCCATTTCCTTGGACAATAACCATTACACCATGGGCACCACCATAAAAAAAAAGATATATATATATATATATATATATATACTAGAATACACTCGTCAATGATGATGGTTGAGTTTTATATAAAATATTTTTTTTATAATCCAAATTAAAAGGATTTCAGAATATACCACTAAATGAAAAGTATCTTGTATGTTATTGTAATAAAAAACTCAACTTTCAAGTAACAAATTTAGAATTACCTGAAAAATCAAATTGTCAATGTCATTAATAAATGGAGGTTTTCTCACTTTCTCTCTCTCTCTCGTTGCTGTCAATGTAGATTCAAAAGATACATAGCCAAACCAACAAACTCAAAAACTGAAGAAACCATTCTGTTGTAACATCATCCTGTATCCCTGAAAACTTGTCTACTTTCTTTTCCATTCTCTTTCGATGTGGAAAGCCACAAATCATATAGTTCATTCCTCCTTTCTTTCTTTTTCACTTAAATTTTTTCTGTTTTAAAAGATTACAGCAAAAAACATCAGAGATCTCACCTCCCATTCTTTCTTTCTTCATTTTATTTCTTTCTTTTTTAAATATTATGTATACAGACACACAGAACACTACACTTGCGTTTTATATTATCAAGAGATATATATATATTTTCTTGCTTTGGTTGAGAGAGGTCTTGGGTTCAAATCCTGGATGAGGCCCCAATTAAGTTATTTATAACACAATAAAAATAATTATATTATAAAAGAGTGAAAAGAGAGATTTTAATTAATAACAGTTAATAATACAAATATCCAAATGCCGAATCCTCATTGTTTAACCCAAATGTTAATCTAAAGACAAAAAAATTTATTGTAAAACAGTCTAAAGGTGACAGATGAGCCTTAAGTAGTAATTGCTAAGTTACAATGAGTTCATAAAGAAAAATGGAAATATCCAAACATGAAAATTAAGGAATTGGTCAGTGAAGTCTTAAAATGGTATTTTACTGAATTTATCCACTTTGTAGCATTTGTTATCAAGTTTGGATTCTTTAGGTCAGACTGTCTAGTCCATGAATAAATGGATAAGCTGGAGTTGAGGTCGTCATAGTGGAAGTCTAGAAACAACTGACCCATCTCTTTTTTTTTTTTTTACCTCTGTTCTTATATTGCAACACTACATAGCTTCCCGAGAGTTCCTTAAAACAGTTATTATATTGCCCAGGGGCTGTAGAATACACCGACTGCTTCTCTGCAGAGAGGTAAGACCCCCACCAGCAAGTGTCCTAATTATGACACTAAACAATCTGATGGTGAGGTTCAAGTGATGCTCGGGTTTTGGGGAATGTGGAACACCTCTTCATTGCCATTGCTCCCAGGTCCACTCAGGCCCAGAATGGTAGCACCTGTTAAGAAACCTTTTAATACACCTGTTCAATGACTGCTTTAATATGGGGTTAGAGGCACTGACATACTCAAATCAGGTGACCTTTATCAATTTTGGACATTGTGCTGGTTAAGGTAGACTTGAGAGATTGTATGGTATGATGGGGATGTTGAATGACTTTTCTCTTGACTATGCTCTGTATGTAATAATGCTGTGGATTGAGGTCTTGAGAGCTAGGAAACCATGTGTCTAGGAGGAAAGGATCATAGGGATTGGCAAGCATCCATGCTTGGATTGTCCTAGCCTTATAAGATGGTGCAGAGTCATTTGGGAAAACAAACTGACACCTCCATATGACGTAAGGCTTGTAGTGGATGTGTTCATGCACAGTTTTTCTGATTATGAATTCTGAAACCTTGAGGTCCTTTGCAATGGCTCTGAATGACTTTTCAAGGTTTTTATTGCTTATTTCTTGGGCTTTTTGTATCAAGTTATGTTTTCTGGTGATATTAGAACTCTGTGAATGCCTTTTATATTTAGCTGCTGCTACTGCTGGATCACCATCTGTAGCTTCCAGCTCCTTTCAAACTTTGAAAATGAAGAATCAAGAAATTTTAAGGAAATACACTATCTCTGTATCACTACCTTGTACTATTGAGGCAATGGTTACTGTGTGTTCTTTTATTTCTTGAGTTAGCCTGAAATCTGACATTATTTATCTGAAAAGTAAGGATAAAAAAATGTTTAAAAAATTTAGAGCTCTTGAAAGGGGTGTCCTTAAAAACTGACTCACACTGTGTGCGTGTATATATATATATATATATATATATAATGTAATTTGTTAAATTTATAAATCAAGATTGCTCAATATTGTAGATATAAATTCCAAATGCAGGCACGAAAACTAATCCCTACTGAGCTACCCAAAAACTAAGGACTCCAAAGACGAATAAAAAACAAGAATAAAATAATAAATAAAAATACAACAGAGTGAATAAATTTACAAACCCCAAAATTAATATGATATAGACATGTAAAGAACTACACAATATAAACAGAACTGCCTATCCCAGAATTCCCCATAAACTCTATCACTCTTCCTATCATACCCAACACACCAGTATATACTGAGATATCCATCATGAAGGAGCCATCTGATTGGATGATTATATAAGTGATAAACTGACAGTTCCAGGTGGTGTTGATTCTGTTTCTATGCTACCCTAACTTATATATGCATGCTAACGTACTTAGTATATGAGAGTTTGCGTAATTCAGGAACTCTCGTTATAAAGTCCTGCAAAGCTGGCTCATTACTGCTTCATGATCAAGCACTCATATAGCTATTTATTAAGCAAAAGGTTCCAAATTTCAGGCACTCGGTGAGAATTAAACTCACTGCACTAGAAAAGGTTTGCAAGATCAATTTGTTAACATCGTCTCTTAGTATGGCATCATTGTGGTTTATTAAGTTTTGCTTAGTTTGATACATGGCCTCTGAATGTGAGCACTTATTTTATAACAACCTTCCATGTTTGGGAATTCACTATCACATTTCAGTTGATGACTATTTACTAAGCTTACCCTTGTCAGTCACAAGGCCACTAATATATATATTTCCTAACCCCTTCACAATGATTAGGATACAACACAAAATCAGTTTTTCAACAAAGTATACTTGGAGGGATTTTTAGCATAATACTTATTGTCACTGAAAGTAGAATCAGTGGTTTGTTTGGGTTTATGGCATATCAAACATTGTAGGTTATTTAATGTCAAATCTTCTTAATAACATATATGGTTCCTAGTATTGTAATGTATCACAAACAATTAGATAAACATCTGTCATTTGTTTACACATAGTTAAATGATCAAACTGTTCTATTTCAAGCAATTCAGTTTAGCATGTCGTTTGTTTGCATACAGTTTAAATGTCAAATAGTTCTATTTGACCCATAGATAAGACCCTGTCAGGTGCTACCACTCCATGCCTGAGTAGACCTGGGAGCGATGGCAATGATGGGGTGCTCTGCATTCCCCAAGCTCCAGCATTACTAGAGCCTCACCACCAGATTGTTTAGTGTCATTATCAGGATGCTTATTAGGAGGTGGGTGTTACCCCTCGGCAGAGATACAGTAGATGTACTCTGCTGCCCCAGCCAACTGAGCCAGGAATAGGTGACCTGAGTTAAAATCATGATTAAGGCTGTTTACATGTTGTTTTATACAAATACCATTGAGAAAGGAATAAATCTCTCACTTCTAAAGCTTAAGATCAGACTTAGAAATTAACTGTGTATCACATCCATCTCATGGTGGAGGGGTTTGGTAAATATATACAACTGGTTTAAATTCTCAGTTTTCCTTCTCCAAGACCAGTTGCCATTCCAAGGTTAAAGAGCCTAGTCTTCCTTACTATTTACTCATAGCTGGAGAGAAGAGATAGATTCTGTCTTTTCTCAAGGGCATTAGCACAAAGTGAAATGCAAACAGCCTTGTCCTGGATATGAATTTGGTTTGCCATGTCAATAACTTTTATCCCCCCATGGAAAAAGGCATGAAACTATCTTTTCCTCTTTAGCGAGAAATAAAATAGCAAAGCAGACTTAGTTCTTAGTAGCTTAGCAACTTCACCCTTAAAATCCTATTTGCCATGTAAACTTCAACACTGACAGTGAGGCTGTGGCTCTTTTTTCAATAAGTTGTCCGAAGGCCTCCTCAGTTAGTATCATAGGAAATGGAATCTGTGACCTGAGTTCAAATCCTCTGTGCTTTTCACTTCATGGTAATGCCCTTGGAAAAGCATAAATAGATTTGTTCTTCCTCCAGCTATGGGTAAATAGTAGGGCAGGCTGAGCTCTTTAGGCTTGGTTAAACAAGCAATCTTGGAGAAAGAAAACTAAATTCAAACTGGCTTTACTCCATTTAAAAAATGATTTTGTGTCACATCTTCCCATGTTGGAGGGATTGGGTATATAAATACAGTTTGTAGTTTGTTTAGTTAATGCAGTTTTCCTCATAGCTTCTGATATCTAAATGCAGTGATTGGTGCAGCTCTAACTTTTTTTTTCCACTGCCTTGTTCATTCTGGTTTTGAGAATTTATCACTCAACTCTGAAAGTTCATGATGATGACAGTTCTTATCATCAAATTTTCTTTTCTGTGACTGTCACAAAGTGACTGAGTTTGCCAGAAGTAGCCCCTGAAAACCTTACAATCACAGATTCAGACTTTTGATGAGACTCATCAGATCAACAGCAAATCAATTCATTTCTATAATTGATTATATTTGATTGATTGATTGATTTATGTATGTATATATATATATATATATGTATATATATATATATATATATAATTGATTGATATATACTCAGGCTTTCTTTCATGGAACATTGTAATTCTTTGTCTCTAACAATGAGATGCTTACAGATGGATTTTCATATCAGTATCTATGGGAATCTATGTATATGAGGGTGAGTGTCACTATCAATGTTTCTGGCTCAATGTATTAGGGGTGTGGGTAAGGTTTGGAATAAAATCCAACAGTATGAGACAAGCAAGACAATACAGAAAATTAAATTGACATATTTCACTATAAAGATGGCTTCTTCAGAAAATAAATTTTATTTTGTTGAAATGAAGTCTATATATGAAAAGGAAGGAGAGAATTGTACGGCTTGACTTTTTTCTTTTCTTTTTGATATCATGTATTGGTTAAATTTTGGACTTTATTTATATGATTGGAATGTGAGATACTAAAAGACATAAAAAAAAAACCCAAACAGATGTATTCATATAAATAAAGTCTGAAATTTAATCGATACAAAATATATAAAAAAAGAGAAAAAGATGTGTCATATTTCTCTCCCCCTTGTTAAATTTAGACTTCATTTTGGCAAAATAAAATTTCATTTTTGAAGAAGCCATCTTTATAAAGAAATATGTCAATTTAATTACCAGAGTTATCTTCCTTTCTTCATCTTAACATGTATCAAACATATTTTTATATTTTACAGGCTTTACACTTCAAAGCTGATCTCACTTACATATCTAAAGATTCTAAGTCCTTTATTGTTTATTTTTATTTCATGTGAGTTTTTCACACCAATTTTAACTGTCAACAAAATATCATGTTTCTATAGACAGACTGCATCTCTCCAGATGAGTTAGACTCTTCCTAACAAGTGCTCTGGATATGATATGAAACCATCTGATGATGTGTTTCCAGTCTGGGAGCTTTGGGGAATGTGGAGTATCTCTTCATTGCCATTGCTCCAAAGTCTATTCTTTCTGGGGTGGTAGTATCTGATCAGGTCCTTTGTTTGGGTCAAATAGAACTGTTACACATTTAACCTGTTAGCAAACAAATGACTTATGCTTGATTGAATTTTTTGTAAAAGAATTGTTTGATCATTAAACTGTGTGAAAATAAATGACTGATGTTAAATTGGTAGTGATACATAGCAATCCTTGGAACCATTTAACTTTTTTGACTAAAAATAGAACTAAATAGAAACTAAATAGAACTATTTGATCATTGAATTGTATGTAAACAAGTGAATGATCTTAGTTATACCAAGCAATATCAAAAACTATTTAACTTTGTTAATATATGTGAATAAACTGGATTTGGCATGAAATAACCTAGAATGGTTGATATTCCATACAACCAAACCAAACTCAAGCCTCCAGTACTTATAAAACTATTCTAGCTGCTTCTAACTTTGCTGTCATCTGAATGGTCTCAATTCTTCTTCTAATCTATTGTTCCTTCAGTTTGTTTTCCAACTTTTGGGAAACCATTCCAAGGGCTTTTAGAATTCATATCACTCTTGCCTTCAGGTTCCACAGCTTTTTTAACTGTCTGGCATGATTCAAGTATTTTTATCTTTTTGCTTTCTTTTATTTTCATTCTTTTGTCCACTGGAATGGCAAAATTTACAAGTTGACAATTTGTTTTCTTCTCTTGATAAAGTCCAAATCTGTGCTGTCCTATTTCTTTTTATGTTCTTCACGTCCTGAAATCTTATTTCTGAGATGAGTTTTGGAAAGTTTTTAAATAGTCTATCTATTGTGTATGAAAGGTTCTGCCCTTGCACAATCCTGTGTTGGGCCAAAAACTCCTGCAAAAAAAGTATTGAGACTACTGAATTAGCTATAACTTATCTAGTCTCTTTGTAGGAGTCCATAGGAGAATATTGTTTATGAGTGTGTCCTTTCTTCTCCAGCTGTATCCAGCATATGTTGCTCATCCTACTTGGATGATTTGTGAGATGAGAGGTAAGTGGCCGTACAGCTGCTTTTTTTTTTTTAATGTTTCTTCCGGGATTTGTTTTACATAGTATGCTGCATTCTTGTGTAGTTCCCATCCAACTATTTCTCAGGTTCATTTCAAGAGTTTAAGAGGTGAAATACAAGCGTTCACTGACCAGCAAAAACTTACTCATCAGCTCTTTGCAGACACTGGGTGCCATCTAGATGACTTATCAAGAGTGATGGTTGATAGGAGTAGATAGAGAGTCGAGGGAATACATGCTGTTGGTAAGCCTTGATGATGATGATCTAGACATGAGACACATCAGTTTAGTGTACATGTTTATTGTTAAATTTTGAATTTCTTTTTTATTTAAAGACTTAGCTTTGATACTTTTCATCACACCTCAAAGAATCAAAGATTGGGATTTGAAGTTCTATGTTGGTATTAGAATACTTGGTGGGTAGGGAAGAGCTTTAGTTGTGTCCCCACTCTCCAAAGATCAATATCAGCATTTTATATATCTGTGATGTTCTAACACAGAACAAAACTGAAGGAAAGACCACATAAACTCATTTTCACATACAAGAACACTTAATGTTTCATATGCACATGGCATTTCAAGGAAAGAATACGTAGACATGTGCCAATAGTTGGAATTATGCAAATATTCTTCCGTGAACAAGCAGTATGTTAAAGCAGAACAAAATAGCATAAGGCTTACTTGGCAATTGTGAGGAATATAGCAAGGGAGCTTTACTGATTCTAGGCTGGGTCAGAGACAACATTTCTGCTGTTTGGTTGAGTTTGGTGCCATATCAATCATCATAGGTTATCAAATTTATTAACTCCTCTGCTCGGGCAGGATATGACACAAGGTCAATTTTTAAGTGGAGTTTGATAAGTTTTGAATTCAGAGTTTTCCTTCTCCTAGACTAGTTGCCTAACCAAGGCGAAAGAAATCAGTCTGCCCTACTATCTAACCATTGTTGGAGGGAAAGTAATTAGATTCATACCTTTCCCGAGGGTATTAGTGGTATGTGAAATGCAATCAGAGTAGTTGGTAAATATGATCAACTATCAGGAGTTAATCAATGCCGAAGTCATCTTGGCTAAAGAACTTTTGTGCTATTATTTAAAGCATAGCTGTTGGAATAAGGATGTTCATATTTTCCCCAAGGGTATTAGTCCAAAAGGGAATGTAATATTGTGAATGGAGTTACTATGATGTCTCAGTCCAGCAGGTGAACTACTACGCCATGGAGACCCTCCCCACTCCATTATCAAAGAATAATTTAAAATACAGAGTTGTAATAATAGTAATAATAAGTAATTTACTTAACTCTTGTTATTTTATTGATAATTAACTTTTTTAAAAAAGATGAAAAACCTGTAAAGTTCATCTGTCTGAAGAGATGATGTAAGGTTTCAATGACAAAATATAGATTTCAGAGAATCACTTCAATTAAGCTAACTGAAATATTTCAAACTCTTTTGAGATTTGCACTGGGAACTTACTCAAGGATGTTGCATGCTAGAATCAACATCTTGGCTGCACAGCCACTAACTCCCATTTCACAAACCATCTAAGTATGATGAGCCAATTATGCTCAGCACTGCCTGAGAAGTAAAGATGAATTTATGTGTCATTCTTAAGTGGACCTGTATTCATGGACAAAGAAGGGCTGGCCAACTAGCAAAAGCATACATTCTTCAGGTCAGTGTGGACATTGGATGCTGTCTTAAGGACTTCTGCAGAGTGATGGCCGGTAGGGATAGATGGTAAAATGTAGCGAGAGACGAAACTTACCTCCTGGATCAAAGCGCATAAGGCTATGCCTTGCTTGTCAAGCAGTAAAAAATATGTTCACTTCTGGAGGCAGAAGTTATAGTGAGCCAATCTCGTCTCTCACAAGAAGAAATCTACCTTGCATGTAAATTTCTATATGCCGGAACTTGCATAAAAGAGCATGCGAGCAGCAGGAGCGTTGTTGTTGTTTGTGGACTGCTTTTTTGACTGACAGAACAAACGAGTTGACCAGAGGTATACTGAGGAAGGGCTGCTAGTCACGTGTGTTGTTATTTTTAGTCAACTGAGACTACCCAATTGTCTGAGGACTGTACAACTGATTTTTGCTTGAACTAGTTCTACAATACAAGAGAGTCAAAGGAATGTGCTGCTCAAAAGCCTTGATAATGAGTTTTGCGAGAAAAAAACAAATAACTTTAAGCCATTCATCTTTAGGATCAAAATTATAGCAGGAAATCAATTTTTTTTAAAAGAAAGTGAAAAAGTGAACTTATCTAAAACGAAAAAATTATCATTATGAAAATAAAAACAAACAGCAAAAAATTTACAAATTAAAAATTAAATGAAATAATTGGTTTGCAAAGCTCAAATAGAATAATTCATTTCCTAATTTAAATCCTGGAATTATTTTAAATTTCTAAATATATAATTTCACATCTGTAAACTTGAGAATCTACTTGTATATGTCTTAAGGAATATGTTTTTAAAAAATTAGCAATGCATTATATCATATAATATAAAATAAATTGGCGACCGTAGTCGAGGGCAACCAGAAGGCTCCCTTTTCAGTAGCTACTACACCGAGGTGTAGGGGAGGGTGCTACTCCTTTCCTTGGATTGCTCCACTTTACCCTTGATACGTACCTTATATTGCTGAGTGTTAAGAAAAGAGGCATCAAGTACCATTTTTAAAATCTTTGGTATGATGCAACCAGGGATTGAACCCAGGTCTCTGGTACCATTGGCAAACACTCTACCCACTAGGCCAGTGAGCCGGTACTCCTGCATAAAGTATTTTAGTTTTCAACATAATCATGAATTTTTATGTCACTCAGAGTTTTACTAGAACTACTAAAAATGCCAATTATATTTCCTTTATTAAATTTTGTTATGTATGGAATAATTTTAGGGCAAATTATCTCTCTTGAATTATTCAGAAATTGTCTGAGATAGATTTTGGAAGTTTAAAGAAAAAAAAAGAAAAAGGTATCAAAATTAACAGTGGGCAACTTTACGTTTCCAGATTAGCCAGTGGCCTCAATGTTATCTTTGAATTATCTAAATTCCAGTCCAACTTCAAATAGTTCTTGCAGATCTAAATAGCACAAGGCACAAAATTTGTTAAGGAAGAATCTAAAAAGAACATAAAGAATTTTCTTTTATCAAATTGATGATTTTTAGAAGCATTTTGACAAGTCTGCTGTGGTTTGGTTTGATGGCATATCAACCATTGTAGGTTATTTACTGCTAAATCCATTTGTATACATATAAACTGTTTTATTTCAAACAATTTAGTACATATTTTAGTTTTATTTTACTTTTAGATAGGAGCCTATCAGGTGGTACCACTCTTGGCCAGACTGGATCTGGGAGCAATGGCAATAAAGGGTTACTCTGAATTCCCTCAGTCTCGCCATCAGATTGTTTAGTGTCCTATCCAGGACACTCAGAGGAGTTTTACCCTTCTGCAGAGATGCAGCTTGTGTATTCTGCAGTCCCAGCCAAGCGGGCCAATTTTGACTAATAATGTCTTTGCGAATATAACCAATGATACAATTTAATCCTTTCTTTTTGGGGTTGGTGGGGGATTTGCCATAGCATAATGGCTAAAGTGCTGGACAGTGGCCTCAAAAGGAGTGTGTTCTTACTCCAGTTGCTCACTATTTCATTAACTTTTAGACTAGTACCCTTGAGAAAGGTATTGAACCCCTGACTATTGGTTAAATAGCATCACTTTAATTCTTCTACAAGGATGGTTTGGGCATTAAATAACCCATGAAGGCTGATATATCATTAAACAAAGAAACCAAACCAAACCTTGACATCGATCATATTGATAACCAATGTCAAATAATTGATTTAGATAATGTTCTTCTTAATATATACTTACATTAAGGCCAACAAGTGTAAGTATATATAAAGAAGAACGTAAAGAAGTTTGATATGAAGTCACTCCCCATTTATGGGATTTATAATTATTAAAAAAATAACCGAATTGCAACAGCAATAGAACATAAACATTAGAAGATTTTAAAAAAAAGCAACAAATACTGCTAAAAACCTTAAAAACTTCATAGTATTTTGGTTCAGTTTGGAATCTTACTATTTTGTTTGTTCAATTTTGAAATTCAGCAGCGTTATTGATGAGGTTTAGAATACTCTGATGGTATCCCTGGGCTCCCCAAGAAAAATGAGACATCAAGAAAGAAAATAAAGGATGAGCATGTAAGTTTCATAGAACCTAAAAACCAATCCCACTTGGTAGTTTAGAATCAGAGTGGTAGCACCTGACAGTTGTTAGTGTTATTTAGCAGTGCTTGAAACCATTTAACTGTGTGCAAATAAAACTATTTATGTTTGATAGTAATATTTAAAATTATGAAAGTGAGTGCAAACATGATTAAAACTAAATAGAACTATTTGTGTTAGAATATTTTAAACGATTAAACTGTTTGCAATGAATAGTAATACCCGTTGTAATGTCTAACACCTGGCTCGTGGGTAACAAAGAAAAGAACAGAACACAAAGAGATGTTAACAGCTCACTGCCGGAGTAGAACTGACTTATTCGCTGGCAATATACTTTATTTACATTATTTACAAGTGCCACTGTTTTACTCATGACTGGATAGGTCAAGAAGATATATGCTGGTGACATACTTTGGGGTTACTTCTCTTTGACTAGAATATTACACCCATGTGCAAATAAATTAGCTTTGACGCACTTAAAAAAAGATCACCTAGAAACTATTGAATTATAAATTGAATGTATAACCATTTAACTATATGCTAACAAATCAACTCTGGCTCATTTAAAAATATTATCTACGAACTATTCCTTTACAAATCATATTGTTGCAGAAAGAATTTGGCATTTTTGTTTGGCGCAAAATTTAATTTGACTGTAAGGGTCGATGCATAATTTCATCAAATCAGGATGACTTATCCTATTCAATCCAAACTATCTTTCTGGGCAGCACAAATTGGGGAAGCCCTCAAACACCCTTTTTGGCTGAACAACTTCGTTCAGTACAGACGTCTTACAGTCTGCTCTTCAATAGCAGCAGCAGCATCGACACAATGAGGGAAGCAGTCTAATTTATGGACCCCTCGCATCTATTTCTCTTAGACCAAGGGTTCCCAGTTGAATATGAATTAGATGAATTCAATACGCCACACACAGGAACAATTTTACGTTACCCCCAAAAGTGGCTATGTCGACTGTGAGGCAAAATTCCACTCCGACACCTAGCTACTTCTTCACTGGGCAACATTTTCTGGAGACATTCACGCTTCTCCCCGAAACAACCAGAACCACAAACTTACGGTGACTTCAACATTTTACTCCTCAAACAGCAAACACGACTTCGGTGACAAGATATGGTAGAGAAAGCCAGCTCCCAGCAGAGTGGGCCAGCAGGCATCCGGTTGAGCAGTCCAGGGAATGAGAATGACACATAGCTATGTCCGGAGGGGCTGGGGAGATCAATATGTTGCAGTCTTTGTTCAGTCTCTAACTCCCTCTCTCACACATACAACCCTTTCAAATAAAGTGAAAGGTATATTTTTTTAAAGAAGTCTTTGCTCGTCTTTATTGTGTCAATATGTATTCTACATGTATATGGGTATATATGCATTTTTATTATGTGGCTATACAACATATCTACCAGTAATTCAACACCCATATTGTGCTTATGCAAAAGTTTGCTAATTATTTGAATATTGATGGAAAAAACACCTGTCCAACCAGATATTTTTCTTCAATCTAAATATAATCATCTTTGTGACATTTTGCCAGCTGACTCTGGATTATTATCTCTTTATTTTTACTCCAGTGAATTTTTTCAGCACCTGAATATTTTCTTCAGATGATACTTATTTTAAGTTGTGTAATTAAATAATACTTTTATAAGAAATTATTTATTTTTTTATCTATTTCAGTCTGTTTCTTATATCAATATCTGTTTACTTTATCCATCTATCAATCTATCTGTCTATCTCATTGTTTGGTTTGGTTTTATGGCACATCAACCTTTGTAGGTTATTTAATCCTATTTACCAACCCCTCCAATCAGGCAGGATATGACACAAGGTTAATTTTTAAGCGGAGTGTAACAGGTTTGAATTCAGAGTTTCCTTCTCCTAGACTAGTTGCCTCACCAAGGCTGAAGAACCCATTCTGTCCTACTATTTACCCATAGCTGGAGGGAGAATAATTGGATTCATACCTTTCCCAAGGGTATTAGTGCTATGTGAAAATGCAATCATTCTCATCCAGGATTTGAACTCGTGTTGGCGTGTCCATTTCCTATGACGATAACCATTACACCACGGGCACCTCCATTTTGGAGGTTATTTAATGCCATATCCATTTTTAAACTTAAACAGTTCTGTTTCAAATAATTCAGTTTAGCATTCAAAAACGTTCTATTTCAAGCTATTCAGTTTAGCATAAGTACACTGTTTAGTTCTATTTGACTCATACATAGGACCCTATCAGGTGCTATTATTCCCGACCAGAGTTGACCTGGGAGCTATGCCAATGAAGGGGTACTCAGCTTTACTGGAGTCTCACCATCAGATTGGTGAGTGTCATATCCAAGACACTTGTTGAGGCAGTCTTGCCCCACTGCAGAGATGCAGTCAGTGTATTCTACAGCCCCAACCGACTGGGCAACTGTCAATCTCAGTGTGTGTATGTGTATATATATATATATATATATATATAGTTGTTGGTCCAACCAGAGAATAGTAAATATTTTATCATGAATAAGTCTGTAAATGATTCAAAATTTGATATGTAGTCTGTAATTATTTAGTATTTAAGTCAGTAAATGACTTCAAATTTGGTATATAGGTTTTTGTTATTTCATATACTAGTTCACAACACACGTATATCAGATTTTACACCTTCTTCAGGCAGCAATTTGATTGCTAAAAGTCTGAAACATTTGTAGCAAAAAAAGTATATGAAATAATGAAAACCTATATATCAAATTTGAAATCATTTGGCGACCTCTTCATTCTAAAATATATATATTGTCATCCACAGACAGACTGTTTCATTGTATCTCAACTCTTCAGTGTGGCTTGACTCATCAGACGCTTCATGCTGGGATCGAAACCAGCCCAACTTTATGTTAGACTTTGTATCATACTGCTCAGCCATCAGTTGACATACGTCAGCTCAGGAATAATAAGGCATTATGTTGTAGCTTTCGTTTGTTTACATTTTATCTTACCGAAAACCATATAAATATATATATATATATATATATATATATATATATAAAACAGAAGAATAAACAAATTGTTTAAAAACATTTGGTAAATGAAAAAGTTCTCAAATGCTGGCTAGCAAAAGCAGAATAAAACCTAAAAGAAATTAGAATCTCACCTCTTTTTATAAAAGCCTCATTACTAATAGTTTCATATATCAACTACATGAAATTTTTAATAAATAGACAATCATAAAAAGAATTGTGATAAAGTTTTCTAATGTGACATTTCGCTAACTATAAATGACATTTGAAAAAATAAACTGTTTATTCATGATGACTTGAATTTGTCAAGTTAGAAATCTTTTATATTTCCTTAAAATGTGTGCACTGAAAGGAAACGAATGGACAGCTTTTGACTGGTTATAGAAATCAGATCACTCTGATAAAATAAAACGATTCTTTCTAGCTGTAACCATATCAGTGCTGCTGTATAATTGTACCATTTGGTCTATGATGAAACACTTGGATAAAAAAGCTAAATGGGTACAATACACTTATACTATTGTATATACTATTAATTAACTATACAATTAATAAAATAAAACGGTTCTTTCTAGCTGTAACCATATCAATACTGCTGTATGGTTGTACCATTTGGTCTATAATGAAATACTTGGATAAAAAACTAAATGGGTACTATACAAGGATTTTGCATGCTGTTTTGAAAAAAACCTGGAAGTAGTACCCTATAAAAATGTCACCAACTATCCAAGTAAGACATACTGAGCTTTGCTGGAAAAGTAAGGATGAACTCATAAAAAATGATCTTGTTGCAGAGCTGATAAGCACATTGACCCCACAAATGATTTATATGGTTAAGCATGTGAATAATGATAGCCAAAGACAATGAAGGAAACAAAGGCGAAGTAACAAATATAACAAAGGTGACAATTTATTGTCATATTTACAAGCGTGTGTGTAAAGTTCGTTGTAGTTGTATTTGTGTCTTCAGCTAGATGGGGGATGTCAGTAGCTGGTATGGTCGAGTCGAAGAGAAGCAGCTAGATGATCGTTGCGGGTAGCTGATGTTGATTGAGTTGTAGAATGCAGCTGAACGATTGTTGTGGGTAGCTGGAGTCGGTTGAGTCGTAGAAGAGCAGCTAGACATTCGTTGCGGGTAGCTGATATCGGTCGTGGTTGGTAAATCAATGTCCCAGTTTTGACAGTGCGTTGAGTTAACCGGAAGTGCGTCAATACCGTTGCTAGCCCATACAGCGAGTCGTACGTGGGCTAGATGCTACAATGCTAGGGCAGTCCGTATAGCGAGTCATACTACGGACCAAGTGAATCGACGGGGGAACCGTGGCTTAGGTTTGCCAGGCCTTAGCACATACGAAGTCGAGCGAGCGAATCGGTGAAGCTAGAGCTTTGTCGTGCTCCTAGCAGTGCGAATATATCGGAGACGATTGCTATGGCTTTGCGGTGCCAAAACTGTGCGAACGTGTCGGAGACAGTAGCTATGGCTTTGCCGTGTGAAAGCTGTGCGGGCGTATCCGGACAGTAGCTAAGGCTTTGCCGTGCTAAAGCTGTGCGGACGTATTAAGACTGTAGCTATGGCTTTGCCGTGCCAAAGCTCTGCACTATCGAGCGGACAGGCCAGGAGGCCGCAGCTAAGATTGGTGGTATTTTTACACTGCACAGATAGTGAAGTGGTAGCTAAAGTCTAACCCATGCTTTTAACGCTGCACAACCGAACGGACAACGGAACCGACCGAATGGTTAAAACTGGGTGGTCTTAGAGTCCTCTTTGTGTTTGCCTCCAGGCCATCTACTTCGAGGAGTCGTTAAGGACCGTCAGAGATACTCCAACCCGCAGAAGGGAACCTCTAATGGTCCTTAAAAGGACCTTTTGTGCATATCTATGTGACGGAAAGGCAAGTGCGACCACAAGATGTGGTGCTCAGCCTTGTGGTAAGGCGAATGCGACTGCTAGATGTAGGATTCAGCCTTGTGGAGCCTCGCTCTGAGAGCGGCTCCTGGAAGCATCCTGGAACCTCTGTATTCATCACATGTCTCACCAACGTATGAATGTGGCACAAGGCTGTTTTTGAGGTGGGTCTGGTCGGAGGGCCGAAGGTCACACACATCCGGCAAGGCCAAAAATACCTTCGGCCCTGTCGGCATTCCCCTTATTAGGGGTGCCTCGGGCTCCGGGCAATATATCCCCTCTCCGAAGGGGGTAAAAGCCTGGGAGGATGGCCCCCTGAGGCCAGAGGAACTTTCCAGTGCTGAGGCACACCCGGCAGAACCGTCCAGAGGTATGACGGCCAACCGAATGTTACCCAACAACTGGAGAGGAAAGGTCACAAACGCCCTAAAAGAGCGTTCGTGAGAGCTCTAATTTTTTTGCCGCAGAAGCCTTGTTTATATAAAGGGAACACAACGCCATTCTGCCACGCCACGTAAATAGAAAGTTCTTCTATAAAAAATAGGCGTAGAAATAAAGTCCTTCTTTAGCTTGATATAGGCTAGCAAAGATAATTAATTCCATTTTTATAGAGTTATTTCTTGCAGAAGTGTTTTTTAAATATTGTTAAATTTAATTTATTCCCTTTTCTTAGCTGTAACGACAGGTCAGGGTCGTAAAAGGGCTTCATCATTTCCGGCCGTATCCAGATGTAATTTTTGTAGGGTGAGCGAGTAATCTGATCTGTTTATGTCTGTAAGCAGGTCGTGACAATCTCCAGTGGACTACAACTCATAGACACACCAGTATTGGCTGACCAACAAAATCTTATATTCATCAGCTCTATGTGGACGATAGATGCTGTCTAGAGGACTTAGCAAGAGTGAAGGCTGAAAGGGACAAAGGAATTAATGCATTGATGATGATAAATCTTTTTTTAAAAATGATGGCACTATTAACCCTTTGAAGTTGTCAGCTTGATCAAATTTCAGGCTCAGGGAGATCATGTCAGATACCTTTAATGAAAGGTTTGATATAATGGCCACTCCCAGCCTTTTCCTTTACTAGAAAACAAGATGTTTCCAAATTAGAACAAAGTTTTAAAGTGTTTGTGGTCAATGTTTTTTTTTTTTTGAGAATTTATTCTGTATTGGTATAAGACATCCGAGGTACAAAGAGTTTTGGAGGTGTCTCTGGTGTAATGGTTCTCGTTGTACGAAATGAACTCGGCGTCACGAGTTCAAATCCTGGACAAGGCTGTTTGCATTTCACATAGCACTGATACTAGTGGGAAAGGTATGAATCCAATTATTCTCCCTCCAGCTATAGGTAAACAGGGTAAATACAAGGGCAGATTAGGTTCTTTAGCTTTGATTTGGCAATCAGTCTAGGAGAAGGAAAACTGAACTGAAACCTGTTAAACTCTGCTTAAAAATTGACCTTGTGTCACATCCTACTTGTGCGGAAGGGTTGGTAAATACATACAAACAGTTAATTAAATTTTTCTTTTTTAAACTTGACTTTGTGTTACATCATGATCTTGATGGAAGGGTTGGGTAAATATATACAATGGTTGTTTTGACAGAAGACAGGTGCAGCAGATCTCTTTGGCACAGACTTTTCGCCTGTTTATCAAAGTGAGTCTACTTGGTAGGTAAAATGTTAATGGGTTAGACTATTCATGCTTTGGATTTAAGGAAATTTTTAGTTGAAAGATTTTAGCATTATGGGTAACATTTCAGGGACTGACAGTAGGGATGACTAAAATTTATGATCAATAAAGAACAAAAGAATGTATTTAATACAATAAATATCTACTTATTTAAAACATGGTGGGGTATATGTGCCATGGAGGTATGACAGTTAATGGGCCGTTACTAATGAGTTTTTAGTGAGTACTAAACTAATATGGACTCGTGCAAATGTTGACTTAGTCTGACTAATAGCAACTTAAAAGTTGTTTAGATTACAATGCACATCCTCTTTACTGAGGCAAAAAAGTAACTCAGAAAAAAATGGTGCTTATTACAAAGTCATTGCCAACCAGACATCATACTGACCTTAAAATGTTAATACTCAAAATGATTTCACTTGCTGTTTGTGCTGTCAATATGTATCATAAAAAATTGATGAAATAATTGTTGCAATATTTGCTCACATAAAGAAGTAACAACCCAAGTGGAATACTAAATGAGGTGTGTATAAAAAGAGCTTATTTTGGGTTGTTTGATATTTTTTATTTTAGATGATAATCTGTCAGTTATCACTATTAAAAAATTAGAATTGTGTTATCCTTCATTTTCCTGATTCTCCTTTTGTTCATCATCATTATTATTAATGATATTGTCGACAATTATCCTTCATCTTCCTCATTAGAATTGTGTTACCCATCATCTTCCTGATTAGAATTGTGTCATCCTTCATTTTCCTGATTAAAAGTGTGTTAACCTTCATCATCCAAATTAGAATTGTGTTACCCTTCATCTTCCTGATTCTCCTTTTGTCCATCATCATTATTATTAATGATATTTCCTACTACTATCCTTCATCTTCTTGATTAGAATTGTGTTATCCTACATTTTCCTGATTAGAAGTGTGTTACCCTTCATCTTCCAGATTCTACTTTTGTTCATCATCATCATTATTAATAATATTGTCAATTATTATCCTTCAACTTCTTGATAAGAATTGTGTTATCCTTCATTTTCCTGATTCTCCTTTTGTCCATCGTCATTATATTGTCTACTATTGTCCTTAATGTTCCTGATTAGAATTGTGTTATCCTACATTTTCCTGATTAGAAGTGTGTTATCCTTCATCTTCCAGATTCTTATTTTGTCCATCATCATTATTATTAATGATATTGTCAGTTATTATCCTTCATCTTCTTGATAAGAATTGTGTTATCCTTCATCTTTCTGATTCTACTTTTGTCCATCATCATTATTATTAATGATATAACCTACTATTATCCTTCATCTTCTTTATTAGAATTGTGTTATCCTTCCTTTTCCTGATTCTTCTTTTGTCCATCATCATTATATTGTCTACTATTGTCCTTCTTCTTCCTGATTTGAAATGTGTTATCCTTCATCTTCCTGATTCTCCTGTTGTCCATTATCATTATTATCAATGATATTTTTTACTATTATCCTTCATCTTCCTGATTAGAATTGAGTTATCCTTCATCTTCCTGATTAGAATTGTGTCATTCTTCATTGTCCTGATTCTCCTTTTGTCCATCATTATTATTATTAATAATATTATCTACTATTATCCTTCATCTTCCTGATTATCCTTTTGTCCATCATCATTATTATTAATGATAGTGCCTACTATTATCCTTCATCTTCCATATTCAACTTGCTTTGCAAACCACACAAGTCATCACCTCTATAACAGAGAGATGCACACTGATAAAGCAACTAAAATTTCAAAGATGATTGATAATACTTGTCCAAATTATGATTATCTCTTACTTACAATGTTTCACCTAAAATGAAAATTAAAAAATACTCTTAATATTATAAAGGTGTACAGCAATATCAACAAGTTTGGCATCGACCGGTCAGAGACAAACGTAGTGAGTAGCTTTATCTGCGCTATTTTGCTTTCTGTGATTGTAGTTGAGTTGGTTTAGCTTCTAGAGCATAGGACCAGGTGTCTCTGAGGGAGAAAGGCAGGATTAGTTCAAGTATCACAAGGAGCTTATTTTTTATTCTTGTTTCTGATGTGCTCTGTTTTTTATTGTAAAAGAAGGGGTAATCTGAATGAATTGCAATGAAAAGCAACTTGAATTAGGAAAATGAAAGCTTATCAACATCATCCAGGCATAGTGACAGCATGGATTCTTTTGATACTGTCTCACCATCCATGCCTATTAGTCATCACTCTTAGCCTGTCCTCTAAACAGCATCCAGTGTCAACACAGAACTGATGAATGTAAGTTTTTGCTGGCTGGCCAATAGTGGTGTGTCTGCTTGTAGGAGTCAGTAGGAGAATTTTGGCTCTCAGTTTGTTTTTACTTCTCCCTATGAGAGATAATTGGTCATATAGCAGCTGTTTTGTTGTGTGCTGCTTCCAGGATTAGTTCAAAATAACATCTAGCATCTTTGCATAGTTCCCATCTAGCTTTCATTAAAGTTCAAGCGGTGCAACCATACAATGATAATGACACGTTACAGCTTGGAGGAATTACCATAAAAAAGAAAAATTTTTATAGAATTATTTTGAGCTTCAATTATATTAAAGTCTCTCTACAAACAAACATTTCCTCAAATTACTGAATTACCTTAAAAATTTGTTTTGTGTTTACTGTTAGATGATATTACGAGTGTTTAGGTTTAACTTCATTTTAATTGTATTGTGACAGCTGTGATTATCAGTGTTCATTTTTTTTTTGTAAAAATGCTAAAGAAAAAAGCAACATTTTGGGGGGAATCATCATCATCATCATCTGGTCGTGCTACTAGCATAGATTTACCTGTCTCTCTCTCACCATTTGTCCCTATCATGCATCGGTCAGACTTCCATATGATCAAAAGCAGTCCATGCCTTTGCTAGACACATATTGATATCTCTTTCAGTAAATGAGACACTGCTGCCAAGGTATGTGAACTTCTCTCCTAATTTCAGAGAAGTGTCATTTAGAGTGGAGATGACTCCTTTTTGATTAAAATACATGAACTCCATTTTGCCCACATTCCCATGGAGACCAATGCTTCCTGCTCTGGGCTATGCAGCAGGAATTCAGTTTGGGTAGGTGTGTTTGCTAGAGGCACTATGTCAGATACATAGTCTGAGTCTGTAATAGTTTCTGCAGGATATTGTTCACTCTTTGCCTTTCTTGGTGTGAAGCCATTTTCTTTTATTAGATCTATCAACATTCTAAGTATGTAGTCTAGGCAATCAACGGTAAATGATGCAGGAAATAGCCAACATTTAAATTATCCAAATCAAATCTTGCATTTAAACAGATTGAGATAGATATAAAAAAAAAAAAAGAAGACAGAAATAAGATAGAGACTGAAAAATAGATTGGTAATGTTGTTTGGCTGAGAAACATAACAATGCTGATGTATAAAAATATAATCTGCTTCTTTACTTTTCTTTTTATTACTCGAAATGTATGTATGGGTTGAGTAAGAAAGAGTCGAAGACTGCTGAGCTTGCACATACAGGGGCAGACAGTATGGATTTTCTGTGAAACCCTTCTGTCTTTCTTCTTCGGTCTCTACTATCATCAGACTGGTACAGGACCATGTCGAGACATCGAATCATCTTAGTTTTTCTCACTTCCTTACTTTCATGAGTCTCGTATATCTCAGGTTTTTCTCTACGTCTCAATCCTGGGTAGTCTGGCACAAGGTTGTCTTCTGTGGTTTTCTTTCTCTTTGAGTCAGAATCTTCGATGGTTTATATAATTTTCTAGACGCCCACATGAATCATTGTCACACCTCCCACCTACACATTGCATATGGACACACCTTCTTCTTGCATGCCTCCTGTCCAATTTATATGGCACTTCCGCTGTAGGACAACCTGTGTCCTGTTTACTTTAGGAAACAGTGGCACTTCCTACTATGCCACCCATGCAACTTATGCAGCCTGTCAAAGGGATCTTCTAGTCAGTATCCAACCGTAACTGTCATGCATGATTAATTTAAAACATAAAGTGTCATGCATAAAGTCTTCAGCAAATATTTAGTTAAAAATGAAGACGCTTGCTACTAAGTACTAAAGTCTTGGAGAGGATAAAATTGATTGAAAGATAGCTGAAAAATGGTAAATATATTGTTCATGTTTATAGTCCACTCGGCAGGATGTAACACGAGGCCAATTTTTAAGCGGAGTTTAACAGGTTTCAATTCAGAGTTTTTCTTCTCCAAAAAAAGTTGTCTAAGCAAGGCTAAAGAACCCAGTCTGCCCAACTATTTACCCATAATTGAAAGAATAATGATTGGATTCGTACCTTTCTCAAGGGTATTAGTACTATGTGAAATGCAATTAGCTTCGTCCAGGATTTGTCGCCGAATCTATTTCCTGCGTCGAGAGCCATTACATCACGGGCACCTCCAAATATATTGTTCATGTTAGAAGCAAAATGAATTTTTTTTTTCTTTTTAACATAAAAATCTGAATTAACTTTTCATCCAAACTAATAATCTTTTAATCAAATTTTAATGGGAGGAAGGTAAGCATAAAATTCGTAAATTGCATATCGAGCGATTCTTTGCTGTGAACCTGTTTTGGGGGGTAGATAGAACGATTAAGTTGACTGAGAGATGGCATTAAATGGTGAATATTCAGCGAAGGAATTTGTTTGTTACCATTTTTAGCGAAGGAATTTATTTTTGCGCGTGTTGTTATTCCCTCGCCAAGTGTTGTTAGGTATATAAAGGAGAGAAGTTCCAAGATGTCAAAATGTTTTATATGAAGGTTTTTAATGGCAGCATGGAATAAAGGGTTTACGTGTGTGCTGCAAGTCTCGTAGGAAGGAAAGAAGTAAGGAAACGAAATGAAGTTATGGTAGAGTTGAGAGAGCATTTTAGTAGCTAAATGCCAGAGCGAAAAGTGCTTCGTTGGGTTAAGGCATTGTTGGATACGTGAGGGAGATATGTTCGCCATCGTGTAGCAAAAGTAGCTGCTGGCAAGTATCGTATTTTGTTAATGTTATAAAGATTTCCATTTCTTTTCTAAACTCCGTTTTGGTTATATCTCATTCTCTAACCTTTTTGTTAGTTTACAATAAGTATATAAACTATAGGTAATTAAAAAATCCTTTTCTCACTAATATTTTATGACGATGAGTTTCACGTAACATCTACTGAATAGAAGACAAATCATCAGATTTTCATCTTTATATTTTTTCTTTTAATGATGATAGTTGAAATTAAGTTTCCTTTTATGACTGAGTCTTCTATTCTATAAATACCTATACTATATATATATATATACCTATACTATATATATATATATATATATATACATACACACTATAACTTCTTTATATACTATATATTCTATATCATATATATATACTATATATATATTTACCAATCCCTCCGCTCGGGCAGGAAATGACACAAGGTCAATTTTTAAGTGGAGTTTAACAGGTTTGCATTCGGAGTTTTCCTTCTCCTAGACTAGTTGCCCTCACCAAGTCTGAAGAATACAGTCTGCCCTACTATTTACCCATAGATGAAGGGAGAATAATTGGATTCATACCTTTCCCAAGGGTATAAGTGCTATGTGAAATGCAATCAGTATCGTCCAGAATTTGAACTCATGTTGTCGTGTCCATTTCCAACGACGATAACCATATATGTATATATATATACTATATATTCTCTCTCTCTCTCTATATATATATATATCTTTCAAATTTATAGTCATGAAATGATATTGAGTCGGTAAGATTTTAACTACTTATAGTTTGTGTGTGTGTGTTTATATATATATATATATATATATTGTTTAAAAAACAGGAAATTTAGAATTAGTATTCCACTTCCATAATATATTTATTTTGCTTATTCAAATTCGTCAGATGAAATTTAAATGTCGAGCTTGAATAAGCGAAATATATCAATTATGAAAATAGAATACTATTTCTAAATTTGTTGTTTTTTTAAACAAAAATATATATTTTGTTCTATTGGTATATTTTGTATTAAATAGCTGAGCATTTAACAGTCATTCTTTGGATATTCACAGTACTTATTTACTTGATATATATGTGCTAGTTGGCCGACCATAGTCGATGGCGACCCGAAGGCTCTCTTTTCAATAGCTAGTACACTGAGGTGTAGGGGAGGGCGCTATTTCTTTCCTTGGATCGCTCCACTTTACCCTTGATCCGTACCTTATAATGATGAGTGTTGAGAAATGTGGAATCAAGTACCATTTTTTGAGTGTTTCGAATGACTCGACCTGGGATAGAACTTCGGTCTTCCAGACCATATATACGTTAATATATCTTCTTTTTTTTTTTCTTGTTTGCCTCACTGTAACTTTTGGTAGTATCAGAGTGTTTATATATTTAGTTGTTCGGAAAATACTATTCAATTTTTGTATAAACTGTTTAAATTCTGTTCTCACAAATTGTATTAATTGTAGTTGTACAAATAAAATTACGTTTTTAATGATTAAAGTGCCTTCTTGGTTAATTCTTTATCACCTTTTTCAGAATTTGATTTTGAAAGTTATATACCCCTATGCATGAACATGGAAGTGATACCGTAGTGGGTGCATGTTATTGTTTAGTGGATATGTTACTCTCCAATTTGTAGCGAGTGAGAGTGAGTTCTCGTTCGGATTTTACGGGGATTAGTTCCACCACAAATAAAACAAATTTTTACAAGCACGTAAAACAAATGGAATATGACAACAACGAACATTAAGAAATAAACAATTTGATATTCATAACAAAACAGGAATGAAAATAAATGAGAAACATAATGTGCGAGCGGCCTTTGTAGAAATACAGTTATGGCCAGTTAAATGAAAATAGGGTTGTTCACACGTGTGTGTTGACATGTTAATAAAGTCTATTAAATAAATGGTTCCATGGTTCGCCGAAGTAAGTGGGATTATTAAAATAATTGTCTTTACTTACATATATGGGTATGTGTGCGTGTATATGAATGATGGACCGTAAGTATGGGTCTTTGCTTTCATTAAGTCTGCACTGTGTGTTTTCTTATGATTTTGGCGACAATGTGTCGCATTGATGAAAGAAAGTCGCAAGCCTTTCCCTTTGAGTCTATATCGCAGCTCTCCGCTGCTCGTTCATGACCGATAGTGAAAAGGCTTTTTGGTAGTAGATGCAATGACTTTTTGGCCGAAGGAGAAATGAATTGAATGACCGAAACTGACCTGGTTAATTAAATTCTTCGTTATTTATACTTAAGTAGTGGATCAAAAAATAGTTTCATGGTGGGTCCTAAAATTTAAGCGCGTAGACATTTCTTGACCATTCGGATTCGTATTTTTACTTACTTACTTATTTATTTTAGAGCCTAAAAATTTTCTGTAACTTAGTTTCTAATCCGGATTTTCTAGAATGTTCTTATTCTATGTTTTTAGCTGATTGGTTGAAAAATATAAAAATGTAACTTCAATGCTAATGCGGTTTTGATCCAAAATTTCTAGAATGTTCTTAGGTATGTTTTTGTTGATTATTTGAAGGCTAAAAAAATGTGTATTCTATAATACCTTTATTTTTCAAGCTTTGTTATAATTTTCCTTCCTGATAATACTCGGCCACATGTTGCCAAGATGACATCACAGAGATTCACTTATCTACATCCATCATATTCTCCTCATCTCTCATCCACCATTTCTAACAACTATCTGGATACTTATTATGCGAAAAACATTCTAATCCAATGGAAAATCAGAAACGAAAGTTAACGATTTCTTGGCATCAAAACTTTTAGAGTTTTATTGTACAGATATAAATAACCTTGTTAATAGATGGCAGAAATGCATAGATAAAAAGTGCCTTCTTAAGCATCACTCTGTCGCACATCTACGGTGGATTAGAGTGTAGTAGCTGTACTAAAGGAAGGATTAAATTTCTTAATAACTATTTTCCTTACTGTATTTTGCATTTTACAGTTTAAAAAATAACCATGGGATTTCTATGGGTTTTGATACCACATTCTTAGCTATGGCAGAAGTGTCAAAGATTAATAATTTAATACAAGACGGAGATAATCCCATCATCAAGTCTCAGTGATAGCATTGACTTTTATTCCTCTCGCCCTGTCGGCTGGGGCTGTAGAATACGCCGACTGCACCTCTGCAGAGGGGTAAGACCCCCCCCCCAATGAGGCCACCTGTTGGCCGTGGGTGGCGACCCGTAAGGCACTAGGACGGATCCCTGGTGGTTGAGCAGTCATTGATCCGGCGACAGAGTGGTCAATGGCTTGCAACACACCACTTGGGCCCTTACTTGGTCTGACGGGCGGTCGGATTGGGCCCGATCCGATTAATCGGCTGGTCCCGACATGCCCTAGCACATGTGTGGTTTTGTTTTTGTTTTTTTTACTTTCCCGATCGTATCATACAGTCTGCTCTTGTGGAACACTTCGATCTACTTTTGCGGAGCTATTTCCTACCCTCTTTTTCCCATATGTGCTAGGAGGCGGGGGCTGAGGGTCAATTGTGCTGAGGTAGGACTTATGACCGCTGAGATTGTTTTTTAAAAAGCATAATTTGGCAGAGGCTCAGAATCATACTCTTTGCATGAGTATACTGGTTTTGTATCCCCGTCTCAGCCAAGGCGAATGGGTTGCCCCCTTGGTTCATTCCCTTCCCAAGTTGGAGTCCATGGTGGCTGGTGGAGCATAGGACCAGTGAACAAAAATTACCAATCATAGCTTTTTCTTCATCAAAAAAAACTGAAACGTACCCTAACGGAAACTGAATCGGACTACGAAGGTGTGGCAAGTTTTCCCAGATTCATAATAATTGAATCCACGGAAACGCCAATAACAAACTTATCCCCTTTTTTAATTGAAAAGGTAATATCAAGTAATGTGACGCCCGTCCACGTAAAAAACTAAAAAATCAAACTTTGCTCGTTGAAGTAGATAAAAGGAAAAATGCCGATTTCCTACTGAAAATGACGAAATTCCACACAATAAACGTTAAAACTTACCCTCACAAATCCTTGAACATAAGTAAAGGGGTTGTAAGAAGTAAGGAATTGTCATTATGCACAATTGATGAAATAAAAAAAGAAATGAAGAAACAAGGTGTAACAGAAGTAAAGAGAGTTTCAATCAAAAAAGAGGGTAAACTCATTGAAACAAACACCTACATAATGACATTTGACCAACCCAAAATACCGGAGAGGATAAAAGTAGGCTACACAATGGAGAGAGTTGAGCAATTCATACCCAATCCATTGCGTTGCTACAATTGTCAAAAATACGGCCATCACGAAGATAATTGTAGAGGTCGAAAAGTATGTGGCAAATGTGCACAACAAGATCCTGACCACCATATCGACAATTGCAACAATCCGTATAAGTGTGCGAATTGCGGAGGCGATCATTCCGTCTACGCACGATCCTGTGAGAGTTGGAAACTGGAAAAAGAAATATTGGGAATCAAACACAAGAACAACATCCCATTCAATGAAGCGCGGAAAATGATAGTATTATCTAAGAACGCAACCTACTCTCAAGCCGTCCAGCGCAATAAAACCCAGTATAATTACGAGAGGATTGTAAAAAAATTGATTCAGCTGGAGCGACTGGGAAGGCTATATCAATGAAATAAGAGCCTCCCTTGATACTAACAAAATTTCAGAGACACCATCTACAAAGGCAGATCTTGTAGCAGACAAAGTGAAGACACCTGCACACTCACACACCTCCACGGTTAAGACCGATCTAGAAAAGAACATGGAGCTATCACCAACCACACAACCAACTAAATGTGTCACGGAGAAATCCCCTTCTAAAACAAGACCAAAAGATAGGAGATCCCCAATAAGACCACCCAATTCTACAGATACCTCTCCAAACAAGAAACCACAAAAAGACAAGACAAAAATTAATCCAAAACAAAATGAAAATGTTGACGCGAGTAACAAATTAAAATTTTTAGAAAAGATGGAAACAGAAAACAGACCCCAAGTACACAAACATAAAGGTCATAAAAATAAACGATCAAACAGTCCAGATATAAGGCCCAACAATGAACCACAAAATAATCCAGTGGACTACCGCGGAATCAAAGCCAATAGGAGCGGACTGCTCTTATTGATTACTCAACAACAACCTGCCATTGTCTGCCTTCAAGAAACATTTCTGAAAACCAATGATGATATCACAATAAAAAACCACCAAAGTTACAATTTCATCAACAATACCGGTCATAGAGCTTTGGGTGGTGTCTCAATCCTTATTAGGAACGACATACCTCAAAGCAAAATCCACCTCAACACTCAACTCCAAGCAATAGCTGTCAAAGTGACTTTACACAGAACAATTAATATCTGCTCTCTATATATTCCGCCCCACGATGCGATAAATGAAAGTGAAATCAACAACATATTACAGCAACTACCCATACCTTTTATTCTACTTGGCGATTTTAACAGCCATAACACCATGTGGGGCTGTAGTAGCACAAACCACAAAGGCCAAACTCTTGAAAATATCATTAACAATAATAATCTCTGCCTATTCAACAAAAAATCACCAACACATCTGGATCCATCATCTACTACCTACTCAGCCATTGATTTAACCCTCTGCGACACTTCATTGTTCCTTGATTTCACCTGGAGGGTGTATGAGGACACATGCGGGAGCGATCATTTTTCAATTGTACTCGAGAGTTTGTACCCTCAAGACGACGACCTTCCCCGGTGGAGGTTGAATAAAGCTAACTGGGAAGAATTTCGCTCTTAATGTCAGAAACACCTCATAGTAAACAATACTGAAACTATTCCCGAATTCTCCAAAATCTTATAAATATAGCTAAAACATGCATTCCACACAACCCAACAATTCATAAACGAGACAGACCTTGGTTCAGCAAAGAATGTAAACAGGCTATTCGCCTACGACGAGCAGCTTTGCGGAAATTCAACACTGAACCCACAACCTCCAATTTAATCTCCTTTAAATTCCACCGAGCTAACGCCCGTAAAATCATCAGAGAAGCCAAGAAAAAATCCTGGCAAAATTACGTGAGCAAGCTAAATACCTCTTCTAACATCAAAACGGTTTGGCTCATGATTCGAAAAATAGCCGGTAAAAAACAATCAACTCCACTAAAACACCTCTACGTAACAAACTACAAAATATCAGGTAAAAAGGCCATAGCAAATTTTCTTGCAGAAACATTTTCTAAAAACTCCTCCAGCCAATTCAACACAGAATTCTATAAAATCAAACCCACCCTCGAAAAGAAAAAAATAAAGTTCTCTTCAAATAACTCCGAAGAATACAATAAGCCATTTACCCTAACTGAACTAGTGGACTCCATAAAAAAATCCAACCACTCAGCTGTCGGTCCTGATGAAGTACACAACGAGTTCCTCAAACAGCTACCAGAAGAATCGGTCAAATGCCTACTAAAGCTATATAATGATATTTGGGTGAACGGTACTTTCCCCAGAAACATGGAGACAATCAATAATTGTCCCGATCCCCAAATCAGGCAAAGATACATCGAACCCGCAGAATTATCGACCCATCGCATTGACTAGCTGCCTTTGTAAGATGATGGAGTGGATGATAAATAGTAGACTGACGTGGTATCTCGAGACAAATGGTCTAATAACAAATATGCAAACAGGATTCCGGAAAAGAAGAGGAACCATAGATCATTTGATACGACTAGAAACCTTCATCAGAAAACAACATCTGACGGCAGTATTTTTTGACTTAGAGAAGGCTTATGACACTACGTGGAAGTATGGTATTTTGCGGGACCTCTATAATCTAGGCTTAAGAGGAAGACTGCCGATGTTCATAAAAAAAACTTTCTCTTCGAAAGAACATTTAGGGTACGCGTCGGATCCACCCTTTCAAACTCACATCAAGAGGAGGGTGTTCCGCAAGGCAGCATCCTCTTCGTTACTCTCTTCTCCATAAAAATCAATAACATTGTAAAATGTCTAACCCCCTCAATCGACTGTGCTCTCTTCGTCGACGACTTCGTCATATGCTATCGGGCCACTCATATGAACATAGTAGAGCGACAACTTCAACTAAACTTAAACAAAGTAAATAAATGGGCAAGAGAAAACGGATTTAAGTTCTCCAAGTCAAAAACTAAATGCGTGCATTTTTGCTCTCTAAGGAAAATGCACAATGACCCTCTCCTAAAAATTGATGACTCCGAAATACCAGTCGTTAACGAATACAAATTCCTCGGCATAATATTCGATAAAAAACTTTCATTCATCCCACACATAAAATACCTAAAAAACGAATCAACCCGTGCCCAACAACTCCTGCGAGTCGTTGCCCACACAGAGTGGGGAGCTGACCGTCAAACTCTAATTAAGTTATATAGAACTCTTCTCCGCACTCAACTCGACTATGGCATTTTCGTATATAGATCTGCCAGGATATCATATCTGAAACAACTTGACCCTATTCACCATGGAAGCTTAAGACTGATATTAGGAGCATTTAGAACTTCTCCAATTGACAGCTTATATGCCGAAGCTCACGAAGCACCTCTACAGATCAGAAGTGAAAAATTAGCCCTCCAATATTACACCAAACTTAAATCTTCTCCCTCTAACCTAGCATATGACTGCACCTTTGATCCTAAATACAGACAATATTTCGACCAAAAAGAAAGATCAATTAGACCATTTGGCCTCCGTATGGAGCCTATTCTCAAAGAAGCCACCATTGCTCAAGATAATATCCATAAAAGCATCTAGCCACAAATACTACCTTGGATCATTAAAAATCCAAAAGTTAACCATCAACTGAATCAACTCCATAAAACAAAGACACATCCCTTCACCTACCAAGAAAAACATCAAAATATCCTCCAACAGTATCCCGACTATCTATGTATCTATACAGATGGATCCAAAGACCACAATAAAACAGCATGTGCAGCAGTCTTAAACAAAATAATCAAAACAAAAGCTCTGCCAATGGATAGTTCTATTTTCACAGCTGAGGCCTGTGCAATAGACCTGGCTCACGACATTATCTCGAAAGAAAAACACAAAAAATTCATCATATTCTCAGACTCGCTCTTTGTCCTATTATCATTAAACAACAAAAAACTAGAGCACCCACTTATTGTAAAACTACTTTGCAGACTACACTCAACATTAAACAAAGAAATCGTTTTTTGTTGGATTCCAAGCCACATTGGGGTGAGAGGAAATCATAGAGCAGACGCGGCAGCAAAATCGGCTTTAGATTTGACCCCTGACAAGTACAACATCCCATACACCGATCTGAAACCGAAAATAAATAATTTCCTCCATAAAAAATGGCAACAACGCTGGAATAGAAATACCAGCAATAAACTATTTCAGGTCAAACCCTTTTTGGGAGAATGGCACCCAGCCTTTCGAAAATCGCGAAAAGAGCAAGTAACAATAACGCGATTGCGTATTGGTCACAGCAGACTTACGCACTCTTTTATACTCAAGCAAGAACAGCAACCACAGTGCTCGACATGCCAAACGCCCTGCACAATCAAACACCTTCTCCTTGAGTGTAAAGTTTTTAATGACACCAGAAAGCGCTATTTCCACGCAAATACCGTGAAGGACTTATTTGAGAACGTCCACATGGATAATGTCTTGTCGTTCTTGAAAGAGAACTGGTTGTACCAGAAAATATAGATCTGATTACAATCCCAAAAACACAACAAAGTAATCAACAGAAAGCAAATTATTGCTGAATAGATTTATGCTTGTGTTGGTAGAAATAGTAGTGAGAAATAAAAACAGAAAAAAAAAACCCCACTATCCTCACTAAATAACCTAATGTCACATAGAAATACTTGCAAATACTTACTCGTATGCGAGTAAATGAGTTGTATAGTTTTAGTATGGTATGATTAAATCATGTGTCTGCAAATCCTACATACATGTAAACAGGCTTTGGCATTAAATAACCTATAGAGGTTGATATGCCATTAAACCCAATCAACCAACCAACCAATGTCGTAGTTAAAAAAAAAAAACACATGTAGGATCTATCACTCCAACACGAACTACTCCTAAAAGTGCAAAATCTCCTTCAAAACAGCCGTTACATAAATCGCCAATACGTCCACTAAAAAGCATTAAAGATAGACTAAAAAACCTGTCTCCCATAAGACCTGAACAACTGAAACAAAAATCACAATTCCCCATTAGCCAAACTACGAAAATACAAATGAACCCCAAAGTGACTAAGGAAAGACCAGGAAGTACATTCAAAATACCCTCAACAACAAAGTCGCCTATAACAACCAAACCATCCAATTCTCAACAACCAACAAAACCCCTACAAAGGACGTATAGTATAGAGAGTATGGATAGCGACACAGACCGCCTAGTTGCCAGCCTTGATCTTGAAGAAATAATCAAAAACTACAATACTTGAAACCACTTAACTGTCGGCAAACTTATAAGCTCAGTCACTTTTTTGAATTGTTAATCTCTAATATATCATACATATCCATTCAAATGTGTGCGAACGAATGACTGATGTTAAATTCTTATTGTTACATGGAAACTCTTGTAATAATTTAACTGTGTGCAAATAAATGAGGAAAAGTAAATGGAATGATTTATGTTGCTGGCATATTTATGCCAAAGGAGAATTGCTTCCTATGCTAAACTGAATTATTTGAAATTGAACTATTTTTGACATTGTACTTATACTAAACTGAATTGATATATAACCGCTTGAATAAATTGAATTGTTCGAAATAGAAGTGTTTTTGACAAGCTCTGTACTCGTGTTAAACTGAATTGTTTGAAATAGAACTTATTAGTTACATAAAAATGGATTTGGCGTTAAATAACCTACAAAGGTTGATATGCCATAAAACCCAATAAACCAACCAACTTCTATTCCTCATCTATAAGAATGGTATCTATTGGTAAGTAAAAGCAATAGCCACCAAAGGATTACCCAGACAGAATACCATTCTACTTGCTAAATAGAAGTATGAATATCATCATGGACTGCTGTCGCCAGCCCAGTCAGGTGGAACTGTAGAATACACTGTCTGCATCTCTGCAGACGAGTAAGATTCCCCCAATGAGTGTCCTGCATATGACACTAAACAATCTGATAGTGAGGCTCCCATGAAACTGGAGCTTTCAGGAATGTGGACTACCCCTTCATTGCCATCACTACCAGGTCCACTCTAATGCGGAGTGGTAGCACATGATAGGGTCCTATCTATGGGTCAAATAGAACTATTTGCCATTTTAAACTGAGTGCAGACAAATGACTTATGCTAAATTGAATTGTTTGAAATCGAACTGTTTAATTATTTCAGCGTGAGTAAACAAGTGACTGATGTTTAATTGAATTGTTCATGATATATAGGAATACTTGAAACTATTTTACTTTGTTGACTTACGTTTATTTATAAAGAGGATTTTGCATTAAATTACCTACAGTGGTTGATATGCCATAAAACCAAACCAAACCATTTAACTATGTGCTAACAAATTGCTGATGTTAAATTGAATTCTCAGTGTTATATAGCAATATCAAGCTATTTAATTGTGGGCAAAGAAATGAACTCTGTCTCATTTGAAACATTATCTGTAAGTATTTGTTTAGGAATCTTATGTTTAATATATGTATAAAGAGATTTTGGCATTATATAACCTCCAAAGGTTGATATGTCATAAAACTTAACCAAATGTTGTTGAAATGAGAAACCAATGGGCTCATGAGTCATATAGTGTATGTACATGTATACTTATATGTGTGTGTGTCTCTAGATGAACATGTCTGTATGTTTTTTACTTGAAGCATTGAATATTTAAATTTGTCAAATGACAGATGAGTCCCTGTGGCATAATGGCTAAAGTGTTGGACTACAGCCGCAAAGTAAATAGGTTTGAGCTCCATTTGCCCTGTTATGTTCACTTGGGAAAGGCATGAACCCCACTTATCCCCCTACCAAGCTATTGATTAAATAGTACCACTGTTGTTCTTCTCCAAGGATGACTTTCATATTAAATAACCCATGAAGGTTGATGTGTTATTAAACAGAGAAACAAATGATCATAACCTTTACTAGAAGAAATGTTTGTAAACAATAATCAAACAACCAACAATGTGGTGAATGCAAAGGAATTTTGTCTATTGAGAGCAAGAGATTTTAATTTTGATCTAATGTTATGATTTAAACTTGCTGCAAAGTTAAGACTATAATAGTAGTAAGTAAATTTGGTGACCTTAGTCAAGGGTGACCTGAAGGCTCCCTTTTCAATAGCTACTACACTGAGATGTAGGTGAGGGCACTACTCTTTTCCCTGGATTGTTCCACTTTACCCTTGATCTTTACCTTATAATACTGAGTGTTATGCAAGGTGGCATCAGGTACCATTTTTTGAGTCTTTGGTATGGCTCGACCTGAGATTGAACCCCAGTCTCCTGGACCATTGGCGAACACTCTACTCCTGAGGCCAAATTGCATGTTATTTATTCAGCTTTTACTCCCAGACATTGGCCTGACAAGTAGAGTGTTCACCAATGGTCTGGGAGTCCAGGGTTCAATCCCAGGTCGAAGCATACCAAAGACTCAAAAAAATGGTACTTGATGCCGCCTTGCTTAACACACAGCCCTATAAGGTAAGGATCAAGGGTAAAGTGGAGCAATCCAAGGAATGGAGTTGCACTCTCCCCTACACCTCATATAGTAGCTATTGCAAAGGGGGCCTTTGGGTAATCCTCAACTAAGGTTGTCAGCAGCAACAAGAGAGAGAATGGGAAAAATTCAATTTCCTGCCAGCTGACCAAGTGAGAGAGTGGTAAAGGAATGAATGAATGAATGAAGAGAGAAGTAGAAAAAGTCATGTGACCAACATGGATAACACGAGTAAAGTAGACAACAAACTTACAGCAAGAATTACAAAATGGAAATTTATCATCTAAAAGGAGATGTCTAAAATATTCATTCTGTAAAGAAAAGATCTTCATATGCAAGTGTATGAGAGTGTGAATGTCGTTGCAACAGAAAAAGCCTTTGTAGAAAGAAAATCTTCAATGTGATCTTGTGGTGTGTTTCATTGATGATGATAATGGAGTTACTTGATGAAAATGTTGCTTTACTTAGTTTTGTCGCATGTCCTGTCCATGAACGAATGTGTGTCTGCTGGTGTTCTTGTGTTGGTGGCAGCAAACTCTAGCTTATCTCTTACCTACATTGATACATTGCTAGCCTGGAGGTAATACACATCATTAAGCCTGCTACTGATTGCTATGTTTTTTGTGGTCAGTCATGTTTTCCTCGTAACTGTCATGATCCGCTGTGGAAGGTTTTGTTTACTATTTGTTATTGTTGATTAGAAAATTCTGCCCAACCAAAATTAAGACTTGGTCTTTTATTACCATTAGTTGAAAAATGCTGTTTTTTTGGAATCATGTAGTTTGTTTACAATTATATTTGCATGCATTTGAAATGCCTTTGAAAAATTGGTGCCAGGATGTCTGTAATATTGTTCTATTTTACAGCTTGCGGCCAGGTTTATTTTGATTTCTCTTATTTTTTTTTATTCAGTTTCTTTAAAGAGCACAACAAATTTGTAGATCATTTTTTATAGTAGTTATTTACAAAGCTTACTTTAGTTATGGCACAAGGCCAGAGGTATAGAGCAACAAGAAAGATTCGACCAGCTAAACTGGCTAGGTGAACATTATGTCATCTAAGGTAATCCTCTCTAAAAATCAGTATAGCTTAAATTTGTTACCGGACATTGGCATAATAGTTAGAGTGTTCGTCAATGACCCAGGAGACCTGGGTTCAATCCCAGGTTGAGTCGTACCAAAGACTCAAAAAATGGTACTTGATGCCTACTTGCTTAACACTCAGCATTATAAGGTAAGGATCAAGGGTAAGGTGGAGTAATCCAGGGAGAGGAGTAGCACCCTCCTTTACATCTTGGTGTTGTTGCTATTGAAAAAAGAGCCTTTGGATCACCCTTGACTATGGTCACCAACTTTACTTTGTGAGGACTGAACTCACTTAAACCATAGTAATTGATCAACAAGATGAGCTTGTTAACCATTACATGGTAAAGTAGGAAATGGACTTGGTTGGTCTGAGTAAAAATCTTGGATGAGGTTGTTTATGTTTAGGTCTGAGCTATCTAACCTGCTAGTTGAAAATATATCGTTACGTCCCTTGTCTTGTAGTGGTAAAATCTAGCTGTTATAGATATGGTGGATGGACGTCCGTCATGTTCTGTTGAGTTGATATGAAGTTGTAAGGAAAACAGTTTATATTTTCACACAGTGCTTTGAGAAGGTATGATTCCAACTACTCTTCCCTTCAGCAGTGTATAAATAGTCGGGCAAACTGGGTTCTTGAACTCTGGTATGGCAACCTGTCTAGGAGAAGGAAAACTCTAAATTCAAAATAGTTTTATTCTATTTAAAAATTGACCTTGTGTTGCATACTGCTCACAGCAGAGAGGTTGGTAAAGTAGTTAAGTAGTTACTGTTCTACAAGCCATGGAAAGTAAGCCGAGTTGATCCTTTTGGAAAAAAGGTTTTCCGACAAATTAGTTTTAATCTAATAAATACCTGTGCAGGGCATTTTACAAGACAGTGGATCTACACCTAGAAATTATTGCTTCCTTTCCGAGCTGCGAGTCTGGCAAAAATTGTATGGAAGACCAGTTTTTGTAATAATCAAAAGATTGTCATAAAGGTGTTGAAGATAAGGAAAGAATCAATATACAATACTTTACTCGGAACTTGAGATAAAACAAACTACTACTTTGTCTCAAAGCTGATGTCATGGCTATAGGAATGATAAAGAAGCACTGATCAGTGTGCTGCTATTTTCTCTTTCTTTCTTTCTCTGCTGATGAACTTGAGTTGAACAGTAATTTAAATTATGCACTGTTGAATGAAATAATTACTCTCATCAGCAGTGTAGTGGAAATGGTAATCGAGAGGAAAACAAGTTAATGTAATGAGTGAACAACAGAGGTGTTCTGGGTAAATGAACTGTATGGACAAGCGAAGTGAGAGTAGATTGAACAGCTACAGTATCTTCTGCATAATGAAATGTTTGGATAATGAACATCCCTTGAAATGGTTCACTAAAAGAATAACAGTGGAAAATTATTTGCTAAACAGACCGACTGTAGAAGCAACTCACCTGAAGCAAAGGCTTTGCAATGTATTTTTTATAATCCATCTACGCGAAATCTCTTCCTAGTAATCCATCACTTCACTTACACAATGAAGAAAACCTTGTACATTCCCTGACATCCGCAACGAACAGTATCTCTCTCTCTCTCTCTCTCTCTCTCTCTCTCTATATATATATATATATATATATATATATATATATATATATATAATTTATGACTTTGTAACATCCTCATCAGGGTATGCCGACCACATGGATTCTCTTGATTCTCTCTTGCTGTCTGTCCCAATTGGTCATTTATCTAAGCAAGTAATTTAGACAGCATCCAGAGTCCACACAGAGATGCTGAATGGTCAGCCAGCACTGGTGTGGCCATGTGTTGGAGTTCATCAGGGAATGTTACGCGTGAGTTTGTCTTTATTTCTTCAGCAAAGCACAACATATCTCTTTGTCTTACTTGACTGGTTAGTGAGATAGGAGGTAAGTGGCTGTGTTGTTCCCAATAAGCTTTTTCTCTTGGTGTTTTGTTCCAGTCCGAGTGGTGCAATCATACAGTAGTGCTGACCTGGCTAGATCTTGGAAGAATTCCCGTTTTATTTTATTTTGAGATCAGATCTCTACATGGTTGTTAACCTGTTAAAAACAATCTATGCCTTAATTATACATATGTTGATATTCTTCTCAGTAGATGCGATATTACAACCAAGCTATATGAGCTGGGGTATTAATATTGCCATTTAATGAGATGGCACCATCTTCATATACTGTGTGTATTTCTTAAAAGGCTGCATAATCTAACAAAGTGACTATTTTATTAGTGTGAACAAGATAATCTTAAATTTCAGGATGCATTCCAGAACGAGGAAATAAAAATGTTTGGAATATTGAATCAATGGCAGACTGGATTATTTTAAAAGAGACTTGTCGCATTAAGTCATTTGTAAAATAATAAATTTGATTTTTAAAAAGTGGTTTATTTTTTGGATGTATCTTGTAATATATTATTTTTATTCAGTTTATTTAAGAATTAGAGATACTACAACTCTAATTTCTATGCTCTCTTTGATACACCGAATCAGTGGTCGGTTCATTCTATTTATCTAATTTGAAGAAAATTTTCATCTGAGATAAAGACAGCATTTTCCACTCAAAAATGAATATCCAATTTACCCAACCCCTCCGCTCGGGCAGGATATGACACAAGGTCAATTTTTAAGTGGAGTTTAGCAGGTTTGAATTCAGAGTTTTCGTTCTCCTAGACTAGTTGCCTCACCAAGGCTGAAGAACCCAGTCCGTCCTACATAAAAATGAATATCAAACTGTGTGTCTTAAAATAGACACATTGTATAACTCAAAAATTCTATTTCATAGTAAAGCTCCAATTTTGGAGATCTGAAGTGTGGAGTACCCCTTCATTTCTATTACTCCCAGGTCTACTCTGACCCGGAGTGGTAGAACCTGATAGGGTCCCAACTAGGGGTCAAATCGATCTGTTTAAAAAATAATAGTATTAGAGAGAATACTTGATATCATATAACTATACGAAAAAAAAACTTATTGGAAGCAACTACATAAAAAATGTAAATATAGAGGTAGTAGGTATAGAATAACCTGGTCTATTGACATAAAATAACCCCAGATAGGTTGGCATGCCATTAAAATCAATCAATTAAAATGAATAATTGTTTTTGTCTATCTAACCATGAAGTTTTGGTTATGAAATTATCTTATTTATTAGTAGTAATTCATTTTGTCTGGCACAAGGCTTCATTCATGAAGTATTCAGTGAATATCCAACATTCACCTACCTCGGAAGCAGCGTCTCATCAACCGAAAAGGACATCGACACATTATTGAAGTAGATTATTGTATTATTAGCTTCCATCCTAAATTACAGGGTTAAGTAAACATAGAGCACACCCTCTGCTTGGTTGAGTTTAGATTGCTGAAGTCAAGTTTGGCAGAAACCCTTTAGAATCATTTGATTTGACGGAAGAAGAAAATCAGTGAAAGTACACAAAGAAGAAAGCAAAAAGAAAATTCTTGGGAAAGTAAAAAGTTTTGCAATACAGGATGTCTCAAAATAGATGCAACCCATTGATATGATAATTATTTATTACAGAGAAAAGTGCAATGGCAGTCAATTGTATCCAGTAAAAAAATGCATCCTTTGAGCTTGAGAAATCAAAGCAATGTTTGTTTGTTTTTTTAAATTGTTATTAAATCAGCTTCCTGTATATGCCATCTTTTTTTTTTAGTTTCTTATCTCTGTCATCATCATCATCATCATCATGTCATGCGGCCAGTACGGATATCCCTGACCCTCTCTCTCCACGTCTCCCTATCATTCATTGCCTCTGGCAGGTCTTCAGGGTTACATCCTGTATCATCACATAGCTGCTGTATGTATGTTCGAGCTGGTCATCCTGCTTTTGATTGGCTATATGCAGGGGTCCACAGGAGTACATCAATTATGAGCTCATCCTTGCTTCTCCAGCAGTGTCCGGCATGTCTGGTTCGTCTAGCTTGGATAATTTTCGTGATAGGTGGTAGGTGAACGTATAGTTGGTGCCTTGTGGGTGTTGCCGCCAGGACTTGTTCAATATTGCTCTCAACATTCTCATATAATTGCCGTCTAGCTTCTTCTCCAGCCGTTTTGTCAGCGTCCAAGTAGTGCATCCATATAGCAGTATCGACACAACCGCAGCCTGGAAGAAACTCCGTTTCATTTTATCGCTCAGGTTTGATCATATTAATGGGTTGCATCTTTTTAATCATTATTTTACCAATCTGGATGCTTTACTTCTTTTTAAGTGATACTCACCTGATTCGTCTCTATGGTTTTGAGAAAAGCTTTGGAATTGATAATTTTTGCGCCAACCTTATCTTAGTTGTCTAAATTTCTGAAACAAAGCTTGATGATTTTTATCATTAAGGGTTTTCAGACTATTGTCTCTTTTAAATTTAAACTACTATCACTGATTTATTGCTAATAAGAAGTGACACAAACTACTTTTTCATCTCTTGTCCAAGGCATTGTGATCAAGGATTAATAGTTGTTATAGTATACTATTTTCAAATCTAAAACAAAAAAGAATACAACATTATTATTAGTAGAGTTATTAGCAGTCACACACACATATATATATATATATATATATATATATATATATATATATATATATATATATATATATATATAAACAGTCACTCATTTGCTTTATTTGTCTCGTTACAACAAAAGCTGCTGAGAATTCAAAGGAGAGGTGATGATTTTGCACCATCTGAAACTTCCTTTCTGCCTGTTTTTTTTTTTTTTATCCCATGCTGATAGTTCTTGTCTTTTATGGCAAAGTTCTCCTTTACTGAAGTTTCCCCTTCTCCTTGGTTGTTGAAGCATCATGTCTACAGAAAGCGATCAATGGATTGGGATAATAATCTGAGACAGCTTGGTCCCGTCTATAATGTTGGGCACATCATCAGTTTGATTCCAGAATGTACCACATATTCAATTATTGCAAAATTTTTGACTCACCCTAGTAAATTTGAGAGAGAAACTGAAAAAGAAAAACACAATAGAGGAGGGGAAGATTGATTAGTGTAGTGTATTTTGTTAGTCTGTTTCTTCCTCTCTCCCTTGATGTCCGGAAATGCTGTTGTTACCATAAAAATAGAATTTTTCATTATTCTGTAGTAAGACTAGATTGTGTGATTATTATAATGGGTATCACCTTAAATTAAGTTTGGTTTGGTTTGATGGCATGTCAACCATTGTAGGTTACTTAATGCCAAATCCTTTTTATATGTATTAAATACATGATTTTAAACACATTTTGTAGATAATATTTTTAAATGAGCCTGAGCTCATTTTTTTGCACACAGTTAAATGGTTTCACTTATTTCTATCTAACACGGATAATTCTATTTACTATTAATCATTTGTTTGCACACAATTTAATCTTTTCAAGTATTGCTGTGTATCACTAACAATTCATCAGTCATTTGCTTACAAGCAGTTAAATGATCAAACAGTTCAGTTTAGTTAGTATAAGTCATTTCTTTGTTCTTGGTTTAAATGTCAGACTGTTCTATTTAACCCATAGATAGGACCCATGGGTACTCTGGATTTCTCACAGCTTCAACTTATAATCAGATTGTTTAGTGTCATATCCTGAACACTCATCGAGGGAGTTTTACTCCTTTGCAGAGATGCAGTTGGTCTGTTCTATAGCCTCAGCCAACTGAGCCTCTAAAATTAAGTACTCCCTTAACAATTTCTTGAATAAAAAAATACACTGTTGACTAAAATATCCATAGCTTGTGAAATAAGAACTCTAATTAATCATTATTTTACCAATTATTTATTTATCCAACTTTTCCGTCACCCAGCAGGATGTGATACAACATCAATTTTTATGCACAACTACTTAGAACTCAGTTTACTTTCTCCTAGATTGGTTGCCATACTAAGGTTTTTATTTTTTTTTTTCTGAACCAAAGCTACCAGGCTTTTATTTCTTGTGTAATACAGTCAAAATGGATATTATTAGGCATTATTTATAACTGAAAAAACATTTCTGCTTTTTGAGGGATGGTTTCTAAATGATGTTGCCTTGGTTATTTTTTTTATTTTCAAAATTTATCAATTAGACCATGTTTTTGTAAGTAGAGTAACAAAAATATTAAAAAGTATTTCTACCTGGATCATATGTGGTAATAATATGTACTGTAAATTGCAGTGTACAAGTCACAAGGGGAAAAAAACTATACAAAACTTTGGGTCAACCAGTAGAACAGTTCTTTTAACCAGCGATACACACCACTTATCATAACTCCCGCAGATTGCCACAAACTTTTCCAGCTTAAATTCGTGTTGGATGAACATATTTATTGAAACAATACATAGATTAATGTAAAATATTAAACTTGTAATACAAATTAAGTATTATATTGGTGCTATATAACATATTTTTCCAATATTTTTACCTCCTGGGTAAGTTTTGGCTTAACAGTAACCAGTATGTTTGGGAGTTGACCTATTCACCAGGTCTAAATTCTGAGTTCGACCTATAGTTTAACTCAAAATTTTTCAGCTTGACTTATATGTCAGATCGACTTGTATACCACAATTTATGGTAATAAAATTATTAGACCATGTAAAAAAACAAACAAACATAGAATAATGTTGGGGACATTGACACCCCAAAGTCTATGGTTCTATTCTATTTATCCACTATTGGTACCTGTTTTTGCTATGCAGAAGTCTTTTGAATTTCCACTGTGGTTGTTTGTTGTTGTGTCTTTTAAGATAACTGATAAATCATTTCAAAATAAATGTTTTGTCAGTGATTCTTCTTTGTGTGTGTATTTACACAGATAGATAGAAAATTAAAATGCAGTAAGCAATGTTTCAATTTACTTATTTCTAAATTTAAACTACTATCGCTGGTTTATTGCAAATGATCAATACAACAAAATTGAGTCAAAAGTTTTGCAATATTTTAGTAACATTAGGTATAATTCAGCAAATCTGGATGCTTTTGCTGAGGTCATGAAGGTGACAAACTACACTGAAATGTAAGATACTGAGCTCGCCTGATACTCTCTAAGTGCTACTCACCTGATTTGTCTCTATGGTTTTGAGAAAAGTCTTGGAATTGATAATTTTTGGGCCAACCTTATCTTAGTTGTCTAAATTTCTGAAACAAAGCTTGATGATTTTTTTGTTTTTTTTTGGACTTTATTGTTATTTCCACATTTATACCGATATGTCCTCCAGCCTTCTTCAGGTATTTGTCGAACTTGGGAACCTACATCTTTTAATGAATCCACGGGGGTTGCCTATTCTGATTCTGTTAGCCATAACTGGGTACAAGGTGAATAACAATACAGGAATACTTAGCACTTGTACCCGGTTATGGCTAACGGAATCAGAACAGGCGATCCCTGTGGATTCAATAAAGGACGTAGTTCGAAGTTCCGTGTAGGTTCCCGAGTTCGACAAACACCTGAAGAAGGCTGGAGGTCATATTGGCTGAAATATTGTGGAAATAACAATAAAGATGAAGACAATAGTCTGAAAACCCTTAATGATAAAAAACAATCTTATCTTGCTCAACCATTGAGATTTTTGCAATCAGAGCAAAATTTCTTTAACCATCTAGTTGCTTTACTATGAACAACTGCGAAATGTTTTCGGTCGCTAAGTTTGAACTGGTAAATCATAAATTCAAAACACAGATGGATTAAAGCAATGTGCAATATCTCAGTACACCAATTATCACAATACTATGAACCACCGTTGTTACCTTCCATGGTTTAAACTGTTTTAGTTAAACAACACACACAGCAAACTCGCATATAACAAAATATGGCAAAGCTTAAATATGAAAACGATTTATAAGTGCCACTGTATGATCTGTTATCTAAATAAGTTGAAATCAACTCTTTCCCAGTTGGCTAGAGGCTCATGAATACACTGACTGCTTTTCTACTGAGGGGTAAGACCCCCCCCCCCTATGAGTGTCCTAAACAATCAGATGGTGAGGTTCCACTAATATATAGTTGAGATAATTTTTGGATGATACTGAGTCATAACTGGTCCAATTCTTTCTGTATTCAGAGTCAAGTCAAGTCTGAAAGATCCCAAACATTTTGATGAGCTGAATGTCAAATCACAGACAATACAACAGAAATTAGGTAGTTTTAAAATTTTCTCAAGGTTTTTGAATGGCTTTAAAGTTGGGTTAAGTACTTTTCATAGCAGTTGTTTTATTTTTTTTTCTTCATACAATGAACTTTCTTACTTTATGGTTATGTCATCTTTTGTTTTGGGTGCGTTTCAATTGAGTTGTTGTTATTTTATTATCATAGATGTTCAGGATATCTCAAACTTCAATCATTGCTCCTTAGGTTTTCTAACATTCTAAGGTTGGTACTTTCAGGTGATGAAGTCTTTATTTATACTAAAGATGCTTGATGAAGCTTGATAGATTTTGTTGCTGATCTGATTCTGTAAGTTCCAATCTCTTTAGATGGGAACATCAGAATTGATTGCCATATTCTCTCTGGGATTTGACACCACTGTAGTAGACTAGTTTAAGTCCAAGGTCTGGAGAACCTTTTCATGCTTAAAAGCCACATTGAAACTTATTGTCTTTTAATAAAGCTGCACTCAGTAATTTTTTGACAAAATTTGAAGTTTAAACTTTTCAAAATTTAATATTTCAACTTTTTGAAATTAATTTTATTGAAATTAAAGTGAGTCATAATTTTTGCCGGGCCTTTGTAACTCTGCATGCTTTTGCCACCAAGTTTGTAAACATGATAAATAACACTAGATTGTGAGATGCCAAGCTCGCCTGATACTCTCTGATTTTGACTCTGTCTTGGAACATGGCTTCCGAATCCCTGGTTTTAGGCATTGTAACTTTATGGCCAGTTTGAACATAAAAAATACAAATTCCCAAGTTAGATCACTTGTTCATCTGTGCGGCTTTTAAATCATCCATGGAGGTGACACATTATGCAACATGTCAGTGTACCAACTATCAACCATAGTGGGTACCTACTTTGATCATGTACTTCCAAAACATTGCAAAACTTCTGGCTCATCTAACTCATGTTACACCCTGTAAATTGTTTACAATAAAATCTCAGATTTAATATTTTAGTAAATTACTAACTTTTATGAAAATTGAATTAATATATTAAAAGTGGGAAAAAAATTGAAGTTTACAAACTTTTTAATAAAAGAAAAAAAGAACAATTCCCCTTTAATAATTTTGGTCTCTTTTGTTAGGAAGATTAAAGGTTCCCCACTCCAGATTTGAACTCTTATTGTTTCAAAAAAAAAAAAAGGAAAAAAAAAAAGGCAACATTTTTCTTTGCCCTTTAATAAAGAAAAGTCAAGTCAAGTCTGATGTAGGTCAGTCATCTTTTATTTCAACATGAAAAGATTTACACCTTTGCTTTAAAAAAAAAAATTGAAAAAAAAAAAAATTGGGAAAAAAGAAAAACTTGATTATTTTACAAAATATTTGATCAAACATTATCACGGGATTTTGATAGGTACATTTATTGATTGTTCCGAAGACAGTTTTAACATAACCAAAGTGATTTTTTGAGAACAGATGTTTATAGGGGTGAGCTGAAAGGCAGCCCACGATGACATCACACTAGGCGCATTTCACCTTTGCTTTTAATTTACATTTTATTTTCGTTTACACTTTTTTAAATTTTCAGTTTTAATTATTTTTAATAATTTTTATCATTCAATTTAAAATTTTTTTTTTTTCCAATTCTTTCTTACTTATTTAAATCATGTGGGCTGTTGCCCTTATACATATTTTTTAATATTCAGATATAAGCAAAGAATTTGACATATATACAGAGTCCCAATAAAATTTTCTTTTTAACTCACACAGACACATTCATTCATAAAAGCCCTACTCAGACAACAATACGCTTTCATCCTAGTGAGGAGGAGTGGACTGGGAATAGGGAATGGGAGAAGAAGGACCAACAGATTAATTTATACGAGATTAGATTAATCTAAATCATACAGCTGTTTCTCGATATATCTTATAAAAGAAAATAGCTAAGTTGGTATTAAAATCTTATTACATTTTGAGAAGCTTTGAAAAAAGCAATTGACTTTTCACCTGCTCAGGAAATGTTATTAAAAGTTGGCTGAAGCAGCAGGTAATCTAAGTTATAAGACACATTTTTCAGCATTAAAATAATTTTTTGCATTGTCTATAACTTTGAGAAAAGGTGTGAATATTCAAAATATTGTTCGGACAATTGACCCCCCCCACCTGCTCTTCTACCCATGTTGTTAGTAGAATCTTTAAGCTGATCTATTCTTCAGTCCAAATCAGGTATATGCTCCAAAACCAAAAAAAAGAAAAAAATTTAAGATTATGAAAGTAAAATCTGGTCGCCAAAATTTTAATTTTTTTTTCTTTCCATGGAATATACACCTGACAGGAGACTAAAATGGATCAGTCAAAACAGTGCAAAAATATCAAGAAAGAAATAGTTCAATTGTCAGAGAATTTAAAAAAAAAATGAATCCATATTTTTGGATAAAGTTATGTAATTCCTTCAGCTTTGACTCATAATGAAATCATAAGTTATCTGCTGAGGTAGACTTTAATTTTCTAAATTGCCAAAGTCAGTTGTATAGTTACAAGTGATATACATATCAAATTTCTATAAGCGGAAGTTGACGAATAAGAATTAAGATTGTCATTCAAGCTATATCTTGTTTTATTTTATAAGTATTTCTTCTGGTCAAGTGAAGAAAAAAAAAAATTCTGCTCAACGTTTTCTTTGATTGATCAACCCCCATCCCCAAAAAAATGAAGCTGATATTGTATGAATTTATACCACTAGTGTAGTGTGGATTATACAAATACGTTAATGATTCGACCATAGTGGGCATGAAAATGTGAAAGACTTGCCCAAGGTCTAGATGCCTGCCCATCAGCTCAAACCTGATTGAACCATGGCTAGTTTAAGAATCAACATCTGAACTAGCTGAGCTGGGTCACCCCACATTAAATGACATACCAGAAAAGAATGAGGCTATGTTAAAAACTTGGGCAAGATGATGCAGTGTTCAGTGGGGGAAATTTTTTTTTTTCTTGTAAAGTAACAATGAACTAGGACAGGGAATAATTTTCAGGGAGTCAGTGGTTATAGGGTGGGGGGAGGACTGGAAACAAATGTTGGTCCCACACTATCAAGCAACGGGTTACAAACACCAAGACAGAATCCAAAGTACAAACTAAGATGTTGGTTGCTCCAGTTACAGACAGAAAAGTATAAAATTAAAAGAAAAAAAATTTTTAATTTAAAAAAAAAAAAAAAAAATGAAGAAAATTTTCTCTTTAGAGAAGAAATTTCTTTTTTTTTTTTAGATTTAACTAATCAAATACATTAAGTATTGAAAAATAAAAATAAAAATTCAACAATAAAAAATTTATTTAAAAAAATTTCATATTTCATTTTAATTTCAAGTGCTTTAAAATTTGGCAAGAATGATTTGTGTTTAATTTTTATAAAATTTTAAAATTATTTACTTTTCAAAATTATTTGCAATGGTCTAGTTTATTTGAGTGAAAAGATCTACTGGGGGTTGGGGAATTTAAGTTTAAAAAAAAAAGTTTTATACAATACTGGGCAGCTGTACAGAAAAAAAAATAAGGGTTAATAGCCACTATGAGTTTGCAAAATCTTTAAACTAATAAAAATTAAAATTTCTACGAAAGTGAACACAAAAAATTAACATTCCCTTTTAACTTCTAATTGGTTCTGTGATATAAATTTATTTTATAGAAAACAACTATCTTGTTTAAAACTGGCTCCTCCATCTTGAATTACTGTTTGCTCAGAAATACAAACAAGACAAAACATTATTAATTCACTTTCCCCAAAACAGAATTTGGATCTTATGCTAAATTGACATGAATAAACTGATGATTTACTTAAGAAAAAAAAAAAAAGAAAAAAATTCAATTTTTCTGACTTAATTTTTTAAAAAATGAGCATGTTTCAAATTTTTATGATAAATTTTAAAACTATTAATAAATCACTTCAGAAAAGGAGATAATAACTGAAAATATTTGTCTCTTTTAGCAAACAAAAAGCAACAATTATTTTATTGGCTATTCACAATATTCAAAAAGATTTTTTCACTGAATACAAGATCCCATCTTTAAAAACTGAAGACATATTTTGAATGCCAACTTTTTCTTTGAAAAAGGAGATTTAAAGGCAGAAAACCATTTGAGAAAGATACTTGTTTTGTTTTTTTGTTTTTTATCAAAGAACCCCACAAGAAGTCAAAGAAAATGGTAACACAATTAACAAGAACTGTATTGGTGTGGACGAAATTTCATAATGTCTTTTAGTGCAAATGTGAATATTTATAAATTTGGGGGAGTTATATAAATAAAAAAGAAAAGAAATTGAAGGAAGGAGAAAATGGATGAGAAGGGATTTTAAAAAGCAATAACAGTTGTGGAATGAGGTTTTTTTTTTTTTTGTTTTATTTTTTTAAAGACATTTTTATAGATATATTTTTTAATTATTTTTATTTTTTTCTGATATCAGGAGCAACCAACTAGTATATAATCCTGATCTTGTGAAAGATACAAAGCCTGGGTTGTTGTTATAGCAACAGTACAATTTCTTTACATTTCTTCAGCAGTAGTTGTAGTAGTAGTAGTGGTGATGATTGTTGTGGTTGTAATAGTTATAATATTGTGTAAGGTACAGTCCTTGAAGTTGTCAACTGATATGACCGCAATATTCACACACAACCTGACTTTCACACACAGCCCACAGCAACAGGGCTACCAAACCAACCAGTATTATGGAATCTCAATAGGTGGTGCCTGTATTGAGCAGGAGGAGCTGATAAGGATTGGGGATTAAAAAAAAAAAATATATATGTATAAATCATAATAATAACTACATCATTACATATTTGGGAGGCCATTCTTACTCATAATTCTATGGACATTTATCCCAGAAACAAGTAGTAATGTGTGTGCACATATATATATATATATATATGACAATGAAAATTAGTAAATAAACTAAAATGGCCTAAAAATCACCAAGACAATAAATTCACACCCAGAAACAGTTATATAAACCAATGAAATCATCTGGCTTTATTTTTTTTTTGACTCCTTACGTTTTTTATTTTTTAAATCCACCCTCGCCCCAACAATTTTGCATTTTTTTAAACATTTTTACTACAAAGCATAAATAAATAAATATGAAAATTAACTAAACTTTTTCATCTTAAAAATGATACTTTTCTAAAAGACTAAAGTACTATATTCTTCATTTGAAGTACAAAAAATTTGTACAAAAATGGCAAAAATTATCATTGTGATCAGAAAAAAAAAATTTATAGAGTAAGACAAATACAGATTATTGATAGCAGAGCAATAAAATAAAAATATTTTCCTGAAAGAAAAAAAAAAAAAAAAAAAAAAAAAAAAAACTTATTTCCAATTGTGAATCATTTTTTTAACCATCTAAACTTGTTGCCTGTATAAAAGTAGGTGCTATATAATGTTTCAACATAAACTTTAGCTCATTTCAAACATTGGAATATAACTACATTCATGAAAAAAATAGAATAAAAAAAAAAACATGAGAAAAATATTTCTTGTTCCCATAACTCACTTTGGTTATTTAATAAGTTAGATAATTAATTGATCGAAATCTACAAGTAACTATAATTAGGTTTCTTAAATTGCTTTCTTTGACAGAGAAAGAAATAAGATGAGAAGTTTGTAAAATAGGGATGGAATGAGACAAAATATTTTTTTTCATTAAATTAATGATAAATAAAAATGAAATTATTCAAATCTTTTTTTTTTTCTTTTCTACAAAAAAAGTATTATTCATAGAATCTTAAATTTTAATAAAGTTTAAAAGGATTTCTAATACATAAAAATTAATTACAGAATATTCACAATTTAAAAAAAAAGATAAAGAGGGAAAGAAAAAATACTTATATTTTTTCAGAGGATGGGGGTGGTTAATTTTTGTGTGTGTGTGTGTGTGTGTATTTATTTTTATTATTATATATACAACTGAGTCAAACTGGCTTTCTATTCTTTAAAGAAATGTTTTTGAAACAGTATCTTTAAATTTGGTGATTTTTGTAGGGTAGAATTGTGGGTGGTTGGGTTAAAAAAAAAATTCTGAAAACAAAAAACAAAAAAACTATACAGGTACTTTTTTTTTGGATAGTGACACAAAAAAAAAAACTTGGGTAGGACTTCTAGAAATGGTGGTTACAGTTTGTCTTGTTAAGAAATGGACGAGTGGGTCTTTCACAGAGAAAAATGGAACAAAAATTTGGCAAATCTTCTCCATGGGGAAATAAACAATCCTCTTTGGGGATTTAGAATAAGGGAAGAGGCAGCCAGGTAAATGTCCCATTTTTATTTTATATTTTTTTTTTGAGGTTTTACACAGCAGCAGCAGCAGCAGCAGTTGTTATAGTTTAATATAGTTGACAGTGGTATTACCATCACCGCCAACATTATAGTAATAGTAGTCATCACATAACGGTGAGAAGACAGTTAATAGTGGAGGTGTGCATGTTAAATAGTGACCATACCTACAATCATTCACACAGTCAGGCATACAAGAAAGAAAAAGAAAAATTAAATAAAATGTATGGACAAATTTGTAAAAGTGACCAGTGTGCATGTAGCAAGAAGGTTATAGAGTAAAATTTGTTGATTAAAATAAAAAGAGGGTTTGAAAATGGAAAAGAAAATACCTATACATAATATTATTTGGAATGCATTTCATTATTGGGGTTCCATTCTGAAGATAAAATTAGGTCATTTTAATCAGTGAAGCTATAATTCTGTAGTTTAACTATCTTTTCACTTACTCTAAACCAAAATAGGAAAATAATACAAGTATCACAGATGTTTGTTTTCCCTTCAAATTTTTGCATCTCTATTAGCAACAAGCTAAGCTTTCTCTCTGACTAATAGTTGTGGCTATTGTAATTAAAATATATATTTAAAAAAAAACAACTCAAGACAATAAATGTAGAAAGAGAAAAAAAAGATATAGATATGCATTTGAGAGTAAAATTCTAGCTGGACCCTGCCATTAGGGAAGGGAATGAGAAAAAAAAACAACTTACCAGTTTACATTAAAACTCACATGACCTTTATTCACAAAGCCAGCTGTAATGCTCCTCATCTCAGCACATTGACCATATCTTGGAATTTTTATACAACCATGCTAGTGTAAAACAATGTCAGTTGAATTAAAAAAAAACCAAAAAACTAACATGACTAGTTCATACAGATTAACTTATCTGTAACATAATGTGCTTCTTTTGACACATCACTTCTCAGCCTTTTGAGGTTTTAAGCTACAAACTGAGCAAAAGGACATCTTCCCAGGCTTGACCTGTATTGTTATAATTTTTAAAAGGGATCAATTCTTGATGTCTGAGGCTGGACAGTTTTTGGGGAACAACTTGTTAAGGAAATTTACTTCAACATGTGGATCCCAACATAATTTTGGCCTTGTGTCAGATCTGCCCTTGAGCTGAGGTAGATAAATAATGCTTAAATTTGATTCAAGCCATGGATTTTCATCAGCTTGGAACTTCAAGAATAGGCAAATCAAATGTTCTTTTATTTAAATACTGGCCAGGCTGCAAATAAGGATTTTTTTTGTATGTGTCTTTGTCTTCTTGTCAAATTTTTTCTTTTTTCCTATTTTTTGCAAGAGCAAGAATAAGCCAAAATAAATAACCACATATAAGATTGTTCTGTGGTCACATCACTGGACTGAGCACAAAGTTTTATAAATTAGGACATTAACAAAGCCATTTGCTTTGACTAAAACTGATAGCTTCATTACACACTAATCAAGAACCATGATTATTGGCACCCTTTGATATTTTGTGGCCCAGGCAAATCTCTATAACAGCCTGCCAACACACACTGGTAAATTTACAAGCAGGTGATAAAACTTATAAGGGAAATATCTTTTTTTTGTGTACCTTTACATTTTGAGTAAGGTAGCAGCTATCTCCCTTCACAGAATCCCTAATTGAAGATACAACAATAACAATGCACAAATTAAGGGAGTAAAAAAAAAAAAAAAGGGCCTTTGACAAAGAAAAGGAAACAAACAAACAAACAAACAAACAACAGAATAAATTGTTAAATGAATAAGATAAAAAAACAAAAAACAAAACATGGCCCCAACAACTTTACTTTTTTTTCTTTTTTTTTTTTTTTTAAATATCAACTTTTTCTTTTATTATATGCTGTATATTGATGACTTTAATTTGTCAAAATATTATCTTATCCTCTCTGACTGATGAAAGAAATACATCAATAATAAAATGAGAAAAAAAAAATTTACTTTTGAAATTTCTATGGCTTTTCTCCATGCTTCTTTATGTTTCAAATAAAAGAATTAAGGGATTGGATTTTGAAGAAAGAAAAACTAAATAATTTAACTTTTTTTCTTTTATATTCCTTTTAAAAAAATTAGGAAAGAACAATTTATTTGCAATTCTCAGTATTCTTTTGGCTACCCTGTTTTTATGAGTGCCACATCTTAATCCTCCTGATATTCACAAGAGCAAATTCCCTGTAATTTCTATTTGGACACACTTCATTCAATTTAGTTTAAAAATCGTAAATTTTATACAAAGTACAAATCCATTTGCTGAAAGAAAAAACTCACAACTAAAGCAGTTTATTCAATGTCATTATACAATTTTATCAAAAACATCTAAATAAAAATATTTTCTCTCCTTTTTTATATTTAGATAGATAGTTTGTTTTTGAATGTTTTTTCTCGAATATATTAAGTTACAGATATTTTAGTATCGCAAATAAAAAATTTAAAAAAAAGTAATCTTCTGATGAAGTAGGATACTTTTTTTTCTGCACACACACTCCCATGGACTAAATCACTTTATACAGGTTGAAAGGTCAAGAATTGTTTTCCATCTATTGTATAATAAAAAGACAAAAGACATGCTGATTTCTCTGCTGACATATTCATTAGTTGCTTGAATGATATAGACTGCACTTCACCAAATATTTCTGAAACGGACCTTTTTTTTTTCTTCTACTTTTCTGAATTTCTATCAAAATATTAGTAAGATCTTTCCCAGCAGAAATTACAAAATTATGAAATTGCTTGAAAGAAAAGTTTAAGGGGAAAAAAAAAAAAAGAAAATAAATTCACTAGTTATAAATTGGTATTTGTTAAATGATTAATTGTATTAATCAAAGTAAATTGATCCCAGTTGATATGTGTTAGCAAAATATGAATAACTGAAAGCAGTTTGGATGTTAAGAAGAGAAAATAATTACCTGAAATAATATATATCTTGATTAAATATTTTAATTTTACATTCATCAACTGAAATAGGTTTCTTATTATTGGTTTATTTTACTGAATGGACTAATGAGAAGGAAAAGACTGAAAGAAAGAAAGCTGCTTAAAGTTAAAATAAAAGAAACATATAACAACAAACAGCAAATATTTGAAACCACCGTCCACATCATTGTAACGAATGTACTTGTCACCAAATCTATGATGTGCAGTGACTAAAATGTTAGTGAGTATTTTTTTGTCTTTTTATCATACAACATATAATGATTGATATTATTATATTAAAAGGAAAATTTTCTTTCAACAAAAGTGGACCATATGTTGTAATGATGTTTTTTTTTTCTAAATACAATTGGTCTAATATATATA